>JBBHKE010002074.1:0-24995 GCA_037447655.1 Zygnema cylindricum | reverse complement strand
TTTTTTTTCCTTTTGGGTTTATCCACACTAATTTTGGTTTCAGAATGATCGCATTTTTTTCACAACTTAAGTAAAACATGAACTTAAAAAAAAAAGGCAGAAAAAAGCACAAAACAAATAAAAATTAAAACAGAAACAAAAACAAAACCGAATACGTAAACAAAAAGGAAAACAGAAATGGGAACGGAAACTGAAACGCGTTACGTTGTGGGAAACAGAAACTGTCAGAGCTCGTGACGGAGGCCTACAAGGATGCACATGGGAAGAGTGTGGCGGTGAGAAGCCCCCTCCCTGTCTCTCTCTCCATCTCTCCCTCCCTCCCGGGCCCTCTCTCTCATTCTCCCTCTCTCTCTCCCCGCCTCTCTCTCTCTCTCCATTTCCCTCTCTCTTTGTCCCTGTTGTATGTCTGTCTCCCTTCACTCTCCCTCCTTCTCTCCTCTTCTATATTGGTGAGGCAAATGAATCTTCTGTCTCTCCTCTTGTGCTGTCTGAACTCTCTCCTCCCCTCTCTCCCTTTCTGTCTCCCTCTCTCTCCTCTCTCATCTTTCTTCCCTTTTTTTTTTTTTTTTTTTTCCTATCTGTCTCATGCTTCCTTTTTTATGTTTATTTTTTTATATCAGTTCAATTGATTCAGTCATCTTGATTTTCTTTGTCTTATGAAGTTCTATGTCAGTTTAACGGAAACCAGAAAAGGAAAACAGAAAAGGAAAGCTGGAATTTCCGAATGCAAAACGAATACAATAAAAGAAAAAACAAAAACTAATTATTGTGGATTTTTTTAATTATTTCTTTCAGGCCATGAAGGAGCGAATGAGGGATTTGGCGTTGAAAATGGGAGTTCCATAAATTAACGGACATGGTAGAAGAAAAAATAATAATGGGGTTTTAGAAATTTTTAATCTTTAGGAGATTTTGAACACAATTGAGAGTGGTAATTATCGTTAAAGCTTTTATTGAGGCGCAGGTAGAATTTTAGGGAATTTTTTGCTTTTGTAGAGTGAATGCATTTTTGTCTCTTTTCCCTTTTTTTGGAGATTTTTGTCGAAGATTGTTATGAAATTTCTTCCCATTTGAAGGCAGGGAGGGATGCTTCCAAATTTTGGAATTTTGAGATTTTTTTCAAGTGAGATGTCATTCATCGGCGTCTGTCTCAGCAACAAAGCATCACGTTTTTCTGTCGTTTTTTTTTTTTTTTCGGCACACAAGCAAAAAATATCAAAACATGTCCTACAGAAATTGACAATGGAACAAATTCTGTCTTGTGTTTCCTTTTTTTGTGTTTTCCTTTTGTCATCCTCGTTATCGTCATCCTCGTCATCGTCATCCTTGTCATAACGTTGTGGACCTTTTTTTAAAGCTTCTTATTAATTTGTGTTTACTTACTTATTTGTGAGAAATTGGGTTTATACTTTGCTGCCTTTGCTATGCTGAGTGTGTGTACACTCAAGAGGGTTTTTGGAATATTTCCATAGAAAATACCAAGGAAATGATATCCTTTTAGCCGATTTGCTTGAGCATAAATCACTATTAGCGTGAAGGAATACTAAATTTTATTGTTTAAGTGTTTTCGGTTCAAATGACGTGGAGTATTGTAAGCTGCTAATTCAATATGAGCTAAAACCATTAGTATTACTATCAAGATTTTAAGCTAAGAGAATCTGGACAGAATTGTGGTTGGCGGGATAGCAATTATTGGAGTGTACCACTTCACACGTTTCCCATTCTACTTGGAAGATGGCAAAAATATCAGTTTTTTACTTTGAACTTTTAACTGTCTATATGTGCAACAGCGTAAGGTTTTATATGGAAGTGAGGCTATAAACCAGCAAATGTACATAGAAACATAAGAAAAGGCCAGCCAAAACAAAACTGGCAAAACACCCAAAGTATCAAATAAACTACAATGTGAAAACGCTGTGAAAGAAACTAACACAGAAGAGATGAAGAAATCGTTGGACCTGCACTGGGCGACTACTCTCTCTCAGATGGAGCATACACAAAAAAACTATAACCAAGTTTTCACGAAAATTAGAAACAGGCATTAATTTTCAGCTTACTCCTGCAAGGAAATCACTTCCTGTGTGTTCTAAGTCTGGCATTTATGCAGTGCGATCTCTCATACTTTTCCAGACTGATAGCGAGTCATTTCTTGTCAGAAGTACCACTTTTAACTAGAGACCAGGTACGTCGTTTTGATGACTCTCTCAGTTAACAATATTGTAGTTGGTCTACCATTAACAATGGTATACCATACTTGCACTACAGGCATACATTTTACCGGTCAGTACAGCCAATAATCCCATGTGTGAATAACAGTAACTATGGTTCATTCACAATTTTGATATGGAAATTTTGTCAGAGGCCAGACAAGACTATTCTACTGCTTGAATTCAATTAAAGAACAATTTATAGCCACGAGTCTTACCATTTTTAGGTATATTCCTTAAGGCATATATTCCCTAACAGGCACTTAAACAATGAAAATCATCTCAGCACGAGACATTATTTTGCTCTGCATAGTTGATATGATGCTATCAATCTCTTTCTGGCGTTCTTTTATATCCTTCCATTTCTTTTGAGCTGTCTTTAAAATCGTCAGTGCACCAGCTGCATTGTGACAAATTGATTTTTTCATGTGCACTGCAACAAGTTCACATACACATTTTTGAGTTTTTTCAATGGTTTTGAACACAAACCCACCAATAAATAATTGAGTTAGTGAAAGACAAAAAACACAGAGGAAATGACCAGACTAGCTTTACTGGCGAAATAATTTACCGAGGGAAATGGAGTGATACAGCTGAAACAGTAAAACCTCAAAACTTTTGTAAAACATTACGCTTCCCTTTTCCAGAACAAATTTGTATTCGTCTTTCTACCTCCCAACCATGGTATCTAAACAAGATTTTCACAAACCCGGTTGTTTGCCACTTTAAAACCCACCCTTTCTACACTAAAACCTGAAAGAGAAAAAACACCTTAATTCCTCACCCATACTATTAACAATTTCCCTTCAGTGACAAAAAAAAATATACCTTTCCAAAATCCCAAGCACTTCCAACAACGTAAAAAAAAAAACTGTCCAAAATCCTTTGTCCAAAATATTTTGTCCAGAATCCTCCGACTTTTAAATTAGCTGATTGATAACACAGCGCTGTCCCCCAATGGTTTCTCATTTGGACCATCGTAACCACCCACGATTAGCAATTCCGAATTATTCGATTTTACGGCTTTGTGATTGTACCGGGCAATAGGACTTAAGGCAGAAGGGTCGTATCCTAGGAGAGAGATAAGGTTTCCCCACAAGCTTAAAGGTGCCATTTCCACAGGAAGCCACTTGAGGCCTCTCGTGGGACCCGGAGCTCCACCAGATATGCCCGCCGTCTCCAGGACATGGCTGATGAAAAAAAGGAAAATGAAAAATGACAAGGTCAGGAATATTATTCAAGCTCTATGAAGCCAAAGGTCATTTGCAATCAGAAAAATATCACCCGCAGTAAGGAGAATTTAAAAAGCAGCGTGGCAAACGCATTTGGCTCGCAAATTTTTAAGCTATGTGCATGATTTTTTATTTCGGTAAGGTCCGAAAACGAAAGATATTTGCAACATCACCCAACAATGGTGAGGGTACAAGCAATGAGGAAAAGGTGAAAAAATCCTTACATGTCACCTGTGACGGAGCCTTTAGAGACTGTTCCACCATGTACCACCATCTTTGTATTCAATATTCCCGCTATATGACCAGATCGAGGAGCAGGACTTCCTGCATTATTTCTCAAAAAAATGACAGAAACAAAAATTAAAGATAGCAGAAATAAGCAGAGAGGAGCATACAGAAACCCACATAACTACAAAAACATTTAGGAGACTCTCAGTCAAAATTCACTAAAAACAGCTTCTTGTTATGCTTAAGACAAATTGCAAATGCACATTTGCAACAGAAAGGATGATAAAGGCAAAAAAATATACCTTCAATTTCCGGCAATTGCTCAGAACTGAGACCCAGCAAATCCTGTAAAAAAGCACAGCCATTAACCTTTCCCAGAGTCAGGCCCTTTCACAAAAGGCAAGACAAAACCTTTCAATTTCTCAATTCTGAGGCCCAGCGTCATAAAGCACGGCTAATAAACAGCTCCACAGTCAGGCTACTTCATAAATGGAGCTCCTTCAAAACCCTTGAATGCAGAAAACGACTTCTAACGCTCACAAACCTACAAACTATGCTCGTCTGTGAGCTCACAAATTACAATTTTAACTCAGAATAGCCATTCACGAGTATAGAGCCTATACCCTTCAATCAACAAACAAATAGATTGAGAGCGGATTGTTCAGGAAGCTGAAGAGCCAGACTATGCCAAAACCACAACTCTATAACTTTCCATGAATAGATAAACTGCCACAGTATATGTTCAGGATTGACCTTCAGCTTAACGTAGCACGCCTCCAAGTCATCATTAACAAGAGTGTGGTTAAAAAGTGAGGTATCTTTGCCCTTCTCCAACTCCGCGCGAGCATTCTTCAGCCGCTTTTCAATCTGTGCTTCTGTTTCTGTCCCTCTGTTTCCGAAACCCACCAGAGATAGTGCTCTTAGTTTATCCCCATGTGCTAGAAAAAAGCCCAGCGTGCATTCTTAAAAACTCACATGACTGGAGAAGTCATGAGCCACAAACTGCACCAAGTTCACTCTGGAATCACTAAAAAAAATCTTTTCCAGCCAACATTTTCTGAATAAAAGTTAAAGATGGTTTATCACTGGACAGGGTGGGCAACAAAGACCAACCGGCCACGAAGACGTTTTTCCAGTTCCTCGTAAGAGGGTGGGGAAATGAAGACAAAAGTTGCTGGGAGACCACTATTCTTCACCTGTTGTGCACCCTGGACGTCTATATCGAGAACGCACATCTGTCAATATCCAACCCCAAACATATGAATGAATTGATGTTCCTAATCTTCAATGTCCATGAATTCTGGAATTACATCATAAAATAGAAATTCTATGGTTATAGTCTGATCTGTCGACCTCCTTTTCCTCATATCAGCCCACATGAGAACGTGTTGTTGCCGAACCACATTGCTCAACAGAAACATAAATGATAACCTGAAAGTGCTACTATAAATTAAATCAATCATGAAGCTCAGTATTGCACAGTGATGGCCTCTCAAACTGCTCAGGAGACTTTCTCTGATATTGAAGACATCGACTTCAAAAACTTGCAACTCACTTTTCCGGAGTCAGTCACTTGTTGCACAGCAGCAATGCTTGTCCCGTACATGTTTCCGTGAACATCAGCTGACTCAAGGAAACGGCCTCCATTAACCTCCGGCTCCATCCAGTCCCTTGTGGTGAAATGATAGTGCACACCATTTATCTCCCCTTCACGAGGCTTGCGGGTTGTATGACTAACAGAAAACCCACAGCGGTCTGGAAACTCTTTCATCAGTTTCCCGATCAAGGTGCCCTTACCGACTCCTGATGGTCCACAGATGACCACTGGAACGGGTGGAGGAGCATCTGAAGCTTTGCTCCATGCAACGACCTCAGAACCAAGGGCTTCTTGTTGCCCCTTGACATATGCTGTGTCCACCTTCACCAACCAAAACAGTACTCCATGAAAAAAGGAAATAGGCATGCTGCTTTCTCCTAGTGGAGTACAGGACAAGATGCTTAGATAAAGGATATGTTGCAGTAAATATTGGAGGTTGCACCATCCTATACAATTATTACTCCTTTGCAAGTCTGGTAGTGCTCAAAATACTGATTCATTTGCTCCTTGCAAGCTCGACAAGTTGAACCCTCAAAACAAACTAAAAAGCTTCATTGATTCAACTCGCATCAAAATCTGTAAAAGCGGATGGTCGAGATATACATGCATTTGAAACAGCTTGAAATGACCCAGCAAATGGGGCCCGGGTCACATCTGATTTCCCTCGCAAGTGCCCTTCATTGTTGTTATTCAACAAAAAGACAAAATTAAGAAAGAGTGTAGAAGCTTCAACTCACCTCAAGAAACCAGACATCATTCATTGGCTTGTCCCCATATCCACCAAAAACGACAATACGGTCTGTACCGAGAACCTCTGCTGAATGTGCACATCTCAAAGGAGGAGGGTCTCCAAGAACCGTGGGAGTAATCCTGTAAAACCAGACCGAGCTTGAATAAGCTCAACTAAACTGAAAACATGATGTCGGCAACAACTAGTCTAGAATTCAACAGACCTGTATAATTTTTTCATAAGCATTTCTTTCTATTTGTTGCGCCAAACTCATTCATATGGCATGGACTGCCTAAATTAGCCAAGTAAAGTCAGGCAGGAATAAACACAGACCAGCTTTTGGTTCGTGTGTCCAGAATATGGACATCGATGAGAGAGGTATCCTCGCCATGACCGCCAATAACATACTGCAGAAGAATCAGTACTATAAGCAAGAATGAGAATGACATGTAAAAATCACAAAAACATAAGAAGTAGGAGCATACAGACTCAAATAAAAAGCAATGCATAGCCATCTGCACCATAGCCATGTCTGCATGTGGAAAAGCTTATGATGCGATCCTTGCGGCATCAGAAAGGAGCATGTTTCTAACATAAACTAAACCAAAAATCAGAACAAACCTTGCCGTTCAGCACGTAACTTCCAAACAAATACTACAGCAACGAACCAAGATTAACCTTGCCAAGGGTCATTTAGAAAGTGAGTATACTATGCGTGTCCCGATTGCAGTTGCAGTGTGAGAAGAACGAGGTGATGGCGCTTCCCCTGACAGAGCAGGAATGCTCAATGTGCCATCATCTGTGTCTAGTTCCAGGACATCGCCCTATCCCCCCAGCCCCCACCTGGCAGACACTCAAATTTAAAGTCTCTTATAAACAGAAAGAAGGCTGCTCCATTAGACCTTACAAGCTATAGAGACGCCTAAGCACAAACCTCGCTCATCCTCTTTCATCCTTGATCAATGGCTATGTACCACTAATAGAGAGGACCACAGAAACGTACATCAGGAGTGTTGGTTCCGGCCAAAATAATGGTGTGGTGTAATGGTGTAGCAACTGAATATTGCTGTTTCTCTTGTTGATTGAGAGCAAATTGACATCAGCTAAGCCTTCCAATTTAGTTTAATAACTTAAGATCACAACAACCCGCACAAATGGAGATGGACATAGGTCGCTTCTTCTGAACAGATTAAATTACAAACTCACCAAAGTCTTATCTCCACCAAATCCGCAAATAATAAATATAGAGCTTCCAACAACTGCAAAACATTGCATGAAACAGCATTACAATCCATGAATTCACAAAAGTAGAATGGATACTTGACGGAATTTCTATTAGAAAAATGCTTACTTGAGACTGGTAAAATATTAAGCAAGGGCAATTCTCGCAACTCCTCTTCTAGAGACACTGCTTTCATAATACACAAAAGCTACAAGATCAGGTGAAAGGACAAAATCAGGTGAAGGGAATCAATTTCACTTCTCCAGACCTGCCTTTCTTCTCTCCCTTTGATTCTTTAAAAAAAACACCGATCTGCCAAAAATCGAATTTTATGCGTAAGTCTTTCATGACGGCTGTTCCTCCTACAAATGAATTCTGTAGCGGATGTTACATATATCACCTTAAAATAGGGCCTAATCACGGAAATCCTAGCTTAGATATACAGCTGTGAAACTAACTTCATAGACCAAAAACGTATGCAACTGCTTGAGGTACTAAACAAATCCGATTTAAGTTTGATCATGAAGTCCATTGCCTCCAAAACCTACATTATAAGAGCAAGACAAATACGATGATAGTGCTGAATACACTCCACGTTTTTCCATTGTTATGGGTGAGAGAAGCGTGCTACAGCAAATGTTGATGAAAATATTGATAGCAATCACCATATGGTGCAAATTGCAAAAGCAAAATCGCCAGAAAAAATCAAAATCATAATACTTTTCTGATTGCAAAGTCACCATATTTTGCTGATTGCAAAAATCTTTCCTTCATTGTCCAGCCTCACCTGCTGCAGCGTGACTTCCTCGCAGCAAAACCGTCAAATCCAGTCCTTCCAAGAATGAAGGCTCAAAATTAGTCCATTCAGAAAGATCTGAACTTAATACCTGTATCTCAGCTCCATCCTCCACTCCTCCATGACCGCCTATGGCAAAGATCTGAACAAACCAGCCAAAAAATAAGAAAATGTAAAAAAAAGCGTCTGATTTGAAATGTCCTGGTATGCGAATCTTGCCAATTCATGTCGGTTCATATCATGAAAATTTCAGAGACAGAACTAGAGAAAATGGCAATAATAAATTGATAATAATCACTCCAACTGTTTTTGAACAAACAACATTCGCCAGTGCCTATTCATACGGAAATAGTAAAACATCTTCAAACAAAGATCCTGCTAAGGTTTTCTAATATAGAAGTTTGTTGGGTCAAATTTATCACATTCCAGATATAAAGCTGAAAAAAAAAAAGTCGTCATAAGTTCACAAACAAAGTGGCGACCATTCTTGATCCAATGCGAAAAGGTCGACAAATCACCTTTCTTCCACTTGAAGAATCGACAAATGTAAGTGAATGATCGAATCGAGGATTAAGAGGAGATGACGTTCCCGCTGGTTGTAATAGTACGTTAACGGACGCCATTGCTGGAATTCGAGCAACAAACACCCGAGCTGCAGCAACACTTGGAAGCTGGAGAGCGTTGCAAATCG
This sequence comes from Zygnema cylindricum, assembly GCA_037447655.1. Lineage (NCBI taxonomy): Eukaryota > Viridiplantae > Streptophyta > Zygnematophyceae > Zygnematales > Zygnemataceae > Zygnema > Zygnema cylindricum. The sequence continues at coordinate 16,292 of JBBHKE010002074.1, read as the reverse complement.
AACTCCCCTTTTACACTAAAAGTCTCACTTAAAGTACAAGGGTACAACACATTCAAAAGAAGAGAAGTAATTGCTAAGCAGACAGCCAGACTGCTCTATGGACAACCCAACAAGAAACCCGTACGAAAAGCTGTTCACCCAACCCCGTCAAACGTCCGTACTGAAGGTCGATAACAACATCTCCGATGTTGACACGCCGCCGACGGTTTGAAGCACAGATTTCTGATACGGTGGCTGACGTGACATTGTGACAATTATACTGTTGTGTGGAAGAACCGAACCGTCTGCCCTGGTGCAAAGGCGTCATTTTGGTTTGTGAGAATAGCATCTTCTGTACGAAACTCCGGCGAAACCAAGGTCACAAACGACAGCCGGCAGTAAAGTGAGGGAACCAATAAATGAAAGGTGCGGTCACAAATTTTGTATGGAGACATAAGAAAACAAAAAGTGAATGTGACACAGCCGGCTCTACAGAATGAAAAGTATTCGTACTTCCCTCTCATTGCTCGCACGCGTTGTTGGAGGGGGTGTTGCAGTACAGTACACCGTGAATCGTTATTAGCCTTATGTACGCTATATCGGCACCCCAAAATTTTGACATTGATATCTTAAATATAATAAATCACACTATTTAAGAACGTGGACCATAATCTGCCACGTCTCCTGGCACTAAATTAAAATGAATGATGCTAATTTTTTCTTTACACAAATAATTTCTATACGCTAATAACGATTCAAGGTGTACAGTACACCGCCAATCGCTATTAGAGTATATAACGCTAATTCGGTGCCCCTAAATTTGACCCCAAAACCTGAAATAGAATTAATAACGCTATTTAAGTACGTGGACCATAATATGCCACGTCTCAGGCACTAAATTAGAATCAATAACGCTAATTTTTTTTTGACGCTATTTAATCCGTGACTCTAATAGCGATTGGCGGTGTACAGTACACCTTGAATCGTTATTACTCTATAGATCGGACGGGCACAAAATTTTGACATTGATACCTAAAATAGAATGAATTATACTATTTAAGGACGTGGACCATAATCTGCCACGTCTCTGGCACTATATTAGCATCAATGACACTAATTAATTTTTGACACTAATAATTTCTTTAGTCTAATAACGATTCACGGTGTAGCAAGCCGTCGGTACGGACGCATAATTTTTGACGGGGTTGGGTGGACACCCCTCAATGACGCAGTACAGGTGTCTCAAAAGTGTACACCTATGATTTTTTTTTAGGGGAGTACACTTAGCTGTTTAGGGTGAACCAAAATAGCAACTCTGACATAAAAATTTATGCAAGTTTGAATTACCGTACACCGCCATTATTTTTTGACCATAGGAATTTTTGTAGTAGAGATTCCGCTCCTGATGCTATTCTGTCGTTTGTAAATTACTTTATTGTACATTACAGTACACCGTGAATCGTTATTAGCGAAATGGAAGCTATTTAAGGTACCTTTTTTTTTCAAATTCTCAAATAGAATTATCCGTACCTATTATTTTGTTTTTATCTGCGAACAACATTACAGAGAATCTTGCCAATATTCTCCAAAGGTCTGGGAGGTAACAACGACCGTTGGATGGTTTTTCGCGAAGCATTCGCTTCCAAAGTTTCTGTAAATGGTGATGTACCTCGAGGAGGAACATCACCATTTACAGAAAAATTTGAGCGACGACACGTTGGACAAGGAATATACGTGTCAAGATGGCAACCAACAGAAATCGAAAAATTTCGCACACGATATATACATTCAAAATTCCAACCGAAATCACTAGTGTTGTGTATCGGTAAAAAAGTTATCGCGATAACACCGATACCGATAGTTATCGGTTATCGAACGGTCACAGGTCCCGATATATCGGTCCGAGACCAACAAATTCCATATCGGCGATAACTTCAAAAATATATAATACGCATACTATAGTACCTTATTATATACTGTATTTTAAAATTACATTATATAGCGTGGCATGCCACGTATACGAACCTGAGCCGTAACTGTTTAACTGGAAATTATTACGGGAAACGCAGCACAGGAAACGTTGGCCGGTCAACTGAACAGGAATTTTACGGCGACTTACAGAACTGTACCAACTAGGTGGTGAACATGGAACAGACAAAGGACGGCGGACACAAAGTACAACGGACGCAAAATAACATTCTGCGCGCCGCCGAAATTGAACGGACGACTTGAAATGAGAGAATGCGAGCGGACGGCCAGCGTGAGCGCCGGCATCACGGAATGGCTCTTTTGGCGGCCTATGCCAAAGAAGCCGACAGATTGACACGTGGCAGGTTTCCAGTGGATCTCAAGGAATAAAGGGACAAAGCCGTGGCGTCGGATGTGAAAGGTACATCGTTTTTTTGGGTTCGTACAAAAACAGTACAGACCTCATGGCGGCTACTGCACTTTCTGTTCAGCGAATATGATGTACAGTTGAATGTATATGCCGTACATTTATGTGTACGGTCCGTACATATATCGCCAATAGTTATCGGTAACGGTGTTATCGCCAATAAAACCGATAAATATCGGGCATTTATCGGCGATAATACCGATAGCGATATATCGTACCAATATATCGATTATCGGGTACCCAAAAAAAGGTCCATATCGGTTATCGGCAAATCCTTACCGATACACAACACTAGAAATCACAAAAGTAATTTCGTAACCAACTTTCGTCGCGCTATTTTTGTTACCAGCCATTCGTCTCACTATTTGTGGAAGCGCTCATTTGTCACGCGAAAGAGCAGAAATCCTAAAAAAATGAGCTGGCAAATGACAAGCGTTTGCAAAGAGTACAAAATGTGTGTGGTACGATGCCCTGGTCCGCTCGTACATAGTATGCAAATGACGATTTCGAGTTGAAGTTGGTCGGTGTAAAAAATATTTGACGATTTTCGATATACGATCTTATCTTACATGGTACCACTCAACAGAGGTCGCAAACGGTCAACCGAAACCGTGACCGACCGTTAACCGACCGCCCGCGCCGGATCCGGAACGGATTCGGTTGCCAAATTTTGGGGGTCGGGCGGTTACGGTCGGTTGACTCACCAGGAAAAAAAAAAAACGGTTAGCTACGGTCGGTCAAACAAAAAACCAAAAAAATGAAAATTTTGTACTTTTTTTTTCCAACATTATTGTTCTTTGTACTTTTGGTATCGTGGAAGTACGTGGCATCATGATTAGCGTCGCAAATCTGACACGGTACTGAAGTAAGCTATTAATTTCGAAAATCTTAGAGAGCGCGACAAAACGTCTCAAATCTGACACGGTCATACAATATTCATTTCGCAAATCTTAGGCAACGCGACAAAGCGTTGCAAATCTGACACAGTAGTACACTATTCATTTCGCAAATCTTAGGTAACGTGACAAAGCGTCACAAATCTGACACTGTAGTAACACTATTCATTTCGTAAATCTTAGGGAACGCGACAAATCGTAATTATTGGCTTATTCCGTCGTACATTGATTAATTTTGTACTTTTCAGGTTACGGGCGGGCACGGTCGGTTGATTTTTTTTTTCGTAAACGACGGTCGGTTAACGGTTAACAATTTTGGAGCGTGACAAAACTCGGTCGGGCGTCGGTTACTCAGATTTTGAAAAAAAAAAAACGGTCGGTTTCGGGTATGATTTTTTTTGACTTTTGCGACCTCTGCCACTCAATGCAGAGCACGTGGATTACAGACCTTAACATCGTTCAAAATGTAGCATCCTGTAATGTTCGCCGTACAATTAAAGGAAATCCTGATGGAACGCTACCCTTAGCGTAAATAACGGTAATTGTTCCTATACGCTAAAGAAGCATGTACGCCAATAATGATTCAAGGTGTACTATACAGTACTGTACTTACCAAGATTCTCGGACTTCAAATAGAATCGTTCATCCTCAATTAGTCCACAGGCAGTCAGGCAGTCACGCTTTATTGAAGTTCTCATTTCTTGGCCGTAAGTCAAAAGCAATATCGACGATTCACGGTGTGCGCAAAAAAAATGTCACGGAACTCATGCAGCAGAGGTCGCAAAAGTCAAAAAAAATCATACCCGAAACCGACCGTTTTTTTTTTTTTCAAAATCTGAGTAACCGACGCCCGACCGAGTTTTGTCACGCTCCAAAATTGTTAACCGTTAACCGACCGTCGTTTACGAAAAAAAAAATCAACCGACCGTGCCCGCCCGTAACCTGAAAAGTACAAAATTAATCAATGTACGACGGAATAAGCCAATAATTACGATTTGTCGCGTTCCCTAAGATTTACGAAATGAATAGTGTTACTACAGTGTCAGATTTGTGACGCTTTGTCACGTTACCTAAGATTTGCGAAATGAATAGTGTACTACTGTGTCAGATTTGCAACGCTTTGTCGCGTTGCCTAAGATTTGCGAAATGAATATTGTACGACCGTGTCAGATTTGAGACGTTTTGTCGCGCTCTCTAAGATTTTCGAAATTAATAGCTTACTTCAGTACCGTGTCAGATTTGCGACGCTAATCATGATGCCACGTACTTCCACGATACCAAAAGTACAAAGAACAATAATGTTGGAAAAAAAAAGTACAAAATTTTCATTTTTTTGGTTTTTTGTTTGACCGACCGTAGCTAACCGTTTTTTTTTTTCCTGGTGAGTCAACCGACCGTAACCGCCCGACCCCCAAAATTTGGCAACCGAATCCGTTCCGGATCCGGCGCGGGCGGTCGGTTAACGGTCGGTCACGGTTTCGGTTGACCGTTTGCGACCTCTGTCATGCAGTCCTGCCTGACGACAGCGAGTATCGTTATTACTTTATTATCGTTAGTGTTTTTTCGACACAAACTTTTCCCCATGAACACTTGCAAGATTAATCGGACGGCTGCGATGCGAAGGAAAGCTCCTTACTTTCCGAATAGCCGTCTTTCAATGAAATTTGGACACGTCTCACATAACGTGACACGGCGTACTCCTAAGCCCGTACTACCAGTATTCAAGTCATGTTTTGAATTACACGGTGAATCGCTATTAGTGTTAATAACGCTAATTAGGCGCCCCCCAAATTTTGACACTCGAGCCTAAAATAGAATCGGTAATTCTATTTTTCCTTTTACGCTAACATAACAATGGTTGGATAAATTAAAAAGCACGATGGTAACCCATCTAAGTCCGGGGGTACAAAATGGTTGGCAAGGCCAAAACTGAAAAACTACCATAAAAAACAAATAGAGCAATGGGAACACAAAAAAAAAGGATACAATCAACAAGGAAAATAAAAGCACCCAAACTCAAAATGAAAAGAACGACAACTCACAAAGCCAAAACTACAACCCCAACCCCAAATCAATTAAATATCTACGAAAAGCAACCCCGTAAGTCCTCCTAGCCCTAGGGAGTACATTGATGGAGGATATAGATTTTCTAGGTACGGTTTAATCAGCGTCAATGACTATAAGGGTGCAGTAAGGGTTTTTTTCTGTCTTTTTCCTGTAAAACTTAGAGCCGTACCCCTTAAGTTTCAACCGTAAAAAAAATACATTTTGCGTCATCATCGAATTTAGGATGTACTACACGTTGTCGTCTTGTGCTCTTCGACCCACTGCCACGCCAAAAACGTCATCTTCAAACTTTTCTTTAAAAAATAGGGAAGATGTGTTGTAAAACAAAGTATTTCCGAAAATCAAATAGGAACACCTATTCGCACGTGTAAAAAAAATTCAAAAAAAATCAAAAGAATTAAAGACGACGAAAAGCGCACGATCCGCTATGTTTTGTCTGCTTGCATTCAGGTACGACGAAGCAAAGTACACAATCTGTTTGGTTTTGTCCGTTTGCGCTTTGTACGGGTTCGCTAGGGGTCTCAAGATTTTGATGCCATTTCACGTCGAGTGGACAGGCGACGCAAAGGCAAAGTGCATCTTTTCAACCGTGAAACGGCACAGGCTGAGTGGCGATACGTCTACAATGTCACGAAAAGTCATGCGACGTCACAAGCAGTTACAAAAAATAACGTGCGTCATCACATATTGTAGATGTTAACAGCCGTCATGGGCATTGTCAACGTATACAATCGTCACACCTTTAAATAACAGTTTCGTTGTTACACATAAGGGACATCTAAAATCTGGGTCTGCCGGATCCGCGCTAAAAGACAAAGTAAATTCTCAAAGTTTCAAGTACATTGAGACGCATCCTAATTTGGCCAAATTTAATTAAGTTAGGGTTGGGATTGTGGTTTGTATTTTTGTTTTTGTGAGTTGCCGTGCTTTTCATTTGAGTTAGGGTACTTTTATTTTCCTTTTTGTTGTTTCCTTTTTTTAGGGTGTGTTTTTGTCGCTCTTTTTGTTTTTTATTGTTGTTTTTCAGTGTTGGTCATGCCACCCCTTTTGTACCCCCAGACTCAGATGGTTTACCATCGTGCTTTTTAATTTATCCTGCATTTCAATTTTTAAATAATGCGGTGTCGAAAATCAATCGTTCCTAAAACTGCTTGTTTTTATTTACAGGAAATAAGAAAATGGCCGGCTTTATTAGAAAGCGCGGCGGTAAACCATCCGAGTCAATGGAAACAAAAGGAAGTAGCATGGCAAAAACTGAAAAACTACGTGTCGGGGAAAGAAACAAAAATAGTAAGCAAGGCAATAGCAACAAAAATACGAAAAGATGGCAAGTAAACCAAAAACACCCAAAGAAGCAAAAAACAACAAACGAAACAGCAAAGGAAAGAGCCAATAAAGGCGTCGAGACGGGAATGGGAGTGGCGCTGCCATGGGAAAGCGCCCTCAGATTTTATTCCCAGTAATAAAGACGGGAAAAAATTGCATGTTCAAACGTCACATGAACGCAGCCAATAGCGGCTACACTATGGGAATGTGTATCGGAATTAGTGTTAGGTTGTATAAATAAGCGGTATTGTTTTGTTGCCGTCAGACCCTTGAACCCAAAATAGAGTTTATAACACTAATTACTTCTTAACACTAATAGCAATTCACGGTGTACTGCCATATTTAAAACTCCATTTAAAGGGCCAGTGTGTAGGGTCTTGTTTTTCTGATAGTCTGTTATGGAAAAAACCAAAAGCATTGGACGTGTATGGTTAGTTTTGTCACTTTGTCATTCTGAAATCTATTATGTTTCCCCAATTGAAGCCTAATACGTTTTCACCAAATTCTCATCATGCAGTTCCCTGCGGTTATGAAAAACCTTCTCACTAAGTTCAGTTACAAATGATTACATTTAATTTTTTGTTCTAGCACATGCCGCGCTTATGGAGAAAAATATTCCTAATGGAAATTGCTATAGGTGCACCAAAAACAGAAGTAGCAAAAAACCTTTAAATCCTTCATTACCTTCTAGACATCTTCGAATAGACTTATTGGCAGCCATCACTTCACTGGCAAGCAATGGTACAGTGTATCGCTATTAGTGTTAATCATTTTTTCGCCACTTAGATCATCTTTTCCCTGTACACACTTGTCCGATTTTCACATGGAGACCGCCGATGAGAAGGTGAGAATCATGGCTTCCAATGGTAACTGTCGAATCCATAATCTGACAAGTGTATATGGAGAAAAGATGTTTCAACTGGCAAAAAAAACATTAACAGTAATAGTGATGCAAGGTGTACAGTTGCCATTTTTTAACTTTTCAGAACTTATCTATCAACATTAGCTTTTGACTATTTGAAAGCTGTGTGGAATTCGGTCATCAATATGCCCAATTATTGTTATTACACTATCGATCGTGAAAAAAGTAGCATATGAAAGCCTCCCATTAGGAAAATCACCAGCTAATTCTGCGGAGCCACATGTGAAAGCCAAAGGGAGGGACAGAGAGGGGGCGGGGGAGGGAGGGAAGTTGGGAGGGAGGGAGGGAGGGAGGGAGGGAGAGAGGGAGAGGGAGGGAGGGAGGGGAGGGAGGGAGGAAGGGAGAGGGAAGATTCTCTAAACGGCACTATAAACCAAAGCCGGTGCGTGCAATACATTACACAGAATACCCATAGTATACTTTTGTGTATAAAGCTTGAGATCGAAGCACCAATCCAACGAAGAAAAAAGCGTAGCTTCAAAAAAATTGCACATAACAAAAACTCTGAAACTCCTGTCAAAACTAGGAATCGCCAAAATGCTTACCGAATACAATATGGTAGCGAAAAAAAAATTAAAAAAAAAAACGGTAACCCAAACGGCCTTTGCGAACTTCATCTAGCTACTATAACAAACCTTGCCCCATCAAAAATGGGAACCCTAAAACACTCACTACTTCACCCTAATCTTAAACCTAACTCTCCTCACAAAAATCCATTTTTCGACTTTAAGATCCATTCTACAACTTTAACATGCGTTCCTTCACGTAATTGTCAGATTCTTGTACTTGAAATATAGCAAGAATAGACAGAAAACAATGCATCCCCCGACTCCTGTACACCAAAGAATCCATCTGAAAGCCCAAGGATCTTCCTCGACTCCTAAAGGAACATTCATACCAAATATTCCGGCTACCACTCCTGCAATCGCGACAACAAATGTTGCCGTCGTTAACAATAGTTCGAATTGAATAAGTTGATTACGGACATTATCCTGCAAAACCAAAACTTTTCCTTTTCCAGTCAGTCTACAGCTTAATAGGACGACTTCCACGTTAATGAGTGGTGGAAATGCTGATTGAAACAAGATTTCACATGTGCGACCTTAATTAGAATCGCTACATGTGGTGTGCCCCGACTATAGGTGTAATGTATTGGAAAAGCAAGATGATACTCGTGCGGTACGTGTCCATCGTAACGAATTTTAATTGAAACCATTACAAATCTCGCACCTCACACAACACCTCCTCCCCCCTCCCCACTCATGTTCAACATTTATCACCACAATGAAAATTTGACGCCAATCACACCATTAAAACATGTTTTGAATTTTAATTATAATGTTCTCGAGGGAGAACAAAAAAGTATCCACGTTATCATCGCATATGGTGATCCAATTTCCAATCCCATTGGATTTTCAAACTTATGTACCAAAAAAAGGGAAAAAAAAAAAAAAAACTCAAATAATGAGTCAATGCAGCTGTATTTGACGCTTGACTTCTATGACAAAAGCATTTATTATTTGCACTGACCTATAATTGAAGGATTCACTTACCAGCTGAATATTGATGAAATCTTCTGTATCTTCGATATATTGCGACATCTGCATACCCGCGACACAAAAGCATGCGTCAAACTCAAATAAAAATGAAAAATAGTCCAAAGACTGTTATCGGTACGGCCACAGCAAAAGGAAATAAGGCGTCCGCCACGATGAAGTTAGTTGTTTTTAGAAGCAAAACAAATGTTCAAATACTTTAAGCTCTTGAAAAGGAAATTTGCCACGATCATCGTCAACAGCATTCAGTGTTGGATGCCATTTTCACAAAACCACAATGAAACAGACACAAACACAACTAGATGTGGGGCAAAAGAAATTTCATAGTCACTAAATATTGCGGCATTGTAATATATCATCTTGCAGTATCCTCTTTCTCTAATATTAAGGGATTTTACCCTTTCACGCCAAATTCATCCATATTTATGTCCTTTTTGTTAGAAATACGCTATTTGTATCTATAATTGGGCTCTCATAAGCTGACATGTCAATGTTGCACACAACAGATATACCTTCAAAAGGCAAAATCTTTCACTCATTAACGAGGAAATAAATGGAATTCCCCGGAGAAGTCGTCAGATCTCAACAAAGAAAAAACAGCTAGCATTTTGCAGCAAATATGAGAGCAATAGAAAGGCCATCTAAATATACCAAAAAAAGGAATGAAATTCTGACTGCCGCAGAAAGCCAATGCATTTTCTTATGGGAGCATGTCTCTAAATAATATTGCGCTATTGTTTCGATATATCGTGATACACAGCGATAACACCTATTATTAGCCCGATACATCGATTATCGAGACCCTTGAAAAAGGCACTTATCAATTATCGGCAAAACCTGTTCGATATGCATCATTAATCCATACTACACGTCAAGGGTCCGCTTGACAAGTACCAAAAAGTCCAATAATTGCTGAAGAAACAATGTCTTGATGATAACCAAAATATGAATTTCTTCAAAAGCACAGCTGGGAGCTGACAGTAACTTCAGCCACACTCCCAACATCCCAAAACAAAGGAGGTCCAAAGCCAACATACATTTTATTGCACCAAGCAGTCACTGTACTAGAATAACTTATAACTGGTTGGCCAAAATATTCACGTCAGCTTTGAGGGACATATAGGCAAAACTAGAACACTGTACATGCCTTTGTTTCACATTCCTAGCATTTCCGAATCTGTACATTTTTTCATTCACCGCAATCGCTTTTGTGATGCATTGTCGCAATGTATCGCTAATAGAATCACCTAGAAAAGACAATTGTCATTTATAGGGGAAAAGCTGTAGATATGGAACTATTGCAAGTTCTGACAATTTCACTTTTAGGCCACGTTTCAGTCGGTTTTAACCTCCTGTGAAGTAAAGCAGTGAGGGTCCACTGAATCACCTTATGATATGCTATTAAATGGCCAAACCATAGTTTTCGGTGTACTTTTCTTGCCAGTTTTTTTTTTTTTTTTACACCACTCACAGCACTAAGTCTGAAAGTCTGCATACGTATTTGGTCTGAACAAAAATTTCATACTCTTGTGGTAGACAAGTAGAGAATGAGCAAAAAAATTGTATTCTTGTGGTGGACAAGTGTAACAAAAATGCCAATCACAGACCTGCAGTCCATCATATAATTTCATTTATCATTGCTAGTCCAACATGACAACAAAGGGAAAAAAAATAAGAGTACTATCCAAAGGACCTACAATAAAGTGTATTGTCCACTCAATGTTCCTACATCAAGTGATTAATATCAACTGAAGAAAAGTTGTAGTGGTCAAAAAATCAAGAACTACATTATCTGTGACCTATAAGATAAGTTTGTATATCTTAAAAGTTAGCAAAAACATGAGTCTACAAATGTGAAGACCAAACAAAGACAGTTGAATGTTAAAGCAACAACAAGCAGTTTTTAAGGTTTTTGAGTTAACCGTTGGTTTGACACACCCTGATATGAAGCCCGTCTTCTCGAACCTCCCACTCCCTGCACCTAGGCCCGCTATCCAGACAGATCAACAAACATCATTCATGTGATGGAAAACTCACCTGAGTCAGCTTGTTTAAAGTCCCATCGACAACAACAAAATACGCTTCCAAGAGCATCTCAAGCTCATCCACGTTTTCAACCTCTGATCCATCCGAGCTTTCGCTTGCCATACTGTCATGTGTGCTGTTATGAGTGCTGAAGGCACGATCAAATGGGGGGTGTCTAGAAGTACCTCCTTCCTGGAAAACCCATAAGTCATAACAGCATTATCAATGCCTTTATGTGAAGCAAATATTTGTGCTTATGCCATGTAAAACAAGACAATACTAATTTGAATTCAGTACACATGCACTTTTTATATGACATCAAAAAGTGTTAAAAACAAAGTATGAATGGATGAGTGTTGTTAACCGCAATAACTGCTGGTGATCGCCGATGACTTGATGCAAGAACATCAGAATGAACAAACCTCTAAACACATCTTCCTGCTTAGGTTCTTCTCCAGAAACTTTCATGGACCTCAAGGCCTCGCAAAAAAAATGGCCATATATACTCTTTCTTACGGAAATGTTGAAGTATTGGACAACAGTTTACAGTAATGATCTACAATAAATTTTCTCCATGATACTTTTACTTTCTTTTCTTCCAAATCTCCCTTTGCAATAAAAAACAAAACACAGGCATCAGCTGCAAACACGACTCATTCAAATGCGGCTGACACATATAATCAGTAACTGCATCATCCACACCATTAGTGGGGGTTAAAATTACGTGGCCCACATGAATTGTGGTAAGAATGCGAAGAGGTGTGAATCACCCAATATAGTGAGGGTTCAACAATAGGTGTTGGTCCCAATAAAGTATTGCAAAAAGCTCAAACTTACAGAGTGGCTCATTAATGGGAGTCAATGACGTAGCGGATGGATAGCAAACTACCTGTCAGTATAGAGTCCGATAGTCTAATCATTTTCTGACAACTGTAAGACAAACTAAAGACGCTGAATATTTCACCTCTACAAACTATGTACGACTGAAGCTGCTTAATAACTGCCAACTAAAAACGTTTTTGCAAACTCTTTCTGCCACAAGTCTATCCACTCCAGCATTCCAATGCGACTGGACTTCAACAGCTGAAAGCAACATTTTTTCCACTAAGAGAGTCTTTACAGGTCAGGCCCAGAGTAGCTATCCCCTTTCCCCATTATCAACTGCCTAAACAGAGACATCTTACTCAAACCATTTAAAATGCATTGCATTTAGGGACCAAAATCAAGATTTCTATAATGTTAAACTAATAAGATCACAATAGATGATAAACACTTACCCTACACAATTTGATTTATATTAGCTTCACATCTCTGTATTATATATATATATATGCCTACCCCAATATCAGCTCTGTGGGTAGTGCTACTCCTCAGTTGATTACGACCACTTATAACTTATATCCAAAGGGTGGAAATGAGATGATGAGGCTGTGCCTAAAACAAAAAAAAAGATCAGCATGGTGTACATAGTACGTTGTGGTGGAATGAGGGATGGGCTGTGTTTCTTAGCAGTTCGGGTGGGCCTCACAGGGGAATGCTCCATCAAAAATAAAGGGGAGCCCGCACCATAAACAATAAAGTTTTACTGAAGCAAGCTTGCAGCTACCATTTAATATTAACTAAGCACCCTAAAGCCAGAGAAAAAACCTTCTGGATTTAGCTACTGGTCCATCAGGTCATTCACTGACACTACCTTCTCTTTCTCTTCCAGCTCCATATCTACTTTCCAGCACGACCTGGGGAATGATAAAAATCACTGACGTAGCAGCAAAAGCAATAGAGGAAACAACAACAACAGAATCATAATGGGAACATCTTAGAATGGAGAAGCACCTTGGGTGAACCCACAGGAGAAACTGGAGCTGAAAGAGAGCTTCTCTGAGGTGGGCTGTGCGGGGAAGGAGCTGCCACAGACCCAAATGCACTCTCTTTCCGGTGTGCAGAATTTTCGGCTCTTATCTTTTTCTCTGTCAAATACATTTCTGCCATATCACCATCATCATCCATCAACTGCTCGATCTCATCTCGAACCTGCAATACTAACCGTCACACGTCAGAGATGGTCGATAAGTGTATGGGGCACATATGGTTCATACTTCATAATCAGGTAAACATCAGCAAATCAGACTGTTCAAAATCAGTAAAAATCTGCTCAAGGACGTCAGTCACGCCAACACCTCACAGGATGTAAGATCCCACCAGCATCAAGGAACAATTTCAGACATCTGGTAGACAAATCACACAATAATCGTAGTGCATTTCTTTATTAACTTTAACTATTGCTATTTTGACAAAAGAAAGACAGTTCACAGGCCACAATGTAGTTAAACTGATCAGCTTTCCCAAGAAGGAACATTTCATTACAGGGTCCAGAACTGATTTGACAGAGAATTACCTAGAAGCTATGCTGTCAATCATCCCTTCATGACTATGTCGGTAATTGAATCAACGATCTCTTTTGTATTAGGCAACAAGCATCTCTTCCAATTTTCCATGTTGAAGGCAGGCCACCTTTCCAGCCTAAGTCAAGATTCCTTACAACTGACCAGAAATTTGCAAGTATACTCTATTGTTTTTGGCCACTTACCTTCTGTACCCGTCGTGTGAGAGCCACTAAATCAGACTTGAGACGACGGACGAGTTCCAAATTTGTTGTGCTGATTTTGAATGCTAATCTTTCCAACAATGGATATGCCTCCCATCCCAGCTTGCTAGCCTGTAACCTAACCATGCCCAGCAATTTTATTAGTGATAGACAAAATTCTCCAACTTGTCATGGGTGCTCCTGAAGCAGCCTCCGAGTCTCAAGGGGTTAAGATTGCATTGATGGTGTAACAGATTTACTTCACATTTGTTTAAATAACAATAGACCCTTTAGGCTCACAACTTCAACTATGGCTAAATCTTTGCAACGAAATAATGGAAGTGGGTCTGCAAAAGTTCAAGTTTCTTCAATTAACAATTGAAGTTGTTTTCAATTATGCTTCAAACAGGCTTATTTTGAGAAGACTCCACCCTGTGCCGCCCTAGTAAAAAAGTAAAAATAGTTGACCCCCTATGAGGTGTGCTATCATTGCATGAAGTGTGCTGACAGAGAGGAAGCCACAAGGGTTTCAACAAAATCCAAGAACCAATATTTTTGACATGCCTAACCTTAACTATTGAAAAATAAATCAAGGTCAAGATACTACATTTGAGCAGGCATTGCTATTTATCATGTTACAACAGACCGGATATTACCACTAAAGTTGATGTTTTCTAGGCCATCAAACTTGTTCTTCTCCTTGTACACTTGTAAGATTTTCCATCAGCACATCTGATCAAAAGGTCAAAGCTTTACCTCTTAATGGTTAATTTTATATGAAAATCAGACAAATATGAATGGAAAAAAACGAGTTTAAGAGGCCAAAAAAAAACCCGAAAAGCAATACACTCTAAGAACTCTAATGGCCTGGAATTGAGCCTTGCCTCGGAGTCTAGAGAGGTGCAAGCTGCCTCTAACGCCAATTCTAGGGCACGAAACTCAAATGGTTGCTCTTCATTCCCAAGACCACCTCCACTGAACATATCGTGGTCACTGAGAACCCGGCTGAAAAACAACCACATGAAATCAACTTCTCAGAAGCCACACTTTGACTTTGAAACTACCACATGAGATTACTTCAACGGAACCCAACTGAAACACATCCACATGAGATTATTCCCCATAGTGCGCACACCCTCCAATAATTGGTTCTAAGATAGAGCCCTCCACTTTATTTCCTCTAACTAGTGACTGAAAGGTGGCGGCAAATTATAGAAACATGGCTTTGAATGTCCCTCAGCTACACACACAATATTCTCGAGCTAAGCAAATAAAAACGTCTCAGGACAGGGAGAAACTGCGAAGCATCTTTACTAGAATCAATCAATCGACATGTCGGCGCTTTATAATAAACCAGCTTTTGGGAAAAAGCTCATGACTCTGCCAATGTGTCCAAAACGAACAGAAAAATTTGCTTCGATACGCAGCTGTACTCGGTGTCTAATACAATGCTGTGATTGTTCTGTTTTATCCCTTTTGCAAACGCCCGCCCCTTGAAAACATCCTGCTACAGAAAGCAAGCAGCTCATGCATTTCGAGTAATACTTCCGGGTGTATACATTGATTAAAAGTATTGAAACCCTCTGATTACTTCATGTGTTGTATCAGTATTTTAATTTCAGCCTGCCAACATTTTTCACTATATGTCATTAGCTATCATTCGATTAAGTCGTCAAAATTCAGAACTTTATACTTCAATACAAGCTTGCCAGCTGAACGATTTCATGATGCTTGCTTCATTCAAAAGCACCATCATATAAATGGAAACTGAGCCTGACATACAAATCCTGTTAGGCCAAAGCATTGAGGAATCAAATACTTACCGTCCTACTTCCTGGTGAAAGGGGGTGCTTGACCACAACCTGCATTAACATAACAGATTGATGGTGGTCAACACACGAGTCAAGTGCGACAAGCTCTAATTTGCATGGCTTTGGACATTAAGAGAATCTTCCCTGTTTTCACATAAAACATATCTACAGTGTTCCAATATTGCTCACATCCCCGCTTTAATATTAAGTGTTCTTTCCTCAACCGGCTTATTTTACCACGTAATTGTTTTGCCACAATTTTTTGATGCTCTTTAATTTTAAGTTTCTTGCTCAAGAGCAACTAGAGGTTCCAAAAGATATGCAATGGTGACAACACACAATTTTCTAAACACATATAGTTTCAACACGTATACTGACATCTTCTGATCTTCAATTTAATGGTCAAACTCAAGAGTACTGTCAATAGAAAACGCAAAAAATGAACTCCAAATGCACTCAGTGACATCAAGATTTGGACTATCTTTTTACTGCTGACATAATTTTCTTTTCCAGCAAATTATGCAACATGATGTCAAAAATGGAATGTCATTGCATATGCAACAAATTTATTTTTACAACCAATAGTCTTTTTGAATCTACAATCATTGGAAAGTGCAAAGACTCACTGGCTGCTGTTAGTAGCATATTGGTCCACAGCCGTCAAGGCACGGCCATCCATCTGCCCGCCAGTGCCCCTGCAACGTAGATCCACAAGACAGCCATCCTTTAAG
>JBBHKE010002073.1:262853-385905 GCA_037447655.1 Zygnema cylindricum | reverse complement strand
AGCAAGCCTGCTGAAACTCATTAAATGACCCCCCAGCAGAAGAGTGTGCATGAATAAGTGCACGAAAGTTGTCACAGTACTCGACCATAGTTCCCCTTGAGTATTTGTACCCCCAAATTTTTTGAGCCACCAAGACCTCTTCTTGGACATTCGCTTTCTCAAAAGCGGATTTTAGTGATGTCCAAAACTCCTTTGCCTTCTTCATTTTCAGGCGAGACATGACCAGATTTTATAAAATACAAAGAATTAGATTGTTCCTTGCCATTGAATTCCTTTTCGCCCAACTTGGATCTGTTTCATCAAGGGAGCCATCCAAGACCCCCAATAAGTCAGCAGTTTCAAACGAAGATTCAACCATCGCCGCCCAATACGCTTACTTTTGGCCATTCAAGATAGGAATTCTTGACGAAAGGCCCATAACCTGTTGTTCTACAACCACCGCTGCAACAGGAGGGACCAACAGTAGTAGTGGAAGTAGACATGAAAACAACAAAAGCTATGAAGCACATAGTCAACAACCAACTTTCAGCTTACACAAAATATAACTCAAAAGGCCAATATGCCTCAAATTTCTCACAGGAATAAACAACGGAGTAAACTGACAATTCACAAAATTGCAGCCCAAATGACTTATTAAACCATAAGATATGACTTATAAAAGTTTCCCAAAAACTGCACTTAAAATGTAATAATCCCAAAACTAGATGATACAAAATTGTCTAAGTCCTAAACTATATACTCACAGTGAGTATCTACTAGTCACAATAATACAGGTGACTCAACAACAGTAATATCCTGAGTAATGACAAAGTATTCAGCCTGTACTTTACTGTACCGTGAGTACCTCCAAAAACCTAATTACTACATGCCGCTAAATGAACAGTGAAACACTATTAATTAATTCGCTAGACGTTGACTTATTGTTTTCCAAATATTTACAGATATTGTCCGTACAATTAATGTTTCCGATGCTTAGTCAACATCAGCCGCAAAAGTCTAGATGAATGTTGGTTCGATGGTACGAACGTTATGAGTGCGTACGGCACACTCAGTCATTGTGGTCCCCGCTTTAATCGCGTCCGTCGAATCTGTTTCTTATCAACGATAATCTTATGATTTCGTACGGTACACTCCCAGATGTCCAGCTCGGTCTCCGCCCGTCAGATTCACCGAAACCACCCGTATGATTCTCGACACGTGTATGTGGATGTCGACGCAACTCCATAATACCTGCATTAACTTCTCTTTCCGACTTGTGGTCCCATGTGAATCACGCTTTGTGGTCCCAGGTGAATCGTGTCCGTTGGCAATAATTTTATCAATGATCATAGCGTCAAACCGTACCATATATTTCCGGAATAACCGGTCTAGATTCCGTTCGTCCGATCTGGTGAATCCAATCGTCTCATGCGTGACGCGTGTAGCTGACTGTCGGCGCCACTCCGTAAAACTTGCATACGTCTCTCTTGCCGACGCGCGTCCCTGTAAAAGTACAGTACACTCTATTGTACTTTTGCTAGTGTAATACTAATTAAGGTAAATACTACAGTAGACTACTTAGAAAATATTCTAAGTTATTTAAGTCTCATCTCACAACCCTATCTATTGAAATAAAGATTTCCAATTACAACACTCCGCTAAATCTTTAGACTCAATTACTCACTTAGTCCAATGGCTTCTCTGCAAAACTGCAACTTAGGAGCAGGAAGAGCTTTAGTTAACATGTCAGCCACCATCTCCTTATCCGGTAAATAACACAATTTAATCACTTTTGCAAGCACTTTTTCTCTGACAAAGTGTAGTGTAACATCCATTTGTTTGCTTTTAAAATGATGACTGGGGTTAGAGGCAATAGCAATGCCTGCTTGGTTGTCACATCAGATAAACTGAGGACCTGTTTGCATATACCCAAGTTCTTGTAAAATAGACTTAACCCATAAGAGCTTCTTGAGAGCGGAAGCTGCTGCCATGTATTCTGACTCCA
The DNA here is from genome assembly GCA_037447655.1 of Zygnema cylindricum. NCBI lineage: Eukaryota > Viridiplantae > Streptophyta > Zygnematophyceae > Zygnematales > Zygnemataceae > Zygnema > Zygnema cylindricum. Next base: position 383,921 of record JBBHKE010002073.1, on the reverse strand, counting down.
TTGTGGATTGAGCTGTAACCTTTTGTAGTTTGCAACTCCAACAGCAAGTTCCATCTCCAATCTTAAGAACAAAACTGGTTGTAGATTTCCGGCTTGGCATGTCTCCATGGCTAGCATCGTCCACGTCTGTATTTTCACTTCTACTATTCCGAGACAAGCTAGTTCCATCTCCAATCTTAAGAACAAAACTGGTTGTAGATTTCCGGCTTGTCATGTCTCTATAGCTAGCATCGTCCACGTCTGTATTTTCACTTCTACTATTCCGAGTACAAGCTTAAGATTACGAGTTAATGCAAGATATCTCAACACCCTTTTTGCTGCTTCCTAGTCTGTCTTTTGAGGATTTGCAGACTTCTACTCAAGACCCCCATAGCTGTTGCGATATCAGGTCTTGTACAGTTCATAAAATATATAAGACATCTAACTATCTGTCTATATGGCTTTGAAGGCCATAAACTCCTCCTCCCCTGACTCTAAACTCTCACACACCATTATGTATGAATCTGAATCCCTTCCTTCGAATTTTTTCCTGAATTCCATAAGAGTTATAGATCCTTTTACATCTTTCATTTCAAATCTTTCCAGCATGTTTCCTATTGTTTCTTTCTGTGTCAACATAGTCAGCCTCTTGTTTCTGTCTCTTTCTACCTGTATTCCTAAGATGCACTTTGCCTCACCGAGGTCCTTCATCTTGGACTTAGACCTTAAAGCCGCTTTAATGCGGTTTATTTCATCCATTTAACTTACTTATTAATAATAAGTCATCCACATATACAGCAATGTATAGTATCCCATCCTCCCCTTGTAAGACATATACAAAATTATCTGAGCTAATTCTCTTAAAGCTTAGCCCAGTCAAAAACTCATCTAACTTCAAATTCCACTGACGCAGGGCTTGTTTTAGCCTATGCAAATATTTCATCAATTTACACACTAATGCTTCCTTTCCCTTTTCAACATACATTTCGGGTTGTTTCATATAAATGGTTTCTTCTAAATCTCCATGCAAGAAGGTCGTTTTAACATCCATTTGATGTATTTCCATATTCTATAGTCGCTAGACTTAGCAAAATTCTGACAGTGGGAAAATCTGACAACTGGAGAGAAGGTTTCTTCAAAGTCAAAACCTTCTTTTTGATTTTACCTTTTGGCCACTAGTCTTGCATTTTACCTTTAAATGGTGTTGTTCGGGTTCACCTTCACCTTGAATACCCATTTGCTGCCGATGGCTTTCTGCTTGGAGGAAGATCCACCAGCTTCCATTTATGTGCCTCCATAATAGACTTCATTTCATTGTTTGCCGCCTCGATCAACTGATTTCTCTCAAGTGATGAGAAGGTATCATGGATCGTTAGAGGCTCCTCTGTAGCTGCAAGAAAAGCAAAGTGAGAGCTTGCTTGTAGACGGTTGCTAGATCTCTTTCCCCTCCAAAATTTTGAGGCTGAAATCGTCGGCAACCTCTGATATTTATGTTTTGTTTGAACCGTAACTTGAGCTAGTACTGAGTGTGTAGCAGTTCCTTCCACCTTAGGTGTAGGCTGTGGTGAAGCATACTGTGAAGGCACTGAAAGAAGAGGTGTCCCACTTGCCGGTGGAAAGTAAACTCGCTGCGTATGGTGAAAAATGACATATTCCTGCTTATCTTTTGCCGGTTGATCTGGCACTTTAAAAGGTCAACCGAATCCTGTTCATGTTTAATCTGGATATTCCTAGAGATGATTACTTTCTGTTTCTCAAATACAAAAACTCTATATCCTTTCGCATTTTCATCATACCCCATAAAAATCCCAAGTAGGCCTTTAGCCTCCATTTTCCATTTATCCTGTGAAGTATCTAAAATAAAATACTTGCTCCCAAATATCTTAAAGTGACAAACATCAGGTTTTTCTCCTGTCCAAAGCTCATAAGGTGTAGTGCTAACAGATCTAGAAGCAATTATATTTTTAATATAAACAACACAGTTAAGTGCTTCAACCCAGAATTTCAAATCTAGCCCTTTATCTGCAAGCATGGACCGAGCACTCTCTCTCAACGTCCTATTTAATCTTTCAGAAACACCATTCTGTTCTGGTGTATATGGAATTATAAGATTGTGACTGATACCTTTTTGAAGGAGAAATTCTTCAAATTCTTTTGATGTGTACTCTCCCCCATTGTCCGATCTCAGCGCCAAGATTAGAACTCCATGAAGCTTTTCCGCCCACGCCTTGTAGTGTTTGAAGTGAGTAAACACCTCACTTTTATGTTACATGAAGTAAACTTTGGTATACCTCGAGTAGTCATCTGTAAATGTTACCATACAGTGGACGCCTCCAGCCGAAGCCACTTGTGAAGGACTGCGAACATCAAAATGTATTAGCTGTAGAACTCTTTCTGATTTGTGGTTTGTTTCCTGTGGAAATGGCAATTTGTGGATCTTGCCAAGTGAACAACCATCAAATGATTTTATAGGATGAGAGGTGAGAGAAACTCCATCAACTTTTCCCGAATTCACCATTTTCTTTAGACTATCATAATTCATGTGTCCTACTCTTTTATGCCACAACTCATTATCAGATTGGTCACTAGAGTAGAGAACATCATTTTTCTTATATTCACCCATGTCCATCCGATACATTTTGCTAGCATCTCTAGTTCCTGTTACTGCTACTTTTCCTTTCTTGCTAACAACCTGTCTACCTGCTTTCAGAATGACTTCAAAGCCTTTGCTTTCCACTAATGATGTAGAGAAAATATTATTTTTAAATTATAGAACATACAAAACATTGTGAAGAGTTCTCTCTACTGACTTTCACCCCACACATCATCTTGAGTTGAGGTTTGAACACTCACCCCACAAGCATAGTATATACTATTTCGAAGGGTTTGCTGCAGATTTGTAAAAGCCGCCTTGTTCCAGCACATGTGGGTCGATGCTCCCGTGTCCATGATCCATCCTGCATCCTTCGGACCCTCCATTGCTGCCGCCATAGTAAATATCTCCGCTTCCTCTTGCTCATTGAAGCTCAAAGACTCATCTACATCAGCTGCAGAAGCTGAAAAGATAGCATTTCCACAAGTAGGATTTTTAGTAAAACCTCTGTGATATTGGCTTTGCTGCCAACCCGGCCTGTATAAACCTATCTCATTAGCCTTTTTCAGCTAAAGACAATACTTGTATCCATGACCCTTCTCATAACAATAGAAACAAGCAGTAGATGATTGTCTATTTGGCCTTTGATTAAACTGATTATGATTTTGGTTAAACTGATTCCTATTCTGATTAAACTGAGCTCTTTTGTCAAAGTCAGTTGCAAAAGCTTCAACCTTTCCATCTCTTTCAAGGATTTTAGTATTAGACTTTTCCTCCAATATAAGATTATATGCTAATTGAAACGACCAACTAGCTTTATCATGATTTTTTAACTAAGCAGACACACCTTTCATGCTACTAGGAAGTCCTCTAATAAGCAAGCCTGCTGAAACTCATTAAATGACCCCCCAGCAGAAGAGTGTGCATGAATAAGTGCACGAAAGTTGTCACAGTACTCGACCATAGTTCCCCTTGAGTATTTGTACCCCCAAATTTTTTGAGCCACCAAGACCTCTTCTTGGACATTCGCTTTCTCAAAAGCGGATTTTAGTGATGTCCAAAACTCCTTTGCCTTCTTCATTTTCAGGCGAGACATGACCAGATTTTATAAAATACAAAGAATTAGATTGTTCCTTGCCATTGAATTCCTTTTCGCCCAACTTGGATCTGTTTCATCAAGGGAGCCATCCAAGACCCCCAATAAGTCAGCAGTTTCAAACGAAGATTCAACCATCGCCGCCCAATACGCTTACTTTTGGCCATTCAAGATAGGAATTCTTGACGAAAGGCCCATAACCTGTTGTTCTACAACCACCGCTGCAACAGGAGGGACCAACAGTAGTAGTGGAAGTAGACATGAAAACAACAAAAGCTATGAAGCACATAGTCAACAACCAACTTTCAGCTTACACAAAATATAACTCAAAAGGCCAATATGCCTCAAATTTCTCACAGGAATAAACAACGGAGTAAACTGACAATTCACAAAATTGCAGCCCAAATGATCTGAATGATGTAAACCATAAGATATGACTCCTACAAGTTTCCCAAAAATTGCCCTTAAAATGTTATAATCCCAAAACTGGGTGATACAAAATTGTCGAAGTCCTAAACTATATACTCACAGTGAGTATCTACTGGTCACACTAATATGGGTGACGGTACAACAGTACTATTTTGACTAAGGACAAAGTATCCAGCCTGTATTTTAGTTTACTGTGAGAACCTCCAAAAACCTAATTACTACATGCCGCTAAATGAACAGTGGAACACTATTAATTAATTCGCTAGACGTTAACTTATTGTTTTCCAAATATTTACAGATATTGTCCGTACAATTAATGTTTCCGATGCTTAGTCAACATCAGCCGCAAAAGTCTAGATGAATGTTGGTTCGATGGTACGAACGTTATGAGTGCGTACGGCACACTCAGTCATTGTGGTCCCCGCTTTAATCGCATCCGTCGAATCTGTTTCGTATCAACGATATTCCTTTGATATGTACGGTACACTCCCAGATGTCCGGCTCGGTCTCCACCCGTCAGATTCACCAAAACCACCCGTACGATTCTTGACACGTGTATGTGGATGTCGACGCAACTCCTGAATACCTGCATTAACATCTCTTGCCGACTTGTGGTCCCACGTGAATCACGCTTTGTGGTCCCAGGTGAATAGTGTCCGTTAGCAATAATTTAATCAATGATCATAGCGTCGTACCGTACCATATATTTCCGGAATAACCGGTTGAGATTCCGTTCGTCCGATCTGGTGAATCCAATCGTCTCATGCGTGACGCGTGTAACTAATTGTCGGCGCCACTCCGTAAAACCTGCATACGTCTCTTTTGCCGACACGCGTCCCTGTAAAAGTACAATACACTTTATTGTACTTTTGCTAGTGTAATACTAATTAAGGTAAGTACTACAGTAGACTACTTATAAAATATTCTAAGTTATTTAAGTCTCATCTCACAGCCCTATCTACTGAAATAAATATTTCCAATTACAACAATGTGCATGTGTGTAAAGCGAGATCAAGTAGAAAGTTTAACTTTTTCTGTAAAGGGTTTCAACAGAATAAACCATTACATTAGTAAAATACTTAGGCCCTGTTGATTACGTTTGATATTTGGAAACGACCGTTGCTTTGGTGGTGGCCAATAAGAAACATATCCACCAAATATAGATATGGATAGAACATTTTGGAACTTAGGGAAAAGGTTATATAATTTTTAGACGACGTGCCCTCTAAATGTGGAATGGTATAACGACCCCCTAAATCCTTGTAAGGCTTTTTATAAGCGTCGAAAAACCGCATATTTACGATAGCACAAGGTGTAAAGAACTTTTGGATTTGTTCGGACATCATCCAATTCCGCATCCTAGGTGAACGCTACATTTTTTGTTGAAAATTTCATCATAGCTTTGAAACTATGGTTTGGATTAAGGTTTTGAAAGCACATTTCAGACAATATTCTAAATTTAAGGGTTTTGATTAACTGAAATACACTACTGACATTAACGTGATTTGGGGTGTTTTTATAAGTATCAAGCTCGATCACGAGCAATAATGTAAGCAAGTATTAGCGTAGTTCTCTATGATGAAATTCTGTGAGCTCCATTCCCTCACAGAAATCGCAGATCTAAATAAGCTTATCTAGGTAATGCCGACTCCAAGTTGATACAAACCCAAACAATTGACACCTTGACAGTCATAAACCTAATAGAGCTATTTCTTTGTGAAAGAAAACAATCTGTGTGCTCGGTTCCTCAAGGGAGTGCAAAGTTAGAATATGAGTATTTGGACACATTCCCCCACTTTTACTTTCCCTTACAAATGCAGCCACCGTGAAAGGCAAAATCTTTGATCGACTACACCCTTGTGTAGCGTAGACTCCCCTCAGTCCGTAGCAAAAAGAATCACTGAATTTCCTCCCCTAAGTAGTTAGTTATGGCTTGCCAAAGTTGGCATATAAATACAAAAGCACTTTGTGAGAGAGGCGGCTACCTACTATTATTCCTAAGTCCTAAACCCCTCTCTAGACCCTCTACTACTAAAGTACGGTACCAATCACAAGACTATACCGTACATAAAAGTACAGGTGTCAAAGTACTTTTTGTACGACATTTGTACGCCATGGCCATAACTCTAACATCTGTCACATCCGGACTTGCTATCGTGCACTCCAAAATTTCGTAAATCCCGTAAGATGTTGCCACGTGTCATTCTGAGTGGCGGCGCCCAAAAACCGCCAAGGCGGCCATTTCGGAATCTCGGCTTGCACCATGGCCGTCAATCAAAGTCGGCTTTTGATATGGACCGTCGAAATAAATGTACGTAACATTTATTTCGTACAATATATAAGGTACAGTGGGTTCTATGCTTTAAAATTCCGTTATAGCAGTTAAATGGAATCTTCGGCCTGCACAGATTTTTATATCTATCGTACCCTTTATATCTTTGCATTGTTATTAGACTATAAGATAAAGCTAACGGATATCACAGATTTGACGGCCGACAGGTACTAGGATCAAATCCTAAGTCCGTCAATCCCCTTTTTGGTAAATCTACCAAAACACCTCCCTGTCACTCTAAAGGGCCTAGGCAGCCATGGCTCTAGCTCCCTATCCAGCCTTTAGTGACTACATCAAGTGTGAGGGCTTGGAGAAGGGAGTTAAATGGAGTCTGCCTCTGCTCCTTTTCTATCCTAACATAGACCTAAAAAATACATCAATTTCAACAGATAAATTGTTTTCAACTCCATTAGATCTGAAAGTGTAGCATACTAAGTCATCAAATTTGAAGATAGTAAATGTTTCCGTAGCAAGAAAAACAGTTGCTTAATGTAATTTTTGCGTGGCGACAAAACCAAAATCTTTTATCCGGTTCCATTTGCTAACATGAATTGCCAAATACAAAATAAACCCATCGCGAGGTCGTGAACACGATTTTTTTGGCGTTTGTTTGGCACATAATGTTTTAATCAAGTGGCAATTTCCAATGTTTTCAGTATTATGATGAAGATTGGTGTGGAGATATTGATTTTGGAACATCGTCTTTCGGTTATGCATTTGTGTTTGGTGGAACAAGAATATATGAAGTTTTTTGCTCTTGTCGTGGTGTTTAGTTATTCAGAGGCCGAATATATGGCGGCTTCTCATGCGACAAAAGTTGAAAGAGATGTTTAGATAGTTAGGTGTTGATGACGATGTCTTACCTATATTATTTCACTATTTTCTTGTTTTTTTCCATTGATATGTTTTATTTTTGTGGGTTTGCATAATACTTAATTTTGTTCGAGGTTATATAATGTACACTGGTTAATTTTGTCACAACGATAGACCTAACTGATTAAAGATGATAGCATTTCTTCCACTTTATTTGGTAGTCACACTATTTTTTTGATATTTTTACGGACCTAGTTTCTATGACGTGGTTTGTCAAATTGATACATCCATTGTGTGCTAATGGGCAAACAAATTAATTAATTTGCCGTAATTTAAAAATATATATATATATATATATATATGTTGATGTTGTCCATCGCATTTTGGAGGGGAAAGTGGACATTAATTTTGAGTCCGAAATGAAGGCGTTGAACTTATCATTTTTATTTTTGAGAGGCATGAACACCAACCTTTAATTAGTTGCTACCATGGTTTTGTTTTTCCGTGGTGACATAAAAGGGTCATTTTGCATAAGAACACCAATAATGTAACGCCAACAAAAACGACGACATTGCCTCATTTGGCAATGTCACAAAAATCGATAAAATACCGAAAAGAGAAAACGTAAAGAATATCATCGTGTTACGTATTGTAGTAGCAACTAATTTTTGAATAGTAGGCTAAGTTATTTACATCACCAGGGAAATATATCCAGCAAAACATAAATGTCCGATATTAGCACTAACGACAATATCGTATAACATGTATGGTTATCGACGATAGCTTACATCGTGCATCGAAAGACACTGCCCCACGGTAGTATGAGCACTAAATGCATGATAATTGCTAGCCAGAGGTTAAAATCTGGTATTTAAATTCGTACCCGATCCGTACCAGGCTGGCCACGTCGGATCCGGAAGGTATTCCAGTGCCAAATTTGGGGGCCGGTCGGATTCGGCCAGGTGATTAAAAATAAAATCGGGTACCGCCAGGTAAACCATAAACGAAAAAAAAAATACATTACACTGCCAATCGTTACTAGCGTTTGGAATTTACTAATTTAAAAAATTAATTAGCGTTATTAACGCTAATTTGAGTTTTTCAAGATTAAAAAAAAAAACAGTTTACTCTAATTGATCCATAACGTTGATTTGAGTACAACGGATATGCCATCAGGATCTTCACAGTAAAATAGGTAAAAGTACTTAATCTGGCAAATCTTACACCGTCGCGTCCTTTTACTCTAATTTATTCATAACTCAAATTTGGGATTCGATCAATATTCTTATAGTAAAATAGGTACGATTTCATTATGCATTTTATTATGAGCGTAGTTTTACGTGCGATCGCGATTATTTTAGTCCATACTTCGTACTTTTTTACTTATCAAAGTACCATTTTGTACGAAATGACACTTCCGTACACCACACTAAATCATAATTATTAAAGCTAATTCACCAGAAGTTAACTAACGTAGAAAAAAAATAGTGTTATTAATTCTATTTCAGGTTTTGGGGTCAAAATTTGGGGGTGCCGATATACCGTTCATAACGCTAAAATCAATTGTTGGTGTACCCCGTGAATCGCTATTAGCGTTTAAAAATAGATAGCGTTATGAAACAAATAGCGTTATCAACCCTATTTGGGAATTTGGGGTTTTGAATGAAACTATTTACTGTAATTTGTTTTTTTAAGGTTTTTTATTAATTCAAATTTGGGTAAAAAAACGGGGGTACCGCAATTAGAGTCATTGACGCTAATAGGGATTCACGGTGTAGTGTCCATACTATCGAACATTGTTGTAATTTATGACCCGGAACGGATTCGGGTGCCAAATTTTGGGGGCCGGCCGGATTCGGCCGGGTTATTAAAAAATAAAATAAAAAAATCGGGAACGGCCGGGTAAGCCCGGTAAAAAAAAAAAAAATTCAGATTCGGCTGAAATTTTGACTTTTTTGACCTCTGCTGCTAACATAGCTCGAAACTTTTCGACTCCATAGTGAATATCGGACGATACGCTACAATACGCTACGATTTGCTTGAGTATACGACAGGGGTTGAAACGATCAACCGAAACCGTGACCGACCGTTAACCGACCGCCCGCGCCGGATCCGGAACGAATGCGGTTGCCAAATTTTGAGGGCCGGCGGTTGTGGTCGGTTGATTCACCAGAAGGAAAAAAAACGGTCGGTTACGGTCGGTCAACCAAAAAACCAAAAAAATGAAAAATTATACTGTCCATACAATCCAACATCATTGTACTTCGTACTATTTGGTATCGTGGAAGTACGTGACATCATGATTAGCGTTGCAAATCTGACACGGTAGTAACACTATTTTTTTCGCAAATCTTAGGGAACGCGACAAAGCGTCGCAAATCTGACACGGTAGTAACACTAATCATTTCGCAATCTTTGGGAACGCGACAAAGCGTCGCAAATCTGACACGGTATACCGCGAATCGTTATTAGACTATAGAAATTATAAGAGTAAAGAAAAAAATAGCGACATTCATTCAAATTTAGTGCAAGGAGACGTGGCAGATTATAGTCCATGTCCTTAAATAGTGTAATTTGTTCTATTTAAGGTATCAATGTCAAAATTTTGGGGTGCCGATATAGAGTACATAAGTCTAATAACGATTCACGGTGTAGTACACTATTCATTTCGCAAATCTTAGGGAACGCGACAAAGCGTCGCAAATCTGACACGTTAGTAAACACTATTCATTTCGCAAATTTAAGGCAACGCGACTAATCGTAATTATTGGCTTATTCATACGTTGTACATTAGATAATTTTGTACTTTTTCGGTTACGGGCGGGCACGGTTAGTCGCGAGAAATCGAGTTTCGGTTAACTTTTTTTTTTCGTAAACGCCGTTCGGTTAACGGTTAACAATTTTGGAGCGTGACATAACCCGGTCGGGCGTCGGTTACTCAAATTTTGAAAAAAAAAAAGCGGTCGGTTTCGGTTATGTAAAATTTTGACTTTTGCGACCTACGGCTAGGGTGGAAAGCCCTGTACTCCAATGAGGCAGTGATGAAAGGTGTACTGTACCGTACATGAGATCTCCGTAGCGTCTCTAAAATCGCGCGGGAAACTGATTTGTAAAAACAAATTCAAATTCATCTTTTGCAGTCCAAATGCGAACTCCAAACTTTCGATTTTTTTTTCCCTCCATCCATGGAATTTTTTAACTCACAACAGTTGTCATGGAGTCTACTTTCTACTTTCGACCTTGACGCTTCTTTTCACTAATTTGCAACCTTCTCGTACATGCCATTTCTCACTCAATTCCTCTTCATCCGCACCCTGTCTATCGTAACCAGTCTGCACGTTGTAGAGGACGGAAGTCAACTATAATACACTAACTTTCCTTCTTCTCTATATCCCTTACAAGACTACAACAGTGAAAATTTTACTGCAAATCTCTGGCATTTAGGAGTGACAAAAGCTCGCTAGCTACTTTGTTTTTACTTCTGAAAATAATATATTTCATGTGTTTTCTTCATATATTTTCAAGCTTACCTTGACATGCAGTCCTTTCCAATACCAATACCTGTCCTCTCAACGTGACTATTTTGTTTTCCAACTGCCGTTCTGTCATCGCGGCAACTATGGAGTCTTCCACCATCGGATGCTTTGCTGTTTTCGCAACGATTCAGAAATCCGAGGGTGTTGCTATTGGAGGAAAGAGGGTACACGTGGCAGTTAGAAATGTTTCCAGTGTTGCTCTTAAAGCTGCAGGTGGCGTCGGTTCCATTGGCCAAACCAAAGCAGGCAACCCTAATCTTCTCAGCCATCGCGTGCAAGCGGAGTCGACTTCACAACTGGCTCTTGTGTTCGAGGGTGGAGGGGATCCGTTTTGTATGTCCATTGCAAGCATCACTCGGATTTTCAAAGGGCATGTGAAGGAAGGTACGATGGGCCCATTAAATGTGGGCAGAACTGATGTGTTGCTTAGCTTTTGGTTGCACCCGGGAATACCGCAAGAGCTGAAAGAGGCAGGTCAGTCAAAAGTAACAGGGTAAGTACTGTTGTTGTATGACTGTACATAGTTGACCTCACGCTGGTTACTCTGATGGAACTTTTCAGATATTCTAAAGGCTAATGAGTTTGGAATTTATTGTAGGCAAAATCACCTTCGAATCCAAGGGGTTTCTGGCTCTTTGCCGTTCCAACGAGATTTCAAAGAACGACATCAATAGACTCCTAAGTTATGTTGAGAAGATGAAAGGCGGTTTATGTCCTGGTGTTCCAGATACATGTGATGGTTGCGCAAGAAAGGCCAAGGAAGGGCAGAAAAAGGCAGCTGAAAAGAAAAGGAAGCAGGATGAACGCGAGGAAAAGGTATGACTGGTTTCAAAGTCAAAAGATATTCCAAAAATGTCAAACATATTGGCTGGTTATGATTTGCCTGCTCTTTAATCGAAATTGTCAATCTGCCTATTAACATTGGTATCTTGTCCATCCGCAGGTTCAGAAAGAACGTGAAGCGAAAATTTTGAAGAGAGCAGAGATCGAAAAATGTCAGAGGAAGTTGAAGGTGCATAGCTTCCCAAGCTTTAAGCTAAATCTTGATGCAAAAACCATGAAAAGTCCATCATGCCTGTTACTAGGGCGGTCTATGCAGAAAACTAAAGGCTTTGAGTCTAATGGTTATCAATGTTTAAATTCCTCCCCAACTGGAATGGATGAGCACAAGGTTGTATTTTTGACTTGGTGGCGTATGAACTGTTTGTCTTAAAATAACTAAAAAGTAACCCAGTTTTTATGTTCATCCTACTTTTCTAAACTCTAGCATTGGTGACTGACTAACGTAATGCAGGAAGAGAAAGAGCGAGCAGCTCTGGAAGAGAAAAGGAAGAAAGAAGAAGAGAGGCTCGAGAAAGAGCGTTTGAAGGCAGAGGAGAAAGCCAAAAAAGAACAACAACATCGGGAAAAGCTTCTCGAAACAGCACGTATACAACGAGAGAAGGAAGAACGTTTGGCTCGCGAAGCTACGAAACTCCGCATGGAAGAAGAGGAAAAGCGTGCAGAGCTGAGAGAGGTATTGCTTCGCGCTGAGGCTGAGAGAAAGAAAATGGAAGAGGAGCGCCAGAAATGGGAAGAAGAAAGGAAGAGATGGGAGGCGGAAGAAGCAAGGAGGAAAGAAGAGGAGAGGGAGGCCACTAAACAGAGGGAAGCAATGAAAAAAATGGAAGAGGAACAGCGGAAAAAACTTCAAGAGCTAAATGATCAGTTAAAAAGCGCAAAGGAGAAAGAAAGAGAACAGCAGGAGGAACGAACTAAGCATGATTTTGAAGCAAAGGAAGAAAAAAGGAAGCAGGAGGCAAGAAAGGCTAAGCAGCAGGTAATTTTCACATTATTTAGGAAATAGCTCTAAGCATCGTTATGATGCTGAAAAATATAACATATGCTTGCACGTGTTGTATTCATTACATCTGGTCAACTGTTTACACCTGCATGGTGTCGTTTTCTCTGTTTGAAACTGGACTGAGCGCTTTAACTAAACCCAAGAACTTGAAGGATCCGGTTTCACATTTCCTGGAAACAAGTGAAGTCAAACCTTTATTTTAACTAGCAAAAGAAAAAGGAGCAAGAAACTGGACCATCTGTTCTCTATTTCAGAGGATGTGCATTTACTAAGTTCTGTTATTGCTTCTTAAACTGCAGGCAGCTGCGGATGCAGCCAGGCAGAAAAAAGAGGCCAAGGAAGCAGAGGAGTTGAGACAGGCATCTGAAAGAGCGCGACAACAGGAGGTAAACACATTTGACGTTTAGACGTGCTCTCAACATTTTATGAAGTACAGATGTCTTTCTTTTTTACTGAACTGTCGGAGTGATTCACAGCTACGTTTTGATAACACTCAGAAACTAGCAATTTTTTTGTATGAATCCTATGTCGCTTTTTTTGTTTCAGTTGTGTGGCATCAAATTTGTAGTGATACCAATGTTTGTAGTCTGCTTCTTAAACTGCAGGAGAAAGCCAGGAAGGAAAAGGAGGCTAAAAAGGCAGAGGATTTGAGACAGAGTTATGAAAGAGCGCAGAAACGTGCCTGTGAGGTAAACACATTTCCCGTTTGGTGTGCTCTCAGCTCAATAAAGAACGACCGTCTTTTCAGTCTCAAATAACCTGTAGAATAATTTTCAGGTCTGTTTTGGCAACATTTGGAAACTGGGAATGGTTTTTGCATGAGCTTCATGTAAGTATTTTCTCTCAATGATTTGCCATCAAGTTTTTAGCAAGTCGGATTATGGATGCGTTAGATTCTGCTTTTCTTGATTATTCCTCGACGTGAGCAGGAAAAGAAGAGGAGGGAACAAGAACACCAGCGACAACAACAGCAGCACGAACAAAAGAAAAAGGGGCAAGAAGAAGAAAAGAGAAATGGTGAGCGTCTACTATTCCTAGTCTTCATTCCTAGAACATCTTTTTATCTCACTCATAGCCACAAGTGCTCCATGGTTTTCCACTGGGTGTTTTTGCAACATTGTCACAAATTTTTGAAGTGAAGAAAGGGCTTAAAGCGACCCTAATTTGGAAAAAAGTTGGACTTTGCTGCTGCCAGGAGTCTGGTCCATATCGACAGTTTTTTCCAATAAAAACTAGCATGTGCATTTAGGTTATTGCTGTTGTGTTGCTTTCATTTTGCGGTAAGGTAAAATGAACCTGTTACCATTCTACTGCTCTATTATGTCTCTACTATGAAGGCAACCCAATGAGGAAGTAACCAGCTGGCTCAACTTATTCACATAGAGCTTATGAATCTGCAAAATGTGAATACTACCATTGTCGCATAAATACTCCACAAGTATGCTCACCTCAATTTTCCTCAACAAATGAATAGCCTTGTTGTTCTCCTTTTTGTTTTCTTTAAAATGAATATGCAAATTCTTCTCCAACAGTTTTAATGATCTTCAAACTAGAGGAGAAAGCAAGCCAACCAAGTAAAGTTAATGGAAGTTCGAAAAGCTTACTTTTGATAAGGATTTTTTCTGAAATGTGCACCTTATCCTGAAATTGTTGCTGGGTGGTATGCCTTTGTGTCTACTGTGTTTCAGGCGCTCGCTTCAGGCTGAGACATACATGGGTCCAAGCAATGGGTCTTGCTAAAACGAGAACGTATGCACAATACAACAGTATCTGGGAGAAACTGAAAGCTGAACAGAGCCAGGAGGGTCTACCGCCGCTAAGCATTCTGACTATTCCGTGGCCACCACCTGGGAATCCCTTCTTCCTGGAGCCCAAAGATACATTATCAGCGACTGATCACAAGAAGAAGGAACGGCACGCTGCTTTGAAGTGGCATACAGATAAATTCAATCTTGTATATAAAAAACGTAACCTTGTCGAGGATGAACGTGAGTTTATTCTTGAACAGGTGAAAGGTCTAGCAAACATAGTTGTATCCCCAAATAAGTTCACCATGGAGTCGAGGATGTGGGGCTCATAAGGTCTGAGCTACACTGTACTTTAGAAGAATGATATCATATTAGGATTTCAGCTTTATCGTCATCATCAACTGAACACTGTCAGTCTCGTGGTCATTGCGATCTTCATAGGAGGTTGACCAGAATCGTTAAGCAGCGTATGTGACTTGTCGATTCAGTTCATGTTTCTCTCACCCTTTGCAACAGGATTAAAGGCGTTGCATTTGTGGGACACTCGTTTTTAATAAAGTGCGAGGATGCATTTTTGGACATGTTTTTGTGAAATGCAATGAAGTGCCTCCAAATAATTTTTTTCGTAAAAACTACCATGGTGAACATGTTCATATGAAATAAGCAGATTTAAATCATCCTGGGATTGTTCTTACACTGAACTGAAGCCCTGAGTGTGGCCAGCATATTGCAATCCATTTTGTTGTGTCTTTTAGCTCCCTGTTATGCAACTATGTTTGTGAAACTGAATGAAGAGATGGCATGAGCAGTTTGTATAAAAGCTGCTTGTGCAGTCGGTTTGTTTGCATAGCAGCCAGTTTATTAGTCACATAACTACTGCTATATTGGGATGCCACGATTGTTAAGAGCTCCAAGCATAATGGAACCCCAATGTGTAAGACAGTAGCAAATACAGCTTATGGACCACTCTATGCATGTTGCTGACTAGATGAGTTAATTGCTTGTATTTTCTTTCATATGATTTATCACATTAAGAGCACCAAATGGAAAGCACCACATCCATGTGGAGAACCAATGTCTTGGGCCCAATTTCCAGCTAGTCCGTTAATCAATTAAATATTGCATAACACTCCAGCATAGGGATTCGAGTTTCAAACATTCTCTTTTATCCATTAAATAAAACATCATACAAATAAAAAACACTTTTATACCAATGTGGCCATTGTAGAACAAAAGAATATTTGAAACTAGTAATCTCTTGCAAACAATCACTATACTCCATATATGACTTACACTCAGGCAAGAATAACTATCACATTATATAGTACAACTACTTGGTCTACTTTCTAAAACACTAATGTCAGTTAGAATCGGGAATGCAGAATTCCATTTTACTTCCCAGTGTCTCACGAGACTGTTCCTCAGTCTTCTTGAAACACATTTATGAAGATTATACAGTCAAAAAAATGTTGTAAATTTTGGTTGCTCCTAATCCTTTGTTGTTGCATGCCTGCAAGCCTGACGATTGTTTTGAATGCTTTGAGAGTTCTTTTCTTACGAAGCCTCTGCCTGCGATCGCAGCGCCCATAGCATAGAAAGAGCGCCCACAAGATTGATGGCGGCAAGCTGAACCAGGAAGATACACAAATAGATAATCAGCCCTCTATGCAGATCACAAGCAGACAAAAAGAGGCTACAGCGATAGCAAACCACCTTGCATGAGTAGCTTGCATAAGGAAGTGATAAAGTTGCTTTGACTACAACGATCTAAAAGACATCATTTTGGAGCACGAACAATTCAAAGAGAGAACCATTTCTTGACTTCAAACTTGGCCAAGCCTGGGCGCTCACCACTAACAGCGATTCTTGCAGTGAGCCAAAGGCCACCAGAGCACAAAATGCAAAAAACAGAACCTGCACATACAGATAAGACAAGCTCGTGATCAAAACTGTGCCGTAGGTAGCCATTTAAAACCACGTTGAAAACCTCAAAATTTCTGGTATGTACATCTTGTGATGTAACTAGTCAGCTTACTGTTCGACTGAACACTGTAGAAAGGTAAAACCCAAGGGCGCCATATCCTCTCAGGTCCCCTTGTGCCGCTCCCATGTAGTTGATGCCAAATACCTGCAGGAAAAAAAGACGTATAATTGATTTCAGTTAAGATCACATTACTAAGTACTGACTAACTGACGATAAAAACAAGAGTGTGAGGGAAGAATATTGATGAAACTCAGATACACAATATATATCACCTACATTTCAGCCTCTGGCAGCAATAAAGCTGATTAATTGGAAAAAGCGGGGGAGGGAGAGAGAGAGAGAGCGAGACATTACAAGGCAGAGAACACCAATCACTTGAATCCAGCCGCGGGATACGGCCTTTACATCAAAGAGAAGACCTGGAGAGCACAAAAGTGGAAAATCAAATTGATGAGGGGAATCTGTGCTGAGACAAGAGATGTTGGTGGAGACGAGACATGAAGAAGGAGAAGTATTACGAATACATAACCGGTAGTTGCAGATGTATGAGTGGAAGGGCCTTTTCAATTTGGATGAAAACCTTTGTAAGATGAAAGGGATGAATGCTCCCACAGTTGACCGGTTCCAAGTTTTCAATGCAATTTTCCACAGAAACAAACTCTGACAACCAACCCGCAGGGGAAGCTCTCACTTGTCGCTCAGTGTGAGATCATGGCCGATAACTAATTTCTGAAGTGCCTGGTTAAAGTTGAAGACGATAAGGACACAACATGCTTCCAGTCGGGACTGGGTTTACAAATGAATCTCTAACCATGGTGCTCTTAAGTTCTACATTTTAGAAAACCTGCAGTTAAGAAGTGAGAGTTGCACCTAACAGACAGAAATTACAAGAACTGTTGAAGAGGACATCTGTTACAGGTGAAACAACAAACGAACAAAAATCTCCTAAACCTGCCTCGTCATGGTTTTTGGCTGTTGTAGCACAGCAGCTAACTGAGAGTACCCCTCACCAAATACCAACTGTGGAAACGCGATTGTTGCAAGCCCCACCGCAGTGATATATGCTCCTGTAAAAATCGCCACTCTGGCTGCTCCCTTAGATTGTATCGGAGGTCCTTCTCCTCCGTGCTCCACCGGCTTCCATTGGACACTCGGAAGGTGTTTACTAGCCATCTGCTGAATCACATCCTCCACTCCCTCTCCCTCCGAAGTGAACTCCCTTCGCCCTCGACTGCTCCGCTGCACCATCGCCGGCTCAATGCTGCCCGCCGCCCCCGCCACCACACAGCCTGCAGGGCTCAATAGGGGAGGCAGAGAGAGGGAGAAAGAGATACAAGCAAGAATGTGGCAGTAAGGGCCAGCAACGGATCTGCACAGCAGCAGAGCAAAGGAGCAACAACGGAGCAACGGAAACGGAGCTGCAGAGCAGCAGATCTGCTGAGCTGCAGTCTGTAGGACAACCAGGACAAGACGAGCAAGCAGAATGTCAAACCATCCACATGCACCGAATGCTCCTGAATTGTGTGACTGTAACATTCATGCTGCTTTGCAACCCAACACGACACCTTACGGCCATAGGCAAAATAGCATGACCACTGATGTGGCCGGGCTCAGAAGTTTTCCTTGTTTGAGATTGTTTGGTCCATAACTGTGGATATTAAAGATGTTTCTTTAGCTATTGAGGCTGGTCACGCAGAAACACATCGAGGTGCTTGTGCAAGCGAATAGCTGAGATGCCGAGTTTAGAGCTTTTTCTGGACACGATTTGGCTGGACCTGTTGTCACTCTGTTGTCAAAGCTAACTGAACAGTTTTGCCTGCCCGTTGACAGAAACCATGATAGCAGCATCCCCAAAATATAGCATCACCACAGTACATATCCAAATGAATAATTTAAAACATGAATTAAAATGTAAAACTTCCCACCTTATTGATCCAAGATCACTTATTGATGCGATTTCTGGGTGTGATTGAGCCCCGCCCTCTGGACCCAACACAAGCTCGTTGGCGATTCCAATCATGGATGGTTCCATTGCCCAAGCGAAAACTGACGCTCGGCGATCTTTGTTGAGCCCTGCGTGAACTTCGCCCGTTAGACGGCCGAGAACCAAAACATCACCTCCTGCCCGAATAACAGATCCCAAGCCGACATCACCAAATACCTGCGACATAGAACTAGGGACCATTAATATTCGGAAGTCAGAATAAGAAAGAAACATTTCAATTGGCGTGATCTAGGACCAGACTATGGCTGGGTAAGTTTCTGCATTTGCTGTTGTGACTATAGGTAAAGACACACATGGGAGACAAATGAGAGGGACAAGTTTCATTGTGCAAGAGTTCCTTTTGCTACAGATTTGGTGGCAATAATCAAGTGGAAAAAAAGAGCAAAAGCTAAAACATGGCCACCATGACATTTGAGTCATGGAAAAAGATTTCAGGTAAAGTTCAATATTTCTGCCATGTAAAACAGTGTAATTGCTTTATGGCCCTTCTCTAATGCTTCCATTGTTCTGCCTTTGAACCAGCCGATTGGTCAGCGGCTTCCAACACATATCGTCTACTAGCAAGAACCTCAATGACAGGATATGCTACACCATTCACAACATTTAGACTCCACGGAGGAATACTACGGATTAACAACACTCTACCATAACTATTACGGTTGAGAAGCAACAAGGATATGAGTGAATGTTTAACACTATTTCCTGGGGGCAAACGTAAAAGCCATTTGGACCCTTGTAGCCCACGTGCATTTCCTTCTGATATTTCTGCCGTCCACATTATGTACAGCAATTCAGAAATCACGGCTAAATACATCACCGTCAATTTATTTTTTCAACCAAGAGGAGTCCGTCCAGCACTAACTCTGACAGTGTTTCTTTCTTTTGGGCGTTGAGAAGCAGCCTGACCACAATGCTCTCTCTCTCTCTCTCTCTCCCTCTCTCTCTGTGTGTGTGTGTGTGTGTGTGTGTGTCTATGGCAAAACCTTCTGTTTGTGGACAGGTTCTGATGGTTGTTTTGTTTTGTGTTTCATTGTTTACAGAATGGCAGAGCTCGATCGTCTTCGATCGGCTCTCCGAGAACGAGAACTGCAACAGAGTATACACGAATTTCAACAGCCAATAGGAGGAGCTGGTTTGCATCCTGATCAGCCTTCTCAAGCAGGCGTTCCGTTGACTGTTCCGTTGTCTGCCACCTGGCAGCATCCCGTGGATTGGCAAGCAGTCCAACCTCAGCATACTGAGCGAGCTTTAGACATTATAAGAGCCGGGCTTTCCTACACCAGTCCTCAGAAATGGGGAGATAGTTGGCAAGGCTGGGGTGCAAAGGCTGCATAATGAGATGAGATTATTGGGAGTATTTCTCACGAGATATGTTCATTCTTATGTTCCTAAGAAGTGAGGAGGCCCCACTGTTCATTCTTTTTTTTTTTAATTTGGGGGACCTCTTGTGAAGCGTCAGTGGTTGGTTCTCCTCGGGTACAGTTCATTTTTTTTTCAGGGATGGTTTGTTTTAGGTTTTTCTTCTTTTGAGTCTTAAGTGTGTTGGGATCGCTGGTATCTTTATTGAGGTTTACAACAATTAGGGTTTAAAACATATGAGGAAAGTATGAGAGACGCCTGCAATCACTTCGATGCAATGGCTGTTGTTAAATAGACATCACCATCTGAAGACTACCTAAGTAGGGCTGGTGTATGCATGTGTTTCTCGGATTATGGGGCTATAGTTATGTTATGTCATTTAGATAGTAGTAATCTGAGTAATTTGAGTAATTCGGGGGGAGGAATAACATCACTACTGTACAAATGTAAGAGGGCCTCTGAGGGGGAATGAGGTTTATGATGGTGGGTGCCCACATTGGGCATGGTCTGTATATAACTGGCAGTTGGTTTCAGAGGGAGGCTTGGTAGAATAATAGTGTGACTTAATTGCACATTTTAAAGAGTGAAATGTTCAACCTATGCCACTTTTCGTCTGTTACTGTGTAATGTTGTAAAGGACAAATAGTAAATATTAGATCTTTTTCTTGTGTCATTGGTGTTTCCATTCCTGTGGTTAGCAGGTTCCGGAATGCTTTTTTTAAAAACCAGAGTTGTTTATATTGTAAGGAATAACTGATGAGGACATTTCAGAGATTAGAACTGCGTTCCCTTTGGAAATTGTGCGGGAAGACTATTGTCATGAATTCACCACCATTGGCTTGAAAATCTTAATTGAAACGTGCTAAAATGTTGGAAACACTGTATTTGCTTGCCCTATACTACTATATGGATGTCTTACGGTATAATATATGTATAGCATGGGTCACCTTATATAGTGTCCCCAACTGTTTTACACATATGGGGTTGTGGTTTTGGTTTAGTGAGTTACCGTGCTTTTCATTTTGAGTTTGGGTGCTTTTATTCTATGCCCTTTTTATGTGTTCACGTTGCTTTCTTTGTTTTTCATTGCCCTGCTTGTAGTTTTAAGTTTTGGCCATGCCACCCCTATTGTACCCCCGGACTCGGATGGTTTACCATCGTGCTTTTTAATTTATCTGTGTGATTTTACACATTTGAACCATGAAAGCAAAAACATACCGGATAAATTAAAAAGCATGATGGTAAACAATCTGAGTCCGGGGGTACAAGGGTTGGCATGTCCAAAACTCAAAAACTACAAGAAGGGCAATGAAAAACAAAGAGCAATGTGAACACATAAAAATGGCAAGTAGAATAAAAGCACCCAAACTCAAAATGAAAAGCACGTCAACTCTCTAAACTAAAACTACAACCCCAACCCCAACCCCAACTCAATTAAATATCTACGAAAAGCAACCCCGTAAGTCCCCCCAGCCCGGGGGAGCAGGTTGAGGGAGTTCTGGAACGCGTCGATGATCCATAACCGCAATAGTCTATCGAAGGAGAATAGAAGCCTGCACTCGCTGTAAAGCCACAGATAACCGGTGACGACAAAAAGAAGTAAGGACTGAAGGAGGGCTTCCAGGTCCTCGTCACTCAAAAGCACGTCGAGCACAAGTATGGAAAAACTCATCCAACGCAACACCCAAACAACCAAAGATCTCGGCCGCCATTGGAACAGTACAAAGTCATCCATAGGGTCCTGGTGGGCATAATCACGCTCCTTCGCCTTAGAGGCATCGCGAGCCGCCACCCCAACATGTCGAGCCGCCTGACCAACGACTGTAGCCGAAGTAGGGTTCGCCAAAACAATATCACCAAAAATGCGACGGGCACCATCGAGCAAAACAACATCGGTGTGAATAAAGACTCATATATCTGGTGAGGCTGTGAAATGTGAAATCGACGGAGTCACCGCTATACCTTGTATTCGTCCCACACTCCGAATATCCTCCTAACTTTTAAAACCGAATTGGTAGTTGATCCGAGTCCATGGGAACAAAAAAAGGACTGTATCCTGTTATGCTCTTGCAGGGAAAGCTTTTTGCAGGACTTGCCTTTGGATGAAATGGTAGCAGACATCACACAGAGGTCACACATAGGTCACACATAAGTCATACATAGGTGGACGCAGCTCTGTTCACTTTCAACTGGTATTGTTTTTACGTGTCTTTACCTCTGTTCTCTCTCCTTTTTTCTCTCATTCTATTAGCTTCTACTTTATTTTTTCACTTTCTTTTCTCATCTTTGAATTCAGTTTTTTTCTTCCCTTTCATTGTAATATCGACAGAGTTGCTGATGAATATAGTGCTCAAGAAATTGCTGTTAGCTCATAGCGTATCCTCATAATTGTTCTCTCATAATAATTTTCTTGTACTTCGATGCTTGAAAATCACATAACTTTTTGTAATTAATTTTTGCTTTTTTGTTGTCTTTTGCATTTGGCTTTTCTTTTGGCATTCAACGGAATAGATGTGCAACATTGTTTAACGTTTTTTGTTTTTCTAAGCGAGAATGTCCGAGTGAAAAATAAATCACCGAAATAAATAAATAAACAAATAAATAAAACGGTTGTGTACCATATTAAAGCGTGGTATAGCGCTACATTGCTGCCCCTAAATTCTAGCCCTTAAACCTAAAATAATAATAATACCACTGTTTTTTTTTTATGGTAATTCTTCAACCGTTTCAGAAACAGACACTCTTTCGGAACTGAATTAACTAATATAAATCCACACTAAAAATTTCTTTGTGTAGCAATGCACCGTGCAACTTACAATTTAACACTAGAAAAATATTGAAATCACATCCCCACCATTTCCCAAACTTAACTTGGGAAACCTAAAAAAAACCGTAAAACCCTGAAAAACTCTCTCCTAAAGGAAAAGCTATTTTTCCTTTAAGAAAATGGAGTTTTTTTTATTTCTTTGCAAGTGAAAGACCAAATTAAATACAAACATGTCTCTCCCAACACACAAACAACAACAATAACAGAAAAAAAAAAAAACAAAAAAAAAAACAGACTTTTATGTTTTCCCCAAATGCAAACAATCACACTGAGTCTTGCCTAAAAGGAGAAGTCCATAAAAATGCAAATTTCCACAAGCGTCAATCAATTTACAAAAAAAGATTTTCTGTCTGACTTGATTTTTTATTTATTTTTGGTCCGTTTCTATCTTCAGGCAGCACCGAAAAAAAAGTATTGTTGCGATAATAAACCACAAGAAGAATTTCAACAAAAAACATTTTTTTCTCCTCTCTGTTGCTCCCTCCCTTACTCCTGCTATTTTACAAGGTGATGAACTATTTGAAATCCTGAAAAAAGTACAAACATGATTGTTTTTTCCATCCTTCATTTGACATATTTTCTTTTGTCAATTTTTCACCCAATTGTTTTTCATTCCTCACTCGATAATTTTTGCATCCTTCACTCGATTTTCCTTCATTCTTTCACTTGATTTTGTTTTTCCATTTTCTCACTCGGTTGTTTTTCATTCCTCACTCGATTATTTTCCCCTCTTTCACCCTCGAATCGTTTCTCCTACCTCTCTCCCTCGATTTCTTTTCCGGTTCTTCCCTTCGTTTTCCTTTGTTCTTCGCTTGAATAACTTTCATATTTCTCACTTGAATAACCTTTCACATTTCTTTTAGTTATTACTTACTCGAATATTTTTTTTTTTAAGTTTTCACTCTTCACTCTCCAAACATTTGCTGACGACATCGGCAAGATTCTCGTTTTCAAGAGCCGCTGCGACTCTCTCCTTGTCGTTCAACTGCTTGTTTACTGACAAAAGACAAGAACAAAAAAAAAATAGGGAGAGCGAGAGGGAGAGGGAATAAATCAATCAATCGATCAAACTCTTTCTATTTTCCCCCTTTTTTTCACCCATAGCCGGTATGTCCACACTAATAACCATCAGACTTGCCGTAACAACAATCAACAAAAATAAAAATAAAATGGATAAAAAATGGAAAGCCTATTCGAATATATACTCATCGTTTTACACTGAGAATACCAAAACGAGTGAATAGTAAGACAAAAACTTAGTAAATGTATATCGGGTTATATTAAAAGATATACATAAAAAAAAACAAAAGAATAAAAAATAAGCTTTTTGAGTTTTTTGGTTTTTATGGATCCAGTTTTATCTCTATAGGTGACACTTGCCTCTATTTACAACTAAAAAGGTTGAAACCATCGACCCAAAGAAAAACAAAAACAAAAAGCAACAAAAAACAATTAAGAGTACAATTTATCAACAACGCAATCGTCTAAAAGATTAATAAACAAACGAAAAAAAAAAACAAATAAACAACTACAAACGATAAACAATCAAACGGCTATGGATCACACATAGAATTAGCTAAAACTAAAGCAAATAAAACAAAAGAGAGATAAAGCAAAAAAAAAAGCAAATAAAGGGGTACAAATCACTCACCCGCAATTTCCGAGGCATGAGAACCAGCTGCAACTCGTATTTCCACCTGTCCTTCTCCACACCCTTTACCATAATTAGTGTGAATTTTCTGGGGTCAGTTAGTCAATTCACACACCTTCGTTACTCTCGGTATTAAAAGATTACAATAAAGGATTTATACCATGTCAAGGAATGAGAAAACCTTCATTAAAAAAGAAAAAGCCCTCGAATCAAGACCTCTGCCAAAACTTAAAAATGGACAACCGCAGAGAAAACAACAAAAACATAAACATGTCCCACACAAGTAGCCCCAAACAAACGTTGTCAAAATTGTAGAAAACAGAAAGAAATATTCCTTTTCATCTCCACGACGGGCGTCGTGGAATCAAAAGGCTTAATCTATCGGGGTTTTGTAAACCTTGAATATATAACATACAGGGTTTATAATACATAGAGTTTTATAATATAAAGGGTTTTGCAAACCTTAAAACGTGAAGGCAATGTCTGTAAAAGCTTTACTCGAATGCAGAGGCCAATCAGAGTCGCCATGCTGCAATGCTGCACAGTAGGAGTGAACTCAATTCTGCCATTCAAATAAGACAAACGCAGACAGATGAGACAAAACTTGTCAGATGAGACACAATCAGACATGCGCCACAAGCTTGAACAGACGAGAAACAAAGGCAGAGGAGAGAAACACAGATTTAGATACAGATAAGACAAACACAGACAGATAAGACAGAAACATACAGATGAGACAAACACACAGACAGATGAGACAAAATCAGACATGCGAGACAAACTTGAAACAAAGGCAGACGAGACGGAGACAGAGATATAACAAAAACAAACAGATGAGACAAGTATAATTAGACTTATGAAACAAAACACACAGAGAGAGAAGAGTCAAACAGAGGCGAGATAAACACGAGCGGATGAGAAAAACACAAATAGATGGAGCCAACACAAATAGATAAGACAAACAAAGGGAGCAGGACAAGGACACGCACATAAGACAAAGAACCAGATGAATCAAAATTCAGAACACGGGCAAAAAGATGAGACAAACACACGAATGAGACAAGCACAAGCAAGAAAGAGAAACGGACAGTAAAGTCAAACATATAAGCATGAAGTTGTGCAAGGTAATGTAAAAGAACATGAAAACATGGAAAAGACAAACATATACAAAAAAGCTAATGAATAAGACACATACATGCGAAAAAGGCATACACAGGCAAATTGGGCAGTAAAGCAATGAACAAAAGATAACCAACAAGGACAAATCAGTAAGTCAAATTTGTGCTTTTCATTTGTGCAACAAATAAAAAAGTAATCAACATTTAAGAGTTTAGCCAGAGTACTAACTTGTGTGGAAAAGAGAGTTAAAAAGAGTGTGATTTTCTTCTAAGCCAATAGAAGGTCAACATCAATATTTTTGCATAAACTAGTGTTGATGTTGATGTTGATAAACTACTCTGATCTATATTAGTGGTTGGGCCTGGATCCACACTAATAGTGGTGAAACTAGAAAGGCAGTTTTTTATGTCCATACAAAACTAAAACAAAATTTTATTTGCAACTGTTTCTACCTCTAATAAACTTGGTTTATTTGTTTCCTTTAAGAGTGAGATGGGAAATTTAGTGGGATTTTCAAGTTTTTCCTGAAGTTTTTTAACGATTGACAGTAGAGTTTCGCATCAGCAGGCTCTGTTCAGGTTTTTTCCAGACATTTTTGAGGTTTTTTTGAAAATGAATTCAAGATTAATAAATTCATGAGTAAAAAGTTGAAGTTCAAAGAGAACTACTTTCAACTTCACCTTTCTTAATTCTGGAGGTACTTTCAACGAAGAAAAAAAGCATTAAAAGCAATGTGAGGTTTTCCTCAAGGATTTTTTCAGTTTTTTCCAAATTTCTTTTTAGTTTCAGTTTCCTTGGCAATTTTCCAGGTTTTCTTCTTCAGGAGCTTACTTCACCGCTCCCTTTTCATCGTCGCATTTGATCGCCTCCTCACTCACCACCTTCAACTGCTCCAGACTGTACGGATGCTCAGGATCCCTGATGTCTCTGATGTGCTGTGCCAACTTTCGCCTCACTGTCAAAGAAAAACTGCTTTGAAATCGCCAATCGCCTTAAAATACGTTCAGAAATGACTGAAACTGTCAAACAAAAGCTGCTTTAAAATTGCTTTAAAATAGGTTCAAAACCATTTAAAAACATTCCAAAAAGTTTTGAAAAATTCATAGCACTATCGGAATAGGGTTCAAACTGCTTTAAAGCGCGGTCGAAATAGGATGGAATTTGGGGGGGAATGGATTGAGAAGGGTTTAACATTTAGGGCCGTTTTGCGAGTTGTCTGTGATAAATTAATATGTTTTTTTGATATGCCTTAAGAAAATAAATGGAAAAATAAATCGTATTTGAGACTCTTTAACCTAAACTTTATTTGAGAATAATTTGAAAGTCACGTTGAAGATTGCGTTAGAATACATTAAAATTAATTGAAACTCTTACTCAGAAAAGGTTTAGAAGTGTTTAAACCCAGTTCGGAAGTGGTTTAAAGTGGTTTAAAGTGGTTTAAAAGCGGTTTACATTGAGGACTCTTCAAAAAAAACTTTTAGAAATTGACACTCTAAAAATTGATTGAAAGTTATTCTGAATTTCTTTTAGATTGATTTTACAAAACCTAGCCTTTCAATTCGTTGGGTGAATTCAGGAGTGTGTGAATTTCTAAAAGTTTTTTTTAAAGATTCCTTAACATAAACCGCTTCCAAACCACTTTAAACCGCTTCCAAACTGTGTTTAAACACTTCTGATTTTTTTATGAGTCAAAGTTCCAATCAATTTTAACGTATTTTAATGCAATCTTCAACGTGCCTTAGTAAGTAAGGCTTAGGTTAAGTGTTCCGAATAAAGTTAAGGTAAAGAGTCTCGAATACGTTTTTTTTTTTTTTTTTTTTTTTAAAGGCATATATAAAAAAACATATTAAGTTTATCACAGACCACTCGCAAAACGACCCTAAATGTCAAACCCTTCTCAATCCATTCCCCTCAATTTCCAACCTATTTCGACCGTGCTTCGCAAATCACAAATTACAAATACAAAAAACCAAGGTATCTTCAATGTTGCAACCTTCAAACAAAAAAAGGAGACCTGAAACCTTATCCTAACATATTCAATAATTTAGACACACTATTTTTGGTGATACACCAAAAAACCAACACACCAATACAAGAATATCTATCGCCTTTCGAAAAACACGAATTCAAAACACGAATTTAAGTATAAAACAAAAAAAAAGTCAAAAAATATTAAAGTGGTGAGAAGGATATCAAAAATTTCTGCGGAGTCGATAACTTCTCGGGAAAATTCGTCGCCTTCGAATCCACGAGAAATTTCGGGAGCTGCCCGGGATTTTCGCTCGTGAATAATAGGATTAGGGTTAATCAAACCTCCGTCCATGATGACGTCACTCACTCACGGCCTACGAATCCGGTTGTGAGCCGGCGTGTGAGAGAAAGAGAGAGACAGAGCGAGAAAGAGAGAGCCTTCCTTAGTACAGTACTGTACTGTACACCAGGAATTGCTACTAGTGTGAAGGAGTGGGTAAACAGTCTAAGGAGAAAACTACACCGCGAATCGTTATTAGTGTCAAAAGTCACTAATTTGGGTTCTTAAAATTTTGATTTTTTTTTTTCAAATAGGATACATGATTTTAATTTTTCCTTAGACGTTACTTAAGGTACCGTACAAAATAAAGTAAAGCCCGAAAGTACAATAAAATATAGATAGTGTGGTGTACGGTCGACGTCAAATCGTACATATCTGTACCTTTTCAAGTGAAAATTTACAAAAAATGAATTAAATCAGACGCGCACGCATAAGAACGTGCGCTAAAAAAACGGGATTAGTCTGACACGTAAACTAGTATAGCATGTACGGATATTTTAAATTAGCGACGGCGTACGATATCTATGTGAGAACGTGATTTTTGACAACCCGATTGCATCCCCTTTTTAGAGCGCATATTCTCATGCGTCCGTGGTTACTAAAACCCATTAATTATACTTTCTCACTTAAAAGGTACATTTTTGTACGGTCTGACACTGACCGTACAACACTCTATTTAGATGATAAAAATTGGAAAAGAACCCTAAATGGCGTAAAAGAAAAAACAGAATAATTTATGCTGTTTAAGAATTTGGGGAAAAAAAAAGGTACCTTAAATAGCGTCCATTACGCCAATCCCGATTCACGGTGTAGTGCTATCTGCGTTACGTTGGATTAAAATGAACTCCAGTATATTACTTCACCGTGAATCGTAATTAGCGTTAAGAATTTTTTCGCCACTGGAAACATCTTTTCTCCGTACACATTTGTCCAATTATTAATTTAAGACCGCCATTCGTATGTTAGATTTTTAACTTTCAATCGCACCCGTCAGAAACCACAATCCGACGTGTGTGTACGGAGAAAAGATGTTTTAAGTGTCGAAAAAAACATTAACGCTAATTACGATTCACGGTTGTAATTTTCAACGTTAAACATTTTTCGGGCAGTCAAAGGACTTTTTTTCATCGCTTAGGTTTCCGGTTTTCAATCGTGACATCACGATCGAAGGGTTAAGCTGTTACCTTTCGATTGCTTACCTCACAAAAAAATATCCAACGGCCGATTACAATTCTTAGCGCGTTTGACTGCCCGAATATGTTTAACTGCTGCACTGCTCCTTGGCCTTCAGTAGATTAGCCATGGCTGCCGTCTGTCGTCGGTCCCCTGTAGCAACAGTTCTGTCTCCCGCTTCCTTTTATCTCTAAAATTCTCGTACGCTCTTCAAATGGCGGTGATGTTCGTGATCTTATTCACTATTCTGTCGTACGCAGGACATTCTGTGATGCAGTCAGAGGCGTTCGTAATCTAAAGATAAGTCGTTTGAATCTTGGAGAAATCGATCAAGACGCTCGCCAGCTTATTTTATCTCAACTTGTTTGTGGCTCCTCCTTCGGTTGAAGAGATTACTTCTGGTGACAACAAGGTCCAAAAGCCCCAAGTGATTTCAACGTTAACTCTATTGTATTGGTCGAGTGTGATAAAGCGCACGCTTAAACGCTTTCTTGCTCTCAATTGCATCTTTTCCGCAGTTCATTTTAATGCGTTAAGCGAAATGGACTTTTAGATTCCGTATCTTTGACATTATGCACATTTATTTCCAAAGAGGCAGCGATTTCAACATGTAAATGCGTTGAGATACGTCCTCTTCGATGCCTAGAGAAGCTTTGTTTTGAAAACACGCCTATTGACCAAGAGCTCGCCAGTCTTATACGTCCGTGGTTAAATGTCTTACCTAGACTAGAGGAAGTAGCCATCAACTTCATAGTTGCAGATTTGAACTCTCAAATAGTGTTTGCCTGTGCTGAAGAAACATTTCTATTGGAGAGTTTATATCCAAAAGTCAAGTTTAGTACGCAAATGTAGGTTACCATTCGCTACAATGTTTTCACTTGAGTTTTTTTACATGCTTGAAGGAAGTAATGTCAAAGTTGGTAACGCAGTACATAGGGCGAGGATACACCTGTGCTATTTTTGACACCATTTTTTGGCAGATTAACATCACCTAGTTTTGAATAATGAGCCAGGAGATGAAACATTTGCACATGAGCACACGCAGTACATTATTTTCTTCAAGTTTCATAATTAATGACAGAAACAAGGAATATGATTATTTCAACTTTTTCCTTTCTTTGCTAATGATGTTGTGTCTATGATTTTGCAATGAAGTGAACATTAGTGCTGTTGCTATTGTGTCTATGCCTCATTTTTTTGTTATTTCGAGCTTCAGATGATGCCTTGCAGAGAACACAGTGTTGTCGTCACCTCTCCCCTGGATGAGGTTGGTACCAAGAGAGACTGTATGCTTCAGCTTCTTAATCATGGGTTGTTTTCTGGTTAATGATGCCACGCTCCACATTCTGGTTAATACCTGGATGAAAGACAGAAAAGATAATTTCTCCAGTACTAGTAGTGGTAGAAGTACAAGGTAGTAGGAGGTGATAGTATTGGAAATCGACGATATACAACTTATCGCATGGGCGCCAAAGTGTTAACTTTGGAAAATGGCCAAGCTGGGGAATGAACCCAGGACATGTGCGTGTCGTACACTAGCTCTACCAACTGAGCTACTCGGCCGATGTGAACGGAAGCACCTAATACCGAATTTATACGGCGATTAGCGACGCACTGGTGAACCAGCTTACAGCGCGATACACACTTGTGGAAATCAAAGTGGACAATTCTCCAACAGGTAGTGGTAGGTAATAGGTGGTAGTAGTTGGTACCAGTAGTTAATATTATTCAGTAACACTGGGAACAGTAGTAGTAGTAGTTGTAATGGAAGTAAAAAAAAGGGGCCGACTTAATTAAAAAGCGCGATGGTCAACCATCTGAGTCCATAGAACAAAAGAAAGTAGCATTGCTAAAACTGAAAAACCACATGACGGGGGAATAAACAAAAAGGAAAATCAAGGCAAAAACAACGAAATTACGAAAATATGGCAGGGAAATCGAAAACACCCAAAAAAGCAAAACCCAACAAACAAAACATCAAAGGAAAAATCCAACATGTATAAAAAAAAGAAAAGAAAAAAAAAACCCCAACATAACTAAAAATCTACGGAAAGCAACCACGTAAGTCCCCGAATCTTGGAGGAGCACGAGGAGGGAGTTCCGGAACACGTCGTCGATCCATAACGGCAATAGACGATCGAATTAATATAGAAACCTGCACTCATTATAGGGCCACAGAAAAAAGTTAACGATAAAAAGAAGAAAGTACTGAAACAGGAAGGGCTCCCAGATCCTCGCCGCTCGAACGAGCGCCGACCACAAGTACGGAAAAACTCTTCAAAAGCCACACCCAAACAACCAAATATCTCGACCGCCATCCAAATGAAGCCATCCATAGCGTCGCGACGGGCATAATCACGCTCCTTCCTCTTAGCTGCGTCACGGGCGGCCACTCCCACATGCCGAGCCGCTTGGTTGATGACTGCAATTGAGGTAGAATTCGCCAAAACAATGTCACCAAATGTACGACGCGCACCATCAAGTAATACAAGGTCAATCCGACGCGAAGGAATAATGATAGTAGTTATAGTAGTTATTAGTAGTAGTTGTGGTAGATCGAGTATATAACTATCATGTTATACAAATCTTTAGTCTTATGATTGGTGTTGTGGTTGTACGGTGTCATAGCGTCAATTTGAAGTCAAAATGTACTAATAGCCATTTTGCTGTCTTTAGGTTTACGTTCTGCAATTCACAACTGGAATGTTACCGCGGTTTCTTGTGAGCCTTTTTTTTTCAAGTTAGCTCATGTGAACGTATAATATCTCATTGTCGTTAATTTTAAGGAATTAATTTTGATGTTTTTAGCTATTTCTATTCCTTGTTCTGCAGAATTTCGGTGCTCCAATATGATTCAGAAAGCTGGCCTTTGTTTTCATCTACTAAAATATTTCATCGCAATTGTGTTGTAACCTAATTGCTGTAATAAAATAAGTAGCCAGTAAGTGTCCTGTAAATTTGAATTTATCCATAAATTTAAGCCATTCCTATGGCCAAAGTCTTCTTCTTCCTATTTGTAACAGGGCCAAGCGTCGGTGGGGCACCGGAGGGCCGCCGAACACTACGGAGGCGCCTATCGAACAATTCAAAAATATGAATTCAAATTAAAGGAGCCCGCCAAAAAGTACGTATCGCCATATCGACTCTAATTTGGTCCTATGCGCTACAAAGATTTAGAAGTATCAAAGTCCACTAGAGGTCGCAATCGGGTACCTGAATCCGTACCCGATCCGTACCCGGGCGGCCGCGTCACATCCGGAACGGTTTCGGGTGCCAAATTTTGGGGGCCACGCAGATTCAGCCGGGTGAAACAGAAAAAAAAAACAAATTCAGGCACGGCCGGGTAAGCAAAAGACGAGAAAAGTTGAAGGTTTCGTAGTTGCGTACCACTACAGTACAGACCTGTACAGTATTGTAGTGTCCATACTATACTGGTTTTATCAGGATAGTACGTAAACTTTGCGAGAGAATAATACGTGTCATTCCAATTTTTTCATAGATTAAACCTGTGCCTGAAAAAAAAAATTCCCAGCCCAACCACGTTTGATATTGTCTTCAATTTTACGGTCAATTCGCTTTAGTGCGATATCTTAATGCATCAATATTGAATAATGCAAAATGAGGGGAATATCTAATGCAAAACTTTTTTAAAACTGCAGCACGCCCAAATTGTTAAACGATGTGACTTTTTACCCCTATTACTGTGAAACTTTACTACACCGCGAATTGTAATTAGAGTAAATTACTCTAATTCGGTCGCTTGAAATCTCAACTCTATCACATGAAATAGAGTAAATGATTCTAATTTTTTCATTATTCTATTTGAGGTAAAGTTTAATTAGTGTTTATAATTCTAATATAGGTTTGTTTTAAATAGTATGGAATACGGACGACCTCCGACCGTGCAAAATTGTACTTTATTAAGTAAAAAAGTACAAATAATGATTTAATACAGGCCGTTATCATGTAACTGCGTTTTAACAAACCGCGTAGTGCAAACGTCATAGTGACTATAAAATGTACGTTTTGCCAAATTCTGTACGAATACCTTATTTACAGTGGAGGATATAAGCGTGCCAAATTAGAGTACTTAAATAAATTAGAGTAAACTTCATAGTTGAAACAGCTCTATCACATAAATTAGCGTTCATTACTCTATTTTTTTTTTTTAGTTTTTGTACTCTAATTTTTTCATTACTCTAATTACGATTCGCGGTGTAGCGACATTTTGTTTTCTGCATTATTTCTTTTTCTCTTTCTTTCTCATGGCCTTCATGTGGAGTCCTGTTAACCCCCACACTTTATACAACAAATAGTGTGGTCATTTGTTAGTGTATCAAAACACATCCATAACAAATAAATAGCGATAAATTAAAAAAAAAAGTTGTAGAAATAAACAGTTATAGTAAGCATGGTTCGGCTCTTCAATTTCCTGTGGATTTGTTAAACTCTCCCGTATTTGGTTGTATATCAGAAATAGTCATTACAAATAGTCATTAGCAATAGGTCATTAGAAGGAACAAAAAAAAAGCACAAAAACAAAAAAACTTTTCTTAACAAGTCCACATTTGACACTTCCCCCCGCCCCCCACTCCCCCTCCCCTCTTTTTTAGATGGGATTTTTTTTTTCTCTTTTTTTTTATTTTTTTTTCCCCGTTTAGGGCATTCAAATGGTCATTATTAACGACACTTTTTTTTTTATTTCATCAAACGAACGTTGAACAGATGACTTCACATTGACCCTCCCCTCCCCCCACCCCCACCGCCATTTTTTACATCGAGTTCTCTCTCCTTTTTTTGTTTTCCATTTGGAGCATTCAAATGGGCGTTATTTGCGAAACTTTTTTTTTCCTTTTTCATTATTATTATTATTATTTATTTTCTCAACCGGACATTGAACAAACGCACGGAATGATCCGCGCCACAAGAGGCCAATTGGTATAATACTGATTTCGAACCTCGGGACCTCCTATCGGAACATTCCGTCCCGTTATTCAGTTTCACCATATTATCTACGAGATTCTCCTCCCTCTCCCCTCTCTCCCCTCGCTCCCCTTTCTCTTCCCCCTCCCCCCTCACAAAAACCTCATCCTTATCTTCCATTTCAAGAGGAGGACCGTCTCTCCATCGCAGCCTATGAACAGCCGCCACGTGGCAAATAAAGGGATCAAAAACAGTCAGTTTTTTCATTTCAATAGAATATTCTTCTTCACTCTCCTTACCTCCTTTCTCATGCCCGTCTTTCCCATCCTTCCCTTTCGTTCTCCCTCTTCTCTCCTCCTCCTCCCTCAACTTTCGGCTTTCTTGCCTCTCTCCCTCTCCCTCTCCCTCTCCCTCTCCTCCGGAATTCGCAAAACTACCCCCCTTCGTTTCCTCGGAATTTTTATGCAAATTTGAGTTCACTCCCAACATAAACTCTTCGTCTTTCCCGTCTTTCCCCTCGTCCCCTCTTCCCTCTCCCTCTCCTATTCCATGCTCCTGTGCTGCCGTTACGGAACCTGTCTTCGTCACCACCGTTCCATGCCACAGTTCTGTTGAACCGTCCTCCATCCCAACCGCCAAAATATGAATGTCTGGCGAAAGCTGATTGGGCGCCCATGCGACAGCTGTCACACTGCTGTGACATTTCAGCGTCGCGACGGCTCGGATGTTTACCTCCCCACGGCTATCTCGGTCAACCTTCCATACTTTTACCTGTTAAGAAAAGAACAAGAAAAAGGATAAATAAAATGGAAAACAAAATAGTCACTCGACATGAGTTTAACACTGTCGGAGTGTTCGACACTTACTATGACTAAGTTTGTCAACTGGAGAGTTGGTTGGATGTGAATTGGATAAATTCGATCGAGAAACGGGTTTGTAAAGAATGGATCTGAATAGGGAGAATTATACGAAGATGAAAGTGGATCAACATTGGTTCTAATAATGACTGATATTAACAAGCCTCAGTATATTGCTGGTGATTGGTGGGTCATCGACATTTGTCATACTATCAACAGTATTCCTTCGCCACACTACTCATCATATATCTGTGGACTCTTAGAGATCTCTTAACAAAATCAGTATTTTTGCACCAGCAGTACAGCAGTACAGAAAAAAAAATGAAAATTTATCTTACATTGTAATTTACACGTGATACCACCTTTTGGTGCACGCAACAAACATAAAACAATATGCATTCCTATGAAGTCATTCTTTGCACAGTATTGTTAGTTGTAAGTTAACACGCTATTCTTAGTATAAAATCCTACGGTCAGTTTGAGGACTCCAAAATAAGTACAGTAGCCAATCCCTTGACGCCACGAAAAATCAATAGCTTTCACTGTTATTTTAAAGACCTGTTTGCTATTTAACCATTCTGGTATTGTAGTCCAAACGAAAACTTATGATCGAGACGGGTCGATTGATACCTTTTTTTATATGAACCATTGACTAAATTTCGCACAAAAACTTGCACCAAATATTTTCTATGTGAACTAGATGGGAGTGAGGACATTATGCACGGAAATGCATGTCAATGGATTGTTGACAAACTTGATAATTTAACTGATAATTTACTGTATTGTGTTAACTGATTAAAACTAAAAAAGGTGATCATAACCAGTGTAAACCACTCATAACACAAAATCTACTTGCTATGGAGGCATACATTTCACAGTATTTTGTCTGGAACAGTCTTCTTTTAGGTATCCATTTGTTGACGCATACACATAATAATAGAAGTGAAACGAGTTCTTCGGCCAAACTAATGGTGAGTCCACACTATTAAAGATAAGCGAGAGTGGTTCATAATTCCTAAAGGAACTTTGGTTGACGACAGATCACCATATAACTTCTCTCTCCACCTTTTTATTTATCCACATCGGAACAACGTGAACCGTATGAAAAAAAACGAATCCACACTAACTACGCTATGAATGGAATTTGATTTCAGCAGAGATGGAATTCTTATAAGTAAACCAATAGTCAATATAAACAATTTTGAAATCGAAAAATTGATGACAAATGTGCGAACAATTTTGAAAGGGACCTCATTCCTCAACTCAAGATCCAGTGATAACGAGCAGGCTACGAGGGAGAGGTCAGGACAGCCAGAGGGAGAAGGGACCTCATTCCTCAACTCAAGATCCAGTGATAACGAGCAGGCTACGAGGGAGAGGTCAGGACAGCCAGAGGGAGGCGAGAGAGAAGGAAGAGAGAGAGGGAGGAGGAAGAGAGAGGAGAGAGAGGAGAGAGAGGAGAGAGAGGAGAGAGGAGACAAGAGACAGAAAAGAGAGAGGGAGGAGAGAGGGAGGAGAGAGTGAAGGAGATGAAGAGAGGAAGGAGGGTGTAACACAGGGGAAGGACGAAAGAATGGAGGCAGAGAGCGTGAGAGAGGGAAAGAGGGAACAAAGTAGGACAGGAAAAAAAGAGCAGTAGGAACCTAGGAAGAGAGGCAGAGGGAGAGCGAGAGAGAGAGGAAAGGAGTGAAAGAGAGAGGGAGGAGGAGAGAGAGAAGACAAACCAAAGTGGTCCGAGAGGAGAGGGGTAGGAGAGATGTATGCATGAGGTGGTCGGAGTAAGTCGGAGAGAGTGGTAGGAGAGAGAGAGAGAGAGTGATAAAGGGAGCTCAAACCAAGAGACTGAACCTCACCAATTTATCTCGAGATCCTGTGGCAAAAAATCCACCAGCTGGCGCCCAGCTGGCAGTCCATACTATTCGTTTGTGGGCCTCCACTCTCACTGCCAACTCATAGGGAGCTTGCTGACCTGGCACCAATCTCAGGCCCTTTCTCTCATTAGGATTTAAAACTTTTGTTTTTCTCTCCCTCCCTCTCTCCCTCTCCCTCTCCCTCTCCGATTCTGGCGCCGGCACCATCTCTATCCCTGTCCCATCTCCATCCCTCTCTCCCTCCCCCTCTGCCCCTCCAGCTCTGTCTCCATCTCCGTCTCTCAATGTTTCCCGTTTTCCTTTCTCCTTTCGCCACTCCCTCTCTCCTTTCCTTATTATTATGAATAGAGTGACTTTCATATAGTCAATCCTAAAGACAGTGAAAATTTAAAACACTCAGGTTACCAAATTGTCCAGTATCCATTTTGTTTTATTATTCAACCATTTAAAATGATAAGTATAGGTGAGTCCTGTCAAACCCTTCCCTATACTGTTTTTCCCTCATTTTACAAAACGAACGAAATATGATTCTCACAAAACAGAAAAAAAAAAAACAGCGACAAGTCAACGAAATATCAACAATATAGCCTTCTTAATATCAAGAAACAATCACCATAATTCACCACGTGTCCCTCTGTGGCAACCGCCCTCCTCTCCCAGAGAGCCAGGTGTCGGTCTCTGGACACTGTCAGCAAAAATTCGTCATCGTGGGAAAACTCCATCTGGGTGACCGTCAAATTGTGGGATGCCAGCTGTCCCAGAGGACGCCAGCTGGCAGTGTCCCAAAGCCAGACAGCAGCAACAGCTGGCGATTGGGCCTGGAGACACACAAAGAGAGAGAGAGAAAGAGATAGGAGGTAGAGCGAGAGAGAGAGAGGATGAGAGAGGGGAGAGAGAGAGAGGGGCAGGGAGGAGAGAGAACCTCGATAAATCTACCTTCACAACCTACATGTATCGCGTGAATAAGACAATGTACCTGACACAACACGCCAGGAAGGACAATCTTTAGCATTCGATTACGGTTGAAAATTTTATTACGCTAACTTACATTAAAAGTTCCCATATCGGCAAGAAAAACTGAAAGCTTACTACACAAAGAACACTCTCTCCCTAAAAATACAATCTCAGAGGCCATAAAAATACAACGTCAAGAAAGTCAAGAAAGTCAAGAAATTCAAGAAAGTAGAGAAAGTCGAGAAAGTCGAGAAAGTTGAGAGAGTCAAGAAAGTCAAGAACGCACATACCTTGCTTGCCGTTGCCAGAAATCGACCTCCTCTGTCTCCCGCCATACACCAGAGCTCGTTTCCATGTCCATACAGTTTGTGAGTTTCCGGCCATAGAGTGTTCTGAGCCAGATGCTCTTCTAAAGGAGGCTCTGAAACAACCTTGGGAACAGCTTCTGGAATTGGATCCATGCTCTCCGTTAAAGGTTCCGTGGTAAAAGTTTCCTCAGCACCACCTGCAGAAAGAAAGAAAGAAAGAACGAAAGAAAAAAGAAAGGGACGATGAGCCCACCACTCCTCTCCTTCTCTGTCGCCCCACTTCCCGTCTTCCAATCACTCTCTGTAGGTCGTCCCCTCTTTCTTTCTCTCTATTTCCCTCTTGGATCATCTCTCTCTCCTTCTTCCGCTATTCCACTCTTCCACTCTCCTGCCTTCCCGACTAAGTCCAAGCTTTCCCACTCACCTCCCTCTCAATTTCCCCTCTCCTCCTCCCACTCTCCCCAATATCTTACCTCAGCCTGTGGCATAAACTGGCTTTTGAGACAGTCAAAGCCTCTCGTTCTCCCTTTCTTCCCACTCACCCGCTTCTGCCCACCCTCTCTCTCCCTCTCTCCCCACTCCGCCAACCCTCACTCTCCAGCGTACCCCTCTCACCCACCCTTTCCCCACTCCACCCACCCTCTCTTTCTCCTTCTCTGTCTCTCCCTCTCCCTCTCTCTTCCCCTCCCTCCCCAACTCGCCTGTGGCATAAATTGGCTTCTGGGAGAGTCCGAGTGCCGACATATTCGCCCCGAGAACCTCCTCCGATGTGCCAGCTGTCATCGACACGCCAGCTGTCGCCAATTCCCCTTGCCACGTGTACCGCAGTGTGGAGAGAAAAGTTGAGGGAGAAACAAAAACTCGAGCCACTTTTTCTTCTGCCCCACTGACGTATCTGTGGGGCCCACTACCTCGGAGAAAAGTCAAACATGTCAAATCATGGCCGTGAACTTGAGGTCGAGCGATTTCATGCCACTCTCTTTCTCCTCCCTTCCGGTCCCAACTTGCCACAATACGGACAGTCTACATGGAGACACACAAAAATGAATGGGAAACTCTTAGAAGTAAACTTTTAGAAGTAAGTGACTCATACTTTATTCACTTCCACCCTCTCGCCACTCTCACCCTCTCTCCCATCCTTTCTCTTGCCAGTTCTCTCACCCTTTCTCTCTTCTTTTCTCTCTCCTCTCTCCGACTTTAGTTTCCTCTTGTCCCCGACCCTCCTTCTCCCTTAGCTATCTATCTTTCTCTCTCTCCCACCCTGTCTATCTTTCTTGTTTCACCAAAACGGACAGGATGGCAAACACAAATCTGTACAACAAACTCTTTGGTTACAAATTGGTAAACACATAGAGATAAAGACAGGAATGATAGACAGGGTGAGAGAGAGAGAGGACAGAGAGAGAGAGAAACAAGTGAGGAGAGGGAGAGGGAGAGGGAGAGGCTGAGAGAGGGAGAGAGAGAGAAGAAAGAAGGAAGATTGGGAACAAGAGGAAACTAGTGGGAGAGAGAGAGAGAGGGAGAGAGAGAGGACAGGCAGCATCGCGTAAACAAATCTGTACCAAAGACACATTGGTATATTGGTACAAATTGGAACAGGAATAAATGGTATAAACGGGTTTGATTTCTCCCACCTGGTCGTGACTCGCAGTTAGAAGAAAATGTCCTGTCTTGTCCCAATCCATGTCTATCACTGGCCCAAAGTGGCCAGAAGGAACCGTCTGTGGTCTCCAATCTCCCCTTAATTCCCCCTCTCTCTCTCCTCCCCACATGGCCCCGTTTGCTACCACCTCCTCCTCCTCCTCCTCCTCCTCCTCTCCGTTCTCTGCTTGGGCCGAACCATCATTGATTGTTGCTTCTCGTTTCACTCTTCCTTCTCCCTCTCTCACCTCTCCTTCATCAAATACGTGACGCCACATGTGAAGAGAGCCTCCATAGCCATGGGCGACTATTGCGTCACCCTCCGGTCCCCATAAACCTCCATAAAATCCTAAAGAAGTGTGGACTAACTCTCCCACACTCACCTCATTTAACCAGAGCCCGGATTTCTCGGGACGCCATATCATCATAGTGCGATCCATGGAGGAAGAGAGAAGGGACATCGGTTGGACAAGAAGAGACTTTTTCATTCGTGTTTTTTTAAAAGGAGGACGCCATCGTACTGAAAGAACCCAATCCTCGTGTCCTACGAGTAATGATTCTAAAGAAGTTTGCCACATCTGATTTTTTATTTGAAATTTCGCCCCTTTGGAGTATAAACCGAGCTTCGAGTGCAAATCGGAATTTTCTATACCTGCCCGATTATTATTGCCTGAAAGATGAATTTTCCAAATTCGAATGTTGCGGTCTTGCGAGGCCGATGCAAGAAAAACCGTTGTTTCTAACAAAGACTGGTCTGTAGTTTCCTGTATATTATCGGTGTTGATTTTTCCACGGGAAGAAAAGGAAACTGCAGAAAAATCGAGGGATCGAATCCAGTCTTGGTGGCCTCTCAGAACACATGCCTTGACAAACTGCATTCAAAAATCCCACTTTTTTTCCTAATTGAGACCATCGGAGAGTTCCATATATTAATTATACAGAAAGTTATTCTTAGGATTTTTTCGTGTATAATTGGGTTAACAGTTTTATTTACTTTTTCTAAGAATTTATAAATAAGAAGTTCCATGTATTACAACATGGGAAGTTATTTTCAGGAGTTTTAGTTCACAGGTTAAGCTATAGTTTTATTTAATTTTTTTAGAAAACCGTAAATATGACGGGTTCGGTGACTTGTCACATCGGAAATTATTATTAGGAATTTATACTTTATGGGTTAAGTTTTATTTTCATTTGGTTTTTTTCAGGAAATTTTATTTTTACATGGAAACTTCCATTATTTATAGATTTATTTGTTCTTTTCCTTTAAAGGACGAAAATTCCTTCAAATTTAGTTTTGGCACGCTCAAAATATGAAGTTTTTTTTTTTAAATTATCATTTTGAATGAGAGACAGAGAGGGAGAGAGGAAACGGAGAAGAGGGAACAACAAAAGTAAGGAAAGGGACATCACAAATCTCATTACATTCACTGTATATAGTACATACATCCATTTCACATATCGAGAAAAACTTTAGTAAAAAAATGAAGAAAGGACTCCAATATTATAACTTGACATTACAAGTACCATCACAGTTAATTACACATATAATCACAGATACCGAGGAGATAGTGAACAAAAATAGACAGAGAAAGAGTGAAGGAAGAAGAGGAAAATGAAGGAAAAAAGACGGGGACAGAAGGAGAAAAAAGAATGTGAAAAAAAGAATGCATGAGAAAGAAGAAGAATGCTGTGTCAGGGAGCGTGGGAGAGAGTGTGAGCGAGAGAGAGAGAGCCTATCAAACGCATCTCACTCTCATAACTGGCAAGATTAGATCCCAATAGAAATGCTGTGACACGACAACTTTCTTCTAAAAAGAATGAGGTTAGAGGGTCCATGGGGGAGAGAGGGAGAGGGAGAGGGAGAGGCTGAGGGCGAGGGCGAGGGAGAGGAAGAGGTAGGGGAAGAGAGAGAGGGAGAGGGTGAGTGAGAGAGGGAGAGGGTGAGAGATTTTTGTAGTAGCTGACCTCACGAGAAGGAGAAGTAGCGGTATAGAGATGAACAAGGTTGTCGAGTCCTCCAAGAGCCAAAACAAGAGGAGTGGAGGGAGAGGGGCCATGGCTCTCTCCACCATGGCTACTGTCCTCCCACCTCCCTAAGGCGGAGAGGGAAGCTGCCTGCATACAGTAGACCCCCACCGGTATAGTTTGCTGGAGGGCCATTGAATACTGCCCTGGAGGGCCCTCCCTCCACCCCCCTCCTTACCTCCATCAGTTTTTCTTTTCTCGAGTCAGAGAAACAGTGAGAGACTGTGGTTTTCAAGATTGGGATTAAACAGTGAGTAAGGAGGAGGAGGAGAAGGAGGAGGAAAGGAGGGAGGAGGGGGAGGAATGGGAAGAGAAGTGGGAGGAGGAGGGAAGGGCAGGGTGGGGGGTGGGTAAGGATTGCAGTTGAGATCGGAACGAAGAATAATATGGGATTTCGTATATGGGAATAAGATTTCGTATTAGAATGAAGACAGGGATAGAGATAGGATTAGATGTAAAGGATAACGTCTGTCAACCATATGAGGATATGGAGTGGGAACAGAGGGAGAGAGGTAGGGAGGAGGGAGAGAGAGGAGGAGGGAGGGAGGAAGGGAAAGAGGGAGGGAGGGAGGGAGGGAGGGAGGGAGGGAAGAAGGGAGGAAGGTGGGTAGGTGGGGGAAAGACGGGAGTGGGGAGTGGTGAGAGGGGACGAGAATGGTGCAGACAAGGGAAGGGAAAGAGAAGAAGGGGAAGAGAGAGCGCAGAAAGAGAAAGGGGACGAAGTTAGAGGAGAGAGGGGGAGGGAGGACCTGCGGAAGGAAGAGCGAGGGAGAGAGTATCAATAAAGTGAGGGATGAAAGGGACAATGGACTGCTTTCAGTTTAATAAAATTAAGTACTAAATAACTTATTTATCTGGTACTCCTGGATAGCTCTTGCCTTCAGATAAAAACAACACAAGAGAAAAAGATTTACAAAAAGAACTTAAGGAGTTTAATCCCAACATTTGATAGTTCTAAAATGTGTTTCATTACCGTAAAATCGAAAACCTTTCTACTGCACTATTGTTCTTCTCTCCCATTTGGTCTCATTTTTTTTGCCATCGAGGTGGATGTGAAATTTGAAATATATAAGAGGTGTTTTCTTCTCGAAAAATATGAGTGGGTGCCCCGAGGACCCACATATATAACTGCTTTGGTTTCTTGAATATAAAAAACTTGCTTTATGACGGTAACAAACCAAGAATGATACATAATGGAGGATAATAAATGTCACTTTGTCCTAAAACATAATAAACAATGAATGATTAATGTTGAATGATAGCAAATGCCATTCTTTCCTAAAATGTAAAGATAATGCTTTGTACCTTCTAAAAAAGATTGCATCTTTACCTTCTTTATGCAAAAAATAACGAACCAGTTGTCAATCTTTCCTACAATGTAATAAACAATGAATGATAACAGATACGAAGCATGTTCTTATGCAACTTCCTACTAAACGCCACTCTTTCCTAAAATGTGATAAATAATGAATGATAAGTAATGATGGATAAAATGGAATGATATTAAACACCACTCTTTCCTAAAATGTGATAAATAATGAATGATAAATAACGAATGATATTAAACGCCACCCTTTCCTAAAATGTACGGTAATGCTTTGTACCTTCTGAAGAAGATGGCACCTTTATCTTCCACAAACTGACGGTGTTGTCAGCCGAACAAACTGCCGCAATCCCACAATGAGAGGGTAAGAGACAGGTGGCGATACATAAAATTGCTCTCTTGTGGGCCGATGGGAAGTGAAGGGCTCGAGACCACTGAAATCAAAAACACGTCCAAAACACCGAGGATGAAAACAAGAACAGGGAAACAGAACCCGGGGTCTACATGGCACTGGATGGAGTTTGATTAGAGTGGAAACAGGAATGTACAAGCAACGTGAATCGCTATAAGCGTTGACTTTTTTTTTGCCACTTTAATCAACTTCTCTCCTTGCACATGTGTCCAACTTCCGTTTGGAGACCGGAAACATGAAGGTAAGATCCTTAACTTTCCCTTGCAACCATCGGATTAATAATCCGACAAGTGTGCACGGGGGAAAGATGTTTTAAGTGGTGAAAAAATCGTTGAAACTAATAGTGATTCGCGGTACTGTTAGGACGAGCATGACCAGAGCCCGGTTCTGTTTCCCAAGACTGAATAAAGAAGACCAAGGAAGAAGATGAGAGATGAGTGGTACACCAAACTGTCCATCATAATCAGTCTCACAAAAACAGTTTTTAACAATGCGATCGAAGGTTAGGCCAAATAAAAAAACAAAATGTAACAGAAAGGAAACAGCATTTTAACATTAACCGAGCGTGATTGGAAAGGTTCAGAAACCATTTTAATGTACTGTCAGGGCTTTTGACAGAGGCATTAAATACCCATAAGGTCATTGTGCCTCGTCTTCATACTAACTACTGCATTATGTTAAGTTTTGTTTAAACTCTCAACACGGAAAGTTGACCACTATTACTTAACTTGCATCTGATGAATTCTACAACTCCGAAAAAGCTGTCGATTTGTGAAACATATTTACCAGTTCGGAAAAGCTAGACCGAGTGGTTAAAAACATTGTGGTAAGAGAGAATGTCAGTGAAGAAGAAACAAATTTGAAGGTAATTCGTACAATTCCTAACGTTTTCTGGAGTAAATTTACATGTAGTTACCCTAAAACTGTCCGATTCACCCTCGACATTAAGGCAGATTTCTTCAATATAATTACCCTATCAGTGAATCTGACGAATCAGAGGAGTGAAAGATATCGAGAATGTTCTGATTCTACAATGTTACTGATTCGCCTCTTAGCTTCCCAATAAACTCTTTTTCTAAAAAAAAATCTCAAGCACCTACAAACACATACATGTGCAGCTCAACTAAGCAAAATAGTAAAAAAAAATTATAAAAAAATTATAAAAAAATGATAAAAAGGCACCTTGGCGGAAAAATCCCGTGTCCAAAGAATGAGACTGCCATCTGCAGCTCCTGAGAGAAGTATATCCTCCAAAGGCTCAAGCAGCCCTGAAATACAAAAAATAAGGAACTAGGTCAGAGAATTCATCTTCAAATCCACACTAAAATACCTAATAAAATGGACTCACGAGCCACTATATCCCGGCTGGCGGCGCAGTGGTTAGCGCATTCACAGCTACAGTGAAAGGTCCCAGGTTCAAATCCTGTTCGGCTCATCAGTCTCTTTAACAGGATCGTCCACTCTATTCCATCGATTCTACGAATCTTAACAGTTAAAACCCTCTTTAAATC
This sequence comes from Zygnema cylindricum, assembly GCA_037447655.1. Taxonomy (NCBI): domain Eukaryota; kingdom Viridiplantae; phylum Streptophyta; class Zygnematophyceae; order Zygnematales; family Zygnemataceae; genus Zygnema; species Zygnema cylindricum. The sequence goes on along the minus strand of JBBHKE010002073.1, from coordinate 339,297 downwards.
AGAGAGTTAGACTCACCGCAATGATTTCTCACATCTAAAAAGCAGTTTCTTCCCACTCTCAAGCTTGCTCTTAGTTTCTCCCAAAAAAAATTCCAACAAAAATTAGTTTAACTCCACTGTGATTTTCAGATCAGCTAATTAACTTAAAGCATTAATTTAATTTGCATGACTACAACGTGAATTGTTGCTAATGTTATAACACTATATCAGTGTGGTTTCTTTTGCCCTCTGATCACAATTAGCGTTGATGTTTTTTTCTTCACTCTAATTATTTTAGCAGTTCAGAACCGGCCACATCATCCATAACTGAACTAGAAATAATAAAACTAACATAAAACTCCATGCCAATAATTTCCTTATTGTAATTACGATTCCGGTGTAGCTCACAATAACCTCTCAAGAGCTAGCTCCATTTTCCTACAAAATCCTTTCCAGGGGTACTCTTTGTTATAACTGAACTTGAAAAAAGAAAACCAAAAGACCTTGAAAATCCACATTTTTATTTAAATAAGCCGATTCCGTGAAAGTTGTGCGCTCCAACTTTTCAAAAAAACGAATTAAAAATAAAAAAACAGAAAAAAGGACCAGAAAAAAAAACCAGAAAAAAAAGACCAGAAAAAAAAGACCAGAAAAAAAAGCCAGAAAAAAAAGACCAGAAAAAAAAGCCAGGAAAAAAAGCCAGAAATAAATACCGTGTGCGAGATTCTGGTGCCGGGGAAGCCATTCCACACAGTTGACGCGATCTCCATGGCCCGGAAGAGTGGCCTCTATTTGCGCCGTCTGCCAAGAAACCCTCATCACCGTTGGAGCGCTTCACAAGAAGAGACTTTTGAAAACGCACACAAGGACGCTCAACTTTCCTAAAACACCTTTCCAAAAACAACTTTAAAACACCTTTCCAAAAATAACTTTAAAACATCCAAGAACAACTTTGAAACAACTTTCCAAAAACAACTTTCCAAAAACGGTTGAGCTTTAACCAAAACACACTATCGTGTGATCAAAGCTAAGGTAAAAGAGAGGGAGGAGGCAGAGGAAAGGCCGAGTGAGAGGGAGACGGAAAGGGAGAGGGGGAGAGAGAGGGATCGGGAAAGGGAGAAAGGGAGGGGGAGAAAGAGGGAGAGGTCAAAATGTGTATTTGGCGCTCAGTTTTCCAAAAACAACTTTCAAATAACATTGAGCATAAACCAAAACAACATCGAAAGCTAAGGTAAGGAGAGGGAGAGGGAGAGGAGAGGGAGAGGATGAGGAAAAGGAGAGTGAGGAGATGGAAAGGGAGCGGAAGGCGGAGGGATAGGGAAAGGGAGAAGGGGAGGGGGAGCGAGAGGGAGAGGTAAAAATGTGAATTTGGCGATAATCAAAATAAAAGTGCACAATTCCCTAAAAATGATTTCTGAAAAGAATTTGAGCGGTGCATATAATGGCATTACATGCCATTCCATTGGTGGTATATAGATGGCATTAGTGTCATGTATAATGGCATTAATGTGATGTATGATTATGTGATGTATACTGCCATTTATGTGAAGTACAATGCCATCTATGTGATGTGCAATGCCATTTATGTGATATATTATGTGATACATAATGTCATTTATGTGATGTATAATGACAATTATGTGAACTGTAATGCCATTAATGTGATGTACAATGCCATTAATTGATATATTATGTGATATATCATGCCAATTATGTCATGTATAATGCTATTGATGTGAGGTACAATGCCATTTATATGATGTACAATGCCAATAATATACATGGAGGGGCATAAAAAAGGTCATTAATGTGACGTATAATGCCATTTATTAATGTACATTACATTAAGGTTTCAAGTTTCATATCAACTCTTCCTATCTTCGAGTTGCAGCGTAAAAGAAACAGATTCCTATGAATCAGACTTACACCCTGAAAAGTGTGGTTCTCGGAAATTAAAAAAGGCGATAGGAATGAAAACTTTGAGCAAAACCCCAACAACAACAAATAGAGAAAATTCAACACTCTTTAGTGTTTGAATAAAGCATTAAACAAAGATGAAAAAGATTAGCAAGAACCAACACAGCATGCCAAAGAGAAATTCAATAAAAGATAACAGTTCCATCAAAGCACAAGTAAAGGCAATATCAGGGCAGAATTTTACTCACCTTTTAGTCATAAATGGCAACAAATTGTGAAATTTAAAAGCGATTCGGAAAAATCAGGGCACAAATTACGTTGAAGTACAAATGGCATCGAATTATAGGCTTCAAAAGTGTAGGCTTCAAAGGCGTTATGGAAAATTAGGGCGTATTTTACCTTTGAACAGCAAATGGCTTCAAAAGTAGGCTTCAAGGCAGAATTAGGGCATAACTTACCTTCGAATCACAAATGGCGACAAAATTGTGAGCTCCAAAAGCGATAAGATTGCTGCGTCCCCATGCTGCTGCGTGCACCACTCGGTTGCATCCCACGCCGACGTAAGCAGCGCTCACGCTAGCAGCCATGGCCGTTGTAAAAGGTGCCTGCGGTGAAGGGAGGCCCATGGAAGTTTACAATCTTGAGAAGCTCATGTTCTTTACTTCCTCTGTCGTTTTTAGCATACGAAAAAATTCATAGGGCCGCAGGAAATTTGTCGCACGGAAATTTCTGAACATTAAAGTACAGTACGCTTGTAAAGTCTCAAAAATTTCCGCACTATGCTGGTTTCGAATCTCGTAACAATCATATCATAGTTCAAAAGTAGGTTAAAGTAGGCCCATACAATATGCCTATTGTATGAAAAACATACAATATGAGCTTAAGACCCATATTGTATTCGGACTTATTTGGACCAATTAAAACATTCGGACCAAATATTGGACCAATTAAAACATTCGGACCAAAAAATTATACCGTCAGATTCGGACGATCGAACGGTCGCTGATCAAATTAGCGATCTAAGAAGATCACATGAAAAGCCCATAACACAACTTACGATAAAGGCGCCGACCAAAGGCCTACCATAAAAACGCCTACTTTTGAACCATGAATCTTATGGAAATATCCGCACTTCTAAAACATAATGTAGATTCAGGTAAGGTTCGTTACACCGCCAATCGCTATTAGCGTAGTGTACGCTAATTCCGTCCCGCTTTTTTTTTTAATTCTCAAATAGAATTATCCATACTATTTAAAAAACCATGATTTCTAATTAGAGTAGACGATTATTTTCAAAATTTTCAAATTCTTAATTAGCGTACACCACTGTAATTATTCGTATACGCTAAAGAAACTTCTACGCTAATAGCAATTGGCGGTGTAGTTTTCTCGCCCGTGTGGTGCAGGTGGTGCAGGTTTCCTACACCAGGCGAAATGCGCCGTGACCTTCACACTTTGCAAAATACCGCCCGGGTACCGCGGATTTTAAGGGTCATAGGGTTGTTGGTTGTGTTTTTTTTTTATATAAAAAAAAACGAATGAGAAAATAACCCTAAACATATTTATACACACGACGCGTCGCGCGGCGCGCGGCGTCGTAAAGCGAAATGGGAGGGGGGGTGACGTGGACGCTTCACCGGAGACCTGCACCACCCAAAAATGCCTAACGGTATTTAAGTACTGGGTGAACTACAACGACATCCAGTACGGATTTGAGGCGTCCGATATGGAATAAAATTCGAAGCGTGTTGTCGCGTGCGAGGATGTGCGTAACATCAAGGTACAAGGGGGTAAAAAAAAAAAAGCATTTCACTACAACAAAATGGAGACGAAGGGTATATTAAACCTTAAAATAGTCTTATTATTTTGCGTTTTAGTGGAGATTCTACTTGGTACTTTTATGGTGTTCTAATGTTCGAAAACGGAATAATTACTTTTAATTGAGGGTCAAGTTCCATCAATCGAAAAGTGGGGTAGTTTACAGATATCCGCGCCTATCCGTACCAAACCATACCCGCTTATTTTGTTTTTATACGCGAAACAACATTACAGAGAATCTTGCCAATACTCTTTGAAGGTCTGGGAGGTAACACTCACTGTCGGATATTCATTCGCGAGGCATTTGCTTCATTTTTCACTGTAACTGACAACGTTACTGTAAGAGGTGGGTCGTCAACTACGAGGAAAAATGAATCGCGACACAGTGGACGATCAAGCTACGTGTCACGATGGACAACCAACTAAAAATAACAAGATTTGCACATGGAATGTACCTTTCAAAATGCAACTGAAAATAAATAAATAAAAATCTCGAAATGGTCCTTCGTCGCGCTATTTTAGGCAACGCTCTTTCATCACACTATTTCCGACAAAGGATTTTTGCCATGTTTGAAAACATGAACCCTAAAAAATGAGTTGGGGTAAATGCCTCACGTTTGCAAAAAGTAAAAACGTTTTGTCGTATTATGACTTCGTAAGCAGGTACATGGTACAAAAGTGAAGAGTTTAAGTGAAATTTGTCCGTGTGAAAAAATTGAAGGATATTCAATATCGGATTGTAGCTTACGTGGTGCCACTAAATTTAGAACACGTGTTCTGACAAGTTCGACGACACAAATTCCAAAAAATTTGACCATGGTTTCCCGATTATGTTTTTTAGTTTCCCAATTTTGTTTTTTTCGTCTTTTCTCGCTGTACTATCCATCAAATTGCGTCTAACGATAGTAAAAATAAATGTTTTTTATAGCTCTTTCATTTACACCATTGTTATTATGTTTTATTCCAAGACCTGTGAGATAAAGCGTTAATGTGAGAGGGGGAGAGAAAGATGCACCCTCAAGGATTTATCTTTTTGCCCAATGACATCGATTGCCAAAGACCCCCGTACATTCAAGTTTCGTACGCGTGCTGAAACTCTGAGACCTCCATAAGTCCTCAGAGTGGACAGCTTCCAAGAAGCCTCTAGGATAATCCTGACCCCTTTGTGTTTAAGCAAAAATAACTGCCACCCTGGCAGACAAAAACTCTGACCAACTTCACCCCTGTGAAGACAAGACTCCCCTGAGTCGATAGCAAAAAGAATCTCTGAATTTGCTCCCCTGAGCAGTAAGTTATGGAGGGTCAAAGTTGACCTTTTGTACAGAAGCTCTCTGGGAGAGAGGGTCCTATCTTCTAATTTTTCTAAGTCCTATCTCTCTCACAGACTCTATCTACTGATGTACGGAACCAATCAGAATTGAGTTCCGTACGCAAAAGTACAGCTGCTGGTGTACTTTATGTACGGACATTGTACGACATGGCCAAAATGTCGACACATGTCAAATCCGGATTCGGTGCCATAATCTCCGGAGATTCCACAATCCAACGGAATTTCGCCACGCGTCATCCGATGTGGCGATGGCCACAAACCGCCGAAATCTTCCTCCGCGATCTCGGCGCTAATCCCGGCCGTCCGATTAAATTCGGCTTTAATCGTAGCCGTAATAAATACATGCGCGGTATTTGTTTCATTTACGAAACAAATGCGCGGTACTGATTTTTGTCCGTACCGTAAGTCGTACATTATATATTACTGGATCATGTATCCCGTAATTAATTCTAGGATTATGTTTTTTAGTTTCCCAATTTTGTTTTTTTCGTCTTTTCTCGCTGTACTATCGATCAAATTGCGTCTAACGATAGTAAAAATAAATGTTTTTTATAGCTCTTTCATTTACACCATTGTTATTATGTTTTATTCCAATACCTGTGAGATAAAGCGTTAATGTGAGAGGGGGAGGGAAAGATGCACCCTCAAGGATTTATCTTTTTGCCCAATGACATCGATTGCCAAAGACCCCCGTACATTCAAGTTTCGTACGCGTGCAAAAACATAACCATATTAGCTAATCGACCATTACTTAAAATAAAATTGACTCGCGGGTCGATTTCAAGTGAAGTTTAAAAAATGAGCCGGAATGACGTCGCAATGGATCGAAATGAGCAAGGCGACAAGTTGTTGTACATTTTAAGTTTTAACATTATGTAAATAGTACTTTGGTTTTCACAATTTTTTTGTACGGAAAAAAAAATCACAAAACATGTTATGTTTTGGACTTAAAGGAAAAGAACAAATCCCTTACTTTAACACATAGGAGACACCTTAATGGTGGGGTTACATCATACGCAAAGTGAGGTATGTTACAAAATTTTATACTCAACCGTACCATGTCGTACTTATTTTTGGTGAATTTATGAAAAACAACATTACTGAAGATACGATTGTGATTCATCGGTCTCCATCCGGATATGTAATGTGCTACCGACCTCAATGAGGTGAGTACTCTATCATATAACTTGTAAAATCGTTAAACTTGGAAAATGTGGACACGTGTGACGACACACTAAAATAAAAAGATTCACACGTCGCAAAGGCCAAGTGACTTTTGAGAAAGGTGGACGCAAATCCACCAAAGCCCAACAAAAAGTATTTTGCGAAAGACATCCTGTCACGCTATTTTTTCCTTTCCCTTCAATTTCGTGGTTTATTGTGTTTCCACTTTTCGTTTAAAAAATACAAGGTTGGAAAAATATGCATTCAAAAAGTAAAAACGATAGAGCGTGTGCGATGAATAAATGGTTGTAATGGTACACTGACATAGTACACATCTTTTGTACAACAATATATTAAAAAAATATAAAATTTTCATTAAAATTGGTTGTTTTGGAAAATCTTCCATGAATTTGAATATCTGAACCTAAACTTACGTGGTACCACAAAAATCAAGACACGTAAATTTATAAATAATGCCCGATGTAACAATGTCCTAAATATTACACGCACTATCGTGTCTGTACGATTACAAAGTCTCTTGATGTAATTCCAACATGAGCAAAGAGAACAAACAATAAAGTATACCTTAACTAAGGTATTAAACAACCGCAACTAAACAAATCTCCCAAAGATGACAACACACATAAAGGAAAGTCTACAAAGCATGAAAAAACTACCCTGTACCCCCCCTCAGATTCTCCCCCTCCTCTGAGTCCCGTGTGACTAAGAGGATTAGACAAATTAGCCGCCAAATTCGCAGTCCCCACAGAACCATGGATGTGCGAGATGAGAGTGGCGCTCCCAATTCAGTGGAAGGCAGCCTTCATGCCACCCCTGGTGACAGTGTTCACACATTAACTGAAGGTCGCGCGTTGTGTTCACACATTAACAGAAGGTCGGGCGCAGAGGACCCATTGCAAACAGAGGAAGTGGAGGGTGGTTTTGCAAAATAGGTGAGGTGGAAAATAGGTTCGTCTTCTAGCCCTCGTAGGTGACAAGGAGCCACATTGTTATGATTTTCTTTAATTTTGCGGTCGTCTTTCCCCTCAAAGGTAAGAACCCCTTTTGACAGAGACCTCCACTACTTTCAATATCACTTGTCCGGCCAAAATGTCCAAAGTATCCTTCTTCAGTGATACCATACAAAATCCCCGCATGAATCGCCTTGAGGGGACATAATTTAAGCTCATGGGAATACCAAGTTGATCCGTGGCGAGTGTTCGCAATTGCCCATACCAAAGTATTCCAAGAAACACTCGCCCTGGGCTCACTTTGACGGGCCCCGCGGTTGTCCACTGAAGCCAAACTTCACCGAGCGTCTCGGTAGATTGGATGTAATTAAGAGAATGAAGTAAAGGCTATAAGAGGGATACAGGCCGCCCATAACATGTATCCCATGGCAATCCAAGGCACCCGTCTGTCCCATTCCCCTAAATCCTCTTCAACTGCATATTTTCGTAGTAACCGCTTCACTGTCTGTAAGCACCTCTCACCCAGACCGTCAGCTTGGGGGTGGTCTCAGCTAGTCAACCGGTGGTCAATGATGCACTTCTCCAGAACGTTAGAAAATTCTCTGGCAAACTCGGACCCCTGATTTGTGAGAACTTCTGCCCATGCTCCAAATTGGGACAACACTCTCTGCAAGAATGCGTATGCGATTGTTTTTGACTCCTTTCAAGGAAAGACCACCAGTTTGATCCATTTGGAGAAGTGTTCATTACAAAATCATTTTCGTTACTACGTTCCCCACCATATGAGCAACAACTTCTATCCCAAATCAATATGTTGATTGCGAATAGTGTTGGGCTCCCCAAAAATGGAAGACGGGCAAACTTAAGCGCATACGTAAGGCAAATGTAAAATAGTAAAATGTCAAACGAAGTCTAAAAAAATGTGGTGTGGTTTGCAATCACGCACCAACCACCCACCCAAAACATAAATGTCTCCAAAGACGCGATTGAGCAAATGGTTACGCGTCTGACATATAATGGAACCCACAAGCTACTAATTGATGGGATGAGTGTTGTTGCAATTGAAAGTTGTTGTGACAAATAAGAGATAGACAAGGTGGTATCTGGTTTTGGACATCATCAATAAAAGTGTGCAACTTGAGAAAAGAGCCTCATGAAAATGAAATAGGATTTTTCCACGTTAGGGATGACTTGGGCCGGAATGGGGGCATAATACACGGTAAAACGAGACGTTTAAACTTTTATCTTTCAATCAGTATACATAGTAGTATTAACCCACCTAAAGAAATAAAGCGCGTTTTTTTTTCAAAACACTTTTTATAATGTAGTTTAAACGTACATAAAAAATGTTAAAGTTAGCGAGATGTATTAACTGTTGTAGGGTGATTTCTTTTAAGTAACCGGCTATTAAACATGCGAAAGTCACGTGGCAAAATACCTTTTAGTAAATTCGAATATTCATACTATTTTTAGAGTTAAAATTAAAGTCTATAATAAATTGCGTGATTGTGTACCAAGAAAGTTACACCCGACAAGAAGATTATATTATAAAAAACGCGATGTTAAAACTATCAAACTGCAAAACAAGATTGAAATGGAAAATTGTTGACTACCATTAAAGGCTTCAGATGGAAACTCAAAAGGACACAATAAACACAACAAAAGCTAAAGCACACTAAAAGCAATACATTAAAAGGTAGAAAACAAATAGAAGTACAAAAACCAAACTACAAAAGCACTATTAACCGCGCTATACTCTAACTCCAAAAGTCAAAATGGGTTGTAATCCCAAATCCTTAAACAAGTCCACAGTAAAGGTCTTAATGAAAAATATAATCGATGGGCACCGAGGGGCGAGGTAAAGGGGTGTCTCCATGTATTAAAGTATCGACTTTTTTCTATCGTCTTCCCCCAAAATTCAGTCCCCAACGAGAAAAAAGATTAACAGTACAAATAAAATCATGTTTACCATAGTGAATGTCAATTTGATATTTTGAATGTACTCCATGTTTGTCGTCATTTGAACTCATTTTGGCGTTTTCCTCTTTTCAACCCACGGCCAAGAGAACGTAGCCCATCAAAAAACTTCATAAAAAACTACCTCGCGAGGTGATTTTATGTAAGTACCACACAAACAACGAATGAAAAACGATCCAAGAACGCGCCACACGAGTGGGAACATTTTATGACGAGGGAGAGTACTCGCTATATTTTTCCTTGCGTGTCATGTGCATGTAAGGAAAAAAATTGCACGGAAAAAATGTTATAGGGGTCTCGGACCTCCACTTTCATTCATGGGTCATTTGCACGCCGTCGTCGCCTCTCCCCTCTCCCTCTCACGTTATCGCTTTTTATCTCACACTTTTAGAATGAGACACGACAATATTGGTATAAAATGAAAGATTTTTGAAACATAATTATTTTGATAATTTTTAGGTGTATTTTAATGGCAAGTCGAGTGAGAAAAGTCGAAAAAAAAAATAGGGAAACCATGGCGGAAAGTTCTTGAATATGTGACGTCCACGTTGTCATGAGTGAGCATGACTTCACAATGTCATGAAACCCTAAACATCTACAATGTCACAAAGAACTAGACGTCTACAATTGTCGTAAGTTTTGTTGTCTTCAATCGTCACAAGTTGTACCCACGTGTGTAACCTTCACATTTCAAAGTTCCGATTTCATTTTCGCACATTGGGACGCTATTCGAAGTAGTATGGAGAATCTTCAATAAAGTCCAAAATACCTCTTCAAAGTATCGATTACATGGGACACGGCCTAAGGGTACGTCCCCATGTAAGCCATACTTTGAAAAAGTATTTTGGACTGTAGTGAAGTGTTCCTTACTACTTTGAAAAAATCGCTCTATTTGTTTTATATTGTAGTTTTTCAGTTTTGGCCATTCCACCCTTTTTGTACCCTGGACTCAAATGGGTTACCATCGTGCTTTTTAATTTATCTTGCTTTTCACATATGTACGAAAATCAAATTGGAACTTTGAAATGTGACGATTGTAGACGTAGGTACAAATTTGTGACGGTTGACGACGACTACGAAAACTTCCGACAATCGGTGACGCTAACAAAACTGCGACATTTGTAGACGTCAAGATTTTTTGTAATTTTGTGACATGATAGACGTTTAGGGTTTTGTGACATTGTGACGCCATGCTCACTTGTGACAACGTCGGCGTTACAAAATTCAAGAACTTTTAGCCATGGCTATCCGATTTCGTTTTTCCAACTTTTCTCACTCGACTTGCCATAAAAATATATATAAAGGTAGTCAAAACAATTATTTTGTAAATATATTTAATTTAATACAATTCTTGTCTTGCCTCATTCTAAAAAGTTAGAGATTAAAGCGATAGTGTGAGAGGGAGAGGGGAAAGGCGACGACGACGCAAAATTATGCAAAAGACCCATGAATGAAAGTGGAGGTCCAAGACACCTGCAGATTTTTTCCGTACATACTCGTCTTTTCCGTACATGCACGTGACAAACAGGAAGAAAAATAGCGAGTGCTCTCCCTCGTCCTAAAATTTTGCAGCTCGTGTGGCTCGTACGTGGACCGTTTTTCATTCGTTGTTTGGGTGGTACACCGCGCATCGTTATTAGTGTCAAGTTCACTAAATTGGGTTCTTAAAATTTTGATTTTTTTCCAAAAAAAATATACGTGATTTAAACTTTTCCTTGACGTTAATTGAGGTTCCGTACAAATTAGCGTACAACACGAAAGTACATTAATATGTAAATAGTGTGGTGTACGGTCGATGTCAGACTGTACGTAAATGTACCTTTTCAATTGAAAATTTTAAAATTTAATTATTAAATTATACGCGCGTGCATACGAACGTGCGCTAAAAAAATGGGTTCAACCTCGTAGCTAGAAAGCGCGTTTGCACACATTCTCTTAGAATCGCCGAATTTTGCAGTGTGAATATACAACACTTAGGCATGTGGGAAGTCATATTTTTGAGTTTAAGAAGTGAATTGTGTGTTGTTGCACGCCCACATACAACGTCTTCAAACTGCGAACTCTTACTTCATGTGAATTTTTGTTCTTTAGTTTAAATGAACACTATAACATGGTTTGTTTCGAATTACCGTCAAAAATGAACAAATTTACCGTAAATGTTTATTCTAATATGGTGTTTACATGTCGTTTCACCATCAATTAGAATGAATGTATACGTTAATAAGGGGCCAAAGTGACAAATGGTCCACAAATTACAATCAACACTTAAAACAAATAGAATAAAATACAACATTTGGCGTTGGTGATATTTCGGTCGAAAAAACGTCAAATGCGGACTATCCACAGAAATTTGGATCCCTTTTTGGACAAATCACAACCAACCAATTTTTTTTTGAATTTTTAGATCTCTTTCGTTTCATGAGGAAGCATCTCCTTCGTTTCGTGAGGAGCAAAAAAAAATACCCCCCCCACCATCATTTCACTTCCATGGAATCGCATTCGCGTGTGGCGTCTCCTTCTCCCTCATCGTGTGTGGCGTCCATCCATTTCCCTCTACATTGCCTCCGCATCTCTTTCCCCCTCCCTTTTCATCCAACCACATATGCTGATCACCCTCTTTTTTTTTGACAGTATTTTAAAACGTGCTCCTTCTCCTTTATGCCCTCTCTCTCTACTTTTCTCTCTCCCTATTAATCTATCTCTATTCCCTCTCCTTCCCCTCTCATTTTCTCTAATTCTTTCCCTCTCCCTGGTCCCTCTCCCTTTCTTTGTCCCTCACCCTCTCATCTGCCGCGTTACCTCCCTCCCCCTCTCCCCTCTCCCTTTCCCTCTCCCTTCCCCTCTCCCTCTCCCTTTCTCTATCCCTTCCCCTCCCTTTCCCTCTCCCTTCCCATCTCCCTCTCCCTCTCTCTTTCCCTCTCCCTTCCTTACTCTCTCTCATTCCCTCTCGCTCTCCTTTTCCCTCCCCTCTACCTTTACCTATCCCTCACCCTCTCACCCTCTCATCTGCCACATTACCTCCCCCTCCGTCTCCCTCTCCCTCTCCCTCTCCCTCTCCTCTCGATCTGCCTCTATCTCTCCCTCTCCCTTTTTCTCTCCCCTCCCATCTCCTCTCCCTCTCCCTTTCTCTCCCCCTCTCCCTTTTCCTATCCCTCACCCTCTCACCCTCTCATATGCCGCATTAACCTCCCTCCCCCTCTCCCTTTCCCTCTCCTTCGATCTGCCTCTATCTCTTCCTCTCCCTTTCCCTCTCCCTCCCCCTCTCACTCTCCTTCGCCCTCGATCTGCCTCTATCTCTCCCTCTCCCTTTCCCTTTCCCTTCCCCTCTCCCTCTTTGCTCCCTTTCCCTCTCCCTTCCCATCTCCCGCCTCCCTCTCCCCTTTCCCTTTCCCTTCCACTCTCCCTCTCCCTCTCTTTTTCCCTCTCTCCTTTTCCCTTTCCCTCACCCTGTTATTTGTCGTATTATCTCACTCCCTTTCCCTCTCCCCCTCCCTCAATCTACCTCTATCTCTCCCTCTCCCTTTCCCTCTCCCTCCCATACACTACACTAAAAATTAAGTGGTTTCTCCTTCCGTTTCTCCCTCTCTCATTACACTCCCCCGCATTAAAATTACACATTAATGTCACTATTTTTTTTAATTAACTCCATTATTGTATTTTTTTTTCTTTGTTGTAGGCACTGGATTTCATTCAGTGAACTGATTGTGATGGAGGAACAAAACGGACGGAATTTTGGGAATGTCATGGAGCTCTCTTTACTCCATTTAATATTAGGACTACCAAACAAATTTTTACATGAGTTAGAGAAGGTTATTAGAATATCATTTGTTGCAAAGAATAATTTTTAATTGGCGATGTACATTTCGTTTATGTAAACTATCATTTTATTCAGTTTGAAAAATAGGTATTTAATAGTACATATTGTGGTTTTTTTACGATGAACATCTTTGTCATTCTTAGACGAAAGGAATTAATTTAGTTCGAGGTGTATTATTGTATTATATTTATAATTGTAATTCCTTTTGATGTTGTTGCAATGACGGGTGCTGTGATTTTATTTCTCCATGTTTTGTAAATGTTAAGCAATACTCTTGATGAAGTGTGTGAGCTTTGTTAATTATTTTGGTTGTCATACATCTGATTGTTCTCTCTCCCTCTTTTTTTTGTAGTTGTGATCCTATTTTCATTTTAATATTTATTCCATATCAGTCAATCTCCCTTTTTATTTTGTCTGTCTCTCTCTCACTTATGGTACTCAGGGACAAAACTGTCTCGTCGGCTGAACGGTATGCTTTCCTATCATGCTTGACAACGACGATAAGCTTCTCGGTGTTGAATGGCATGTTTCATTTTTTCACCACTCAACACCGACAATGTTTCAAAAGGTCCTATAGTACTCAGCGACGAAACTGTCTTTTAGAAGCATAAAGTACGAGCATCACGAAGAACGAGTACCTCGGGGAGTTATTCGACAATATTTGAGGATATTGTACAACCGGGGGTCCCACGGATGATGATGACGTAATAATTCCAGAACATTTACCCGAAAATCGTGGTCCCCACGAACCACCTACGTTAGCCAAGGATCCGTCGGATCAAATTGCCTAATGTGGGCAAAGGTGGGAGCCTCGGTCCTCAAGCGCGATAAAAAGCCATGTTGGATGTGTGGTGACATCGAGGGGGGTGTCGAGTATTTGCGGAAAAAAGGATTCAAGTCCAGGTTTAGGGGCTTTTGGTTCACCGTACCTCCAATGATCCGGCCATTCGGCAACCGAAAGGTAATGTTCGTGGGCCTGGGCCGAGGCACAAAACTGTCCATTTCCTCCTCTTCCGTGGGAGAAGGAAAATACCAATCCGGATGCTCAACCGAGTATGGAGGTAGAGGATGCGGATGAGCTCTTACAATGGCACTCTCCCTATTCGGCGTTGGAGGCGCCCCCGAACACATCGTCGTCGTCATCAAATTCCTCCTCACGTTGCCCTCTCCTCGCTATTCTAAGTTTGCTCGTTCTCCGGGTGGTGGGATCATCCTCGTTCTTCCACACCGGAATGTCTGTGGGTTGCATAATTTCGGGAATGGGCTTCTCTTTCGGCGGTTCTTTCCCATCCTCGATGCTCTCGTCGCTACCCAAAGACGAGGGGACATATAGGTCGTCAGCCCAATCATCCCTTTTGCGATCTCCCTCTTCCTAGCTATCTTTCTCCGTGCCTCACTTCCCCCACCCTCCTCGATCGTCGCCTCCTTCCCCGCTCCTTCCTCCTCCATGGTTTCACAAAAATCTATGATTTTTTTTTATTATCTTCTTGTTTTTACCTAATCTTCCCCCTAACCTCACTCCCCCCCACCCTCTTCGACCCATCACATCTTTTCCCTTTCTTTCCTCTCCCAATGACGTCTTCCCCTCCCTCTCCTCACTCAAAAAAATATTTTTCCTAAAACCCTCACCTTTTTCCTCCTCATCGCCCCATCATCAAAAAATATTAATCTTCGTTTTATTCTCGTACCTTTTTTCTCTACCTTTTCTCGTGCATTACTTCCCCCACCATCTTCTACCCGTCGCCTCCTTCCCTCCCTCTTCTACACCCAATACCCGCTTTTCCACCTGAAACTCTGAGACCTCCATTGGCCCTCAGAGTATGCAGATCCAAAAAAGAAGCTTATCAAGATAGTGCCAACTCTAAGTTGATATAAACCCAAATGACTGACCCCTTGACAATCAAAACCCAAATATAGATTCACCCCTGTGAAATAGCACTTTCCTGTTGTGGTCAGTTCCACCACAGAATGCAAAGTTAGAATATGAGATTTGGACACATTCACCCACTTTGACTTTCCCTTAGAAATACCGCCACCTCTGGTAGACAAAAAACTCTGACCGACTACACCCTTGTGTAGCTTGGACTCCCGTGAGTCCGCAGCAAAAAGAATCACTAAAAATGGTCAAGTAAATTGATAGTTATGGCTGGCCAAAGTTTGACATTTATACAAGGTGCTCTTTGGGAGAGGCAGCTACCTACCCAAAATTTTCTAAGTCCTATTCCCTCTCTAAAAACTCTATCTACTGAAGTACGACACCAATCAAATTAATGTGTCGTACAGAAAAGTACAGGTGCCGGGTTTTGTACTTTCTGTACGGCCATTATACGACATGGCCAAAATGTCGACACGTGTCAAATCAGGATTAGTTCCTATAATCTCCGGAATTCCCGTAATCCAATGTTATTGCGCCACGTGTCATCTTAGGTGGCAAAGATCGTAAAACGCCAAAAGTACCTTTTCCGTGATCGCGGCGCCTATCGTGGCCGTCCGATCAAAATTGGCTATAATCCTAGCCGCTGAAATTCGACGCGCGGTATTTGTTTCGCTATCGAAACAAATGCGCGGTATCCGTTCTATCCGCGTACCGTACTGCGTACTAAATCAAAACTGTATCTATGCACTAAGTATCTATTCGTCGTTAAACAAATTAATCTACATGTGACGATTTATATATTTATCAAATCCTATACATCGTAATATGTATCCTAGGCCTAACGGTTAGAGCTAAAGTCTAAATTGACGGATGGCAGGGTACCAGGATCAATTCCCTGGGTCCGTCAATTAACTTTTGGTAAATATATCTAATCCACCCCATGTCTTCTCTAGTGAGCTTTAGGCAGCCATGGCTCTAGCTCCCTATCAAGCCTTCAGTGACTACAAACAGGTGTGGGGGCTTGGAGAAGGGAGTCAGTAACTGACTGCCTTTGCTCTTTTTCTATAAAGACCTAGAAAATTACTCAAATATCAACACCACCCTCCTCCACCATTGGATTTTTTTTTCCCTACTCACCTCATGTTCTACCCGCCTCATTCCTCCTCACATCTACCGATTCACCCCTTTCCTCCCCTTACCTCTTCTAGTAAACCCCCGTCCTTTGCTACATTATCCAAATTGGCCTCTTCCCTTCCCCCCCAAAATTTGTGTAAACCCTTCCTCCACTACCTTTTCACTCACATCCCTTTGATGTCCCCTCCTCTCCAGCGGCACCCATCCGATGGGGTAGCAACGTGGCCGCCTCCGTTTCTCTTGCTAATTTCCTCCGCGGTACCCCCTTACTCCTATAACGGTTTCCGGGGCATCTCTTTCCCTCTATAACCCCCTCGGTGATTACCTTTCCCTTGAGGGCTCTTCCCCCCTCACTCCATCCCTTCGTACCTCTTCCCTTTCTACTCTTGGCCCACGTCTTTGACTACGTCGAGGTAGTGGAGGGTAACGACGACGATACGGCAAAACACTACGTTGTCGCCTATTTGGTTGGCTGCTGCCCTCGATGGATATTAGCCACACACGAAGAAAAAAATGAAGAAGAAGAGGCGGCTACACAAAAAGATGAGAATATACAAAAAGTTGCCCTAAAAATCACAAGTATAACGAATAAATATGCGTTAAAAATAAACATACAGAGTGTATTGTTCGCGATGGTATGATCTCGTCGCTACTACAATCACATTGAACATTCCAACATTGTGACGACGAAATGAAATAATGAGGTCACGCGGTTCAAAGTTTACAAGATTCCAACAGAAAGAATGTCGTGTATAAAATATTTACATATACTTACAGAGTGTGTGGTCCGCGACAGAAGGAAGTCGTCGCGTCCCTAATGCTTTTGGATAATCCAACAGTATGACGACAAAACTAAAACAAAAATTAATGCGGTTCCGTGATTCTGCAATTCCAACAACGAGGCAACGACAAAGCGTCGTCAACTTTACGATGGTTCATATTAAATGTACTAACTACGGACAAAATTTGAAATATGCATGTATTTCTACTTTGTAACTTCCATCGTTGTGGCAAAGACGAATTGTCCTCGCCACTTTCGATTCCTCCAACCACGCGGCAACGCTCTAATGTGGTTTGCTTTGCAAATAATAGTAGTATAATACAACGAGAGGGCGACGACACATCGTCGTCGCCAAACTGGTAATTTCCCCTTTTGTTGTGAAATTATGCCGAGGGCAACATCATCGGTATTCCACGACGGTGCAAGAGGATCCAACATAGCGACATTAAGAATGGGGGGGGAGGGGGAGAAAAAAAAAAAGAGAAATCTAAAAATAACATAAAGATATAGGTAAACAAAAAAACTGGTAATTTTCCCTTTTGTTGTGAAATTATGCCGAGACAACATCATCGGTATTCCACGACGGTGCAAGAGGATCAAACATTGCGTCATTAAGGAGGGGGGGGGGAAGGGGGGAGAAAAAAAAAAAGAGAAATCTAAAAATGAAATAAAGATACAGTTAAAAAAAATACCACATTATAAGTGAACAAAATTCTAGACGCTGGCATCTTTGGCACATTTACTCCCATGAGTTCAAGGCCTCTTCCCACCATGTACGGACTCGAGAGTACAAAGAAGGGGGAGGAAAACCCTCCGGATCGGAACTTTGTATTTTCACCGTGGAGCACAACGCACTTTAGTTCACTTTAAACCGAGGTCGAACTGCGGAGTTAGTCCAGTGCAAAGGTGGCGGTTTCATTACATGGCATCCGATATATGTAGCTCTAGCGGAGGGGTACAATGTGGAACGGCACGCAACCATTGGGATTGTCCCGTAGATCTTGCTGTAAGCTGTGAGTAGGATGTTATTTCAGGCTCAACAGACAGGGAAAGCATTTATGACACCGGGTCAAAGTTAGAAGTTTCACGTCAATTCAGAACTTTGTTGCTTAGTAGTGTGCCATAGGGGACCTTTGGCTGTCAATTCAGCCAGAGCCAGTCGCCTAACTTTTAACCTTGAGTGTAGTACACCCATTTTTGTCTTATGTCTGTATGATATCAATTGTTGGCCGCTGATTCACTTTTAGCATTGCTTTGGCTTTGGTAGGTGCAATAGGACAGACTTTAGTTGTATAATACACTAGGGGCTGAAGGAGACACGCTGTTTTTTCAATACTCCTCCTAAGAAAACCCCAGAGAATATAATAAACCTTTTTTGTCAGATAACTGTTGCATTTTGTCGTTGACTCTATTTGCCATCTTTGTTTTGGATTGTCTGTTGTGGAGACCGTAGCTCGGGTGGGTGGTTGGCACTATCCTCTCTTTGGGCGGTTGGACTTTCGCTGTTTGAAACTTAGAAGAGTCGTGTCGGATCTATACAGCGGAACCGAGGAGTGAGGGAGACTCATACTTGTCTTTTGGGCCATTGGTGTTGGATTGGCACGTGAAGCCGGTCCAATACGGGGTAGAATATGGATATTCCATACTCGAGCCGCAGATAATAAATGGGTACGGACCCGCCAATCTCTACATCGAGCTGGTGGCACAGTGGTAGTGCGTTCGCAGCTGAAGTGAAAGGCCCCACGTTCGAACCCTGGCCGGCTCAATTTTCCCAATTGTGGGACATGCCGAATCCCGTATTTCTAGGAAGTCTAACATGGTATCGGAGCCAACAGGATTGCGGATCGTTTGACCTGCTTTCTCGTGAGGGGGGGGTGTTGGATTGGCATGTGAAGCCGATCCAATACAGGGTAAAATATGGATATTCCATACTCGAGCCGCAAGTAATAATTGGGTACAGACCCGCCAGTCTCTACATCGAGCTGGTGGCACTGTGGTAGTGCGTTCGCAAGCTGAAGTGAAAGGTTCCAGGTTCGAACCCTAGCCGTCTCAATTTTCTCAAGTGTGGACATGCCGAATCTCGGATTTCTAAGAAATCTAACATTGTTAGAGTTTCCTTCTTCTGAGTTTGGTCATCGTTGCACTCTAAGGTATGTTCGCTCGCTTCACCATTATAATTGACTTCCATTTTTATTTCTATTCTTTGGGGCAAGGTGACATTGTTTAATCTGAAAGAGCCGATTTTTATTTTATCTATATATTTGCGTAGGGAGTTATTTCCGTACTCTTGTGGTCGTCTTTGGTTTCTGTCCGAAGATCTTGTGGGCCGGATCGGACGACTATCATTCCCTTTCTATTCTTTAGAGAGTGGGTCTGGGGTGTCGCATGTAGTAGGCTTCTGGCGGATAAGCACGGTACTGAAAAAGTCAATATCCCCTTTTGAGTTAAAGAGGATAGCTGGTTAGGGTAGTGTACTTTTATAAAGAGATTTAGCTTCTTTTTTTAGGTTAGTCATGGGTAGAGGGGATGATCAGGGTCGGGACGTTACAATTGTCACTAAGGAAGAGCGGGAGAGGACAAAAGCAGCGGCCCAAGAGGAAGAGTCGCAGGTGCCCGAGGAAGCAGTCCCCTTTGCTTCCGCTTTAATCATAGAGTAGTTTCTCAAGGGAATGATGCTTGAGCTTGTCATAGCTGAGACTCCTCCTAAACAGCCAAAGAAGCAAACATCTCCTCCACTTCCGTCGGTCTTTTTCTCCCGAGAACTTCCCTACGTTGTCCGAAGCCACTGAAACTCTGAGACCTCCATAAGTCCTCAGAGTAAGCAGCTCACAAGAAGCCTCTAGGATAATCTTGACCCCTTTGTGTTTCTGCAAGAATAACTGCCACCCTAGCAAAAAAAACTTTGACCACCTTCACCCCTATGAAGGTAAGACTCCCCTCAGTCAATAGCAAAAAAAAATCTCTGAATTTGCTCCCGTGAGCAGTAAGTTAAAGAGGGTCAAATTTGACCTTATGGACAAAAGCTCTCAGGGAGAGAGGGGTCCTATCTACCAATTTTTCTAAGTTTTATCTCTCTCACAAACTCTATCTATTGGTGTAAGCCACCAATCATATTACATTGTTGTACATAAAAGTACAAGCTGCCGGTGTACTTTATGTACCGAATTTGTACGACATGGCCTAAATGTCGACCCATGTCATATCCGGATTCGGTCTCGTAATTCTCGGAGATGCCGCGATCCAACATAATCGTGCCACGTGTCATCCGATGTTGCGATGACCACTAAACCGCCGAGAATCTCTTCCGCGATCTCGGCTTTCTTTTTCGGCCGTCCGATTGAATGCAGATTTTAATCGTAGCCGTCATAAATGCTTGTGCGGTATTTGTTTCGTAAAAGAAACCAAATGCGCAGAGTACTTATTTCATGTCTATACCGAAATCCGTACGTTTACATAACGCGATCTATGTAACCGTAAACATCCGCCGTTAAATGAATTTTCCTACGTGGTAACATATAGATACAAATCGAACCCAGTAGTATGTATCAAAACTTCTAGACTTAATGGCTAAGGCAACCGGCTACCGGAGCTCTGACCGTCGGCAGGTACTAGGATCAAATCCTGTCACGGACATACACCTTTAGTAAATAAACCTTCCTATCTCTAAATTAACTAATATATTTCCCGTAAACCTCTGGATAGCCTAGGTAGCCATGGCTCTAGCTTCCTCTCCAACTTCTCAGTGACTGCAACAAGTGTGGGAGTTTGAGAGAGAAGTTAGAGGCAGACTTCCTTGACTTCTTTCTATTTTCCAATTTAGACTTAGAAAATAATAAAAAAACCATCAATTTCTACAGCCGCCAAGGCTAAAACCACGGAGAAGGTAGAAAAACAGGCTGGAGCTCCACAATCCCGTAGGAAGGTTTTGGCACATAAGGAAACGGTTCCTGGTCCACTTCACGAAGTTGTACGCTAAACCAGATCTAAAGCTCATATGGTTGAGACGTATATGAATCCTGAAATCTTTGCAGATCCTAACCGACCAGGTCGCAAGGAAATTTTAGCTCTGTACAATAACCATGAGTTGAAGGTGAAAGGAGTTGGTTCAGCGAGTGGCTATAAGTGACCGATCCGGATAATACGCCCGGTGGGAGGTGTAGTTGAAATTCTAAGTAGTTCATCTAAAAGTGGTTCTTTAACCTCTTTCAGGGAGCAACAAGGGGGCCATCGACTTCGCGTCAGCAGCCCACTCTGTCGCGGGACACGGCCACAAGTAAAACGTCTAAGGGCCTGGGAACTTCTCGAGCCCGGGCAGATGAAGAGACCAGCAAGCGGAAGATGCCAGAACCCAAGAGAGATTTCCGCTTCAACCGTCAAACAGCAAAAGCCGATTCCCTCCCCTAGTTAAAGAGGAGTCATTCCTTCCTTCCGCCTCAGTTTCTTTAGGTTCTCTTCCTCCCTCTGCACCAGTTATCTGACCTTCCAAAGGATTATGGCATTCAAGACCTATAGACCCCGAGTTACCCGGTTGAGGGATTGCTGATCTCTCGCGGTCGTGAGCAACACCCAAAAACTTGTGGGTATCATGCGATCGCAGAGTAAGGCTACGGCAGGGGCCGGACCCGTCACAATAGTCTAGGAGGCTCTTGAAGAGGAACGGAAAAAGGCACTGGAACAAGAATTGCTCCTCATCCGAGAGGCTAAACAGAGAGCAGGGGGATCCTTAGTGGACAAGTCGATTCCTCTCGTAGAACAGGTTCCTCTGCGGGGGAGAACAACCTCCGGGTCAAGCAACTTCTCATGCAACACAAGCTAGGAGGACTTACACGGGACCTAGACCGGAACCTCCCCTTCAACGGGAAGGGGGGGGTACAACAAGTCTTTACAACGAGGGGATGGGTGCAGATCTACTGGGTAACTGGCAACTGTTGCCACGGAGCATCCTACCTTAGTCTAAGTGGTAGGAACTTCCACTGTGGAGGCCGTGGTGTAGCTAAAACTTGACCAAAGAGTACACATATCTCTCGGACTGTCCACTCCTCGGCTATCTCCACCTCACGCCTCCACTCCTTCGACATCCATTTCTCCCGCTACTGCCCGTCCGTGGGTCTTCAGGGACCATTTGTTTTACCCTACAAGTACCGAGGTCCCCGCTTACTCACCTCCTCACAGGTGAACCCCCCTCCTCCAATGGCGGAACTCCTCATCTCGAAAATTCCCAAAGGCGGCACCGAAGACAGACATCCTTCACAAAACATACACCTTCTCCTCTAAGCTTCCAGTCGTCCCCTTCCTCCACCATCAGCTATCTCCAAAGGGCCTCGTCCTCGCCTGCACATTCCATCTGTAGAGACAGTGTTAAGGGGAGAAAAAGCCTCTCTTGAGTATAGAGGAGCAAGAGACCCATCATATTCTTCGAGAGCGCGACCTTCCTCAGTGGGGAGGGGAATCACTAGTGTTACTATTGCCCTTCCTATTGGAGGAGGGACTAGTTCGGATACTGAGATTCAAGACCCCGGAGCAATCACCCCGGCTCAGTTTGTCAGCCCCAGCGGATAGGCCTCACCAAGTTTCATCAACCCTACGGAGGAGGAAAAGAGAATGGGGGACATCCGAATCTTCACAGGGGACCGCTCGGGAATTGCTTTTTCCAAATTCAAACTGTTATGGATATCCTCCACGCAGTCTGAAATCAACAAATACAAGGGAGGGGCCATCCCAGCCGATTTTGAGACAACCCTCTTCCCGATGATGGTCAACTATTTAGCTCGAGGAGCTTTTACCAACTAAAAGGAGCGTCAACCCTTATTGATGGGCTCCTAGTATCAAAATATCATATTCAGATTTGGACGCCGAGGTCTTTCAGGCAGCCGCCGAATTGGCTGCCGGCGCCACAACCCCTGTTACTGCCACTTTTTCCATGGACATGAAATTTCAGGCCTAATGAAGGGCCTATGTGAACCATCTGCAAGCAATACAAGCCGCGAAGGCAGCCACTTGAATGGTTGCCAACCCAACTCCATACACCATTCTTTCGGACGCTTGGAGACTCCTTTATACAGAAAGGAACGAAACTATAATCAATGAGTTCACAAACTTCCGATGTTTGAAGAATGAGACTCCTCAGACACTGTTCAACCGCCTCTCCAGCCTCTGTCAGAAAACCAAATTCTCCACCATGACTGTGGGTCAAAGTTAGACGTTTCACGTCAATTTAGAACTTTGTGCTTACTAGTGTGCCATAGGGGGACCTTTGGCTGTCAATTAAGCCGAAGTCAGTCGCCTAACTTTTTGCCTTGAGTGTAGTACACCTTTTTTTTGTCTTATATCTGTACGATAACTATTGTTGGCCGTTGATTGGCTTTTAGCATTGCTTTGACTTTGGTAGGTGCAATAGGACAGACTTTAGTTCTATAAGACACTTGGGGCTGTTTGAGATGCTTTTTTCAGTACTGTCTCCTAAGAAAACCCCCAGAGAATATAATCAACTTTTTTTGTCGGAGATTTGTTGCATTTTGTCGTTGACTCTATTTGCCATCTTTGTTTTGGATTGTCTTTGTGGAGACCGTAGCTCGGGTGGGGTGGTTGGCACTATCCTCTCTTTGGGCGGTTTGGACTTTCGTTGTTTTGAAACTTAGAAGAGTCTTGTCGGATCTATACGGCGGAACCGAGGGGTGAGGGAGACTCATACTTGTCTTTGGGGGCCATTGGTGTTGGATTGGCAACGTGAAGCCGGTCCAATACGGGGTAGAATATGGATATTCCATACTCGAGCCGCATGTAATAAATGGGTACGGACCCGCCAGTCTCTACATCGAGCTGGTGGCACAGTTGTAGTGCGTTCCCAGCTGAAGTGAAAGGCCCCACGTTCGAACCTTGGTCGGCTCAATTTTCCCAATTGTGGGACATGCCGAATCCCGTATTTCTAGGAAGTCTAACATGGTATCGGAGCCAACAGGATTGCGGATGGTTTGACCTGCTTTCTCGTGGAGGGGGGTGTTGGATTGGCATGTGAAGCTGGTCCAATACGGGGTAGAATATGGATATTCCATACTCGAGCCGCAGGTTAT
Organism: Zygnema cylindricum; assembly: GCA_037447655.1. Lineage (NCBI taxonomy): Eukaryota > Viridiplantae > Streptophyta > Zygnematophyceae > Zygnematales > Zygnemataceae > Zygnema > Zygnema cylindricum. The sequence goes on along the minus strand of JBBHKE010002073.1, from coordinate 315,463 downwards.
AAATGGGTACGGACCCGCAAGTCTCTACATTGAGCTGGTGGCACAGTGGTAGTGCATTCGCAGCAGAAGTGAAAGGTCCCACGTTTGAACCCTGGCCGGCTCAATTTCCCTAAGTGTGGGACATGCCGAATCTCGGATTTCTAGGAAATCTAACAATTGGGTGAGTTTCCTTCTTCTGAGTTTGGTCATTGTTACACTCCGGGGTATGTTCGCTCACTTCATCATTATCATTGAATTCTATCTTTATTTCCATTCTCTAAGCAAGGTGATATTGTTTAATTTGAAAGAGCCAATTTTTATTGTTTCTATATTTGTGCGTGGGAGTTATTTCGCGTACTCTTGTGGTCATCTTTGGTTTCTGTCCGGATTTCTTCGGACCAGATCGAATGTTTATCATTCCCTTTCTATTCTTTGGAAAGTGGTCTGGGGTGTAGCATTTAGTAGGCTTCTGTCGGATAAGCACAGTACTGAAAAAGCCAGTAACCCCTTTTGAGTTAAAGAAGATAGATGGTTAGGGTAGTGTACTTTTATAAGGAGATGTAGCTCCTCTTTTCAGGTCAGTCATGGGCGGGAGGGGATGATCAGGATCGAGACGTTACAGATGTTAGTAGAGAAAGAGTGGGAGAGGCAGGAAGCAGTGGCCCAAGAGGAAGAGTCGCAGGTGCCCCGAGGAAGCAGTCCCCTTTGCTTCCGCTTAAAACATAGAGCAGTTTCTTAAGGGACTGATGCCTGAGCCTGTCATAGTTGAGATTCCTCCCAAATAGCCAAAGAAGCACCCATCTCCTCCACCTCCGCCTATCTTTTCTCCCAAGGACTTCCCTACGGTTGTCCGAAGCCAGCAGGGCTAGGACTACGGAGAAGGTAGAAAAACATGATAGAGCTCCCAAATCCCGTAGGAAGGTTTTAGCACATAAGGAAATGGTTCCAGGTCCAGTTCTCGAAGTGGTACGCTATACCAGACCTAAATCTCACATGGTTGAGACGTACATGGATCCTGAAAATCTTGGCATATCCTAACCGGCCAGGTCGGAAGGAAATTTTAGCTCTGTACAATATCCATGAGTTGAAGGTGAAGAAGGAGTTGGTTCAGCGAGTGGCTAGAAGTGATCGAGCTCGCATAATACGCCCGATGGGAGGTGTAGTTGAAATTCTTAGCAGTTTATCTGAGAGTGGTTCTTCAACCTCCTTCAGGGAGCAATAGGGGAGGCTATTCACTTCCCGTCAGCAGCCCACTCTGTCTCGTGACACGGCCACCAGTAAACACTCTAGGGGCGTGGCAACTTCTCGGGCCCGGACAGGTGAAGAGACCAGCAAGCGGAAGATGCCCAAAACCCAAGAGAGATTTCCGGGTCAACCATCGGAACAGCAAAGGCGGATTTGCTCCCCTAGTTAAAGAGGAGTCGTTCCTTCCTTCTGCCTCAGTTTCTCCAAGTTCCCTGTCTCCCTCCGCACCAGTTGTCTGACCTTCCGAAGGATTACGGCGTTCAAGACCTACGGAATCCGAGGTACCCGGTTGAGGGATTGTTGATCCTTTCGGGTCGTGAGCAGCACCCAGAAACTGGTGGATATCATGCGATCGCAGAGTAAGGTTACGACAAGGGCCGGACCAGTCACAATAGACTGGGAGGCTCTTGAAGAGGAACGGAAAAAGGCACTATAACACAAATTGCTCCTCATCCGGTAGGCTAAACGGAGAGCAGGGGAGATCTTTAGTGGATAGGTCGATTCCTTTCGTAGAACAGGCTCCTGCGCGGGAGAACAACCCCCGGGTCAAGCAACTTCTCATGTAACACAAGCTAGGAGGACTTACACGGGACCTAGACCGGAACCTCCCCTTCAGCGGGAAGGAGGGGGTACAACAGGGCCTTACAAAGAGGGGATGGGTGCAAATCTACTGGGTAACTCAATTGTTGCCACGGAGCAACCTACCTTAGTCTCAGTGGAAGGAACTTCCACTGTGGAGGCCGTGATGCAGCTACAACTTGACCATAGAGTACACATATCTCTCGGACTGTCCAATCCTCCGCCATCTCCACCTCACGCCTCCTCTCCTTCGACCTCCATTTCTCCCGCTGTCGCCGTCCGTCGGTCCTTGGGACTACCTGTTTTACCCTACAAGTACGACGTCTTCGCTTACTCACCTCATCAGAGGCAATCCCCCTCCTCCTGTGCCGGAACTCCTCATCTTGAAAATTCCCAAAGGCGGCACCGGAGACAAACACCCATCAGAAGATAGACACCTTCTCCTCCAAGCTTCTAGTGGTCCCCTTCTCCACCACCAGCCATCTTCCGGGGGCCTCGTCCTTGCCTGCACATTTCATCCGTGGAGATAGTGTTAAGGGGAGAACAAGCCTCTCTGAGTATAGAGGAGCAAGCGACCCACAATCTTCTTCGAGAGCGGGACCTTCCTGAGTGGGAGGGGGAATCACTAGTGCTACTACCGCCCTTCTTATTGGAGGAGGGACCAGTTCGGATCCCGAGATTCAAGACCCCAGAGCAATCTCCTCGGCTCAGTTTGTCAACCCCACCGGATAGGCCTCACCAAGTTTCATCAACCCTACCGAGGAGGAAAAGAGAATGGGGGACATTCGGATCTTCACAGGGGACGATGGAAACGATGCGCGAGAAATCTCAACGCAGAACTCTCGGTCAAACAAAAATAGTTTGAGAAGGAACGTGCAGAAAGAACCCGGAGGCTGGAGGAACGCAAGCAGGGAGGCGGAGGAGGGGACCGCACTCCGGTCACTAGAGACACCAATAAACCTACTCCTCTCTTTGAGACGACAAAGATGTCTCAATCCTTGTTGAGACAAATCCGACTTCCAATATTTGATGATGCCCAGATCTCAAATGAGCTAAGGGGGAAGTATACAACTGAAGGGTCGAAATGTGAGGCTTGTGGGTTCATGGGGCACAAAGAAGGACAATGTTTTCGGAAAAATGGGGTCCCAAAAAAAATGTTGCTGTATGTTTTGTTCACAGGCGAAAGGGAAACAATTGTTTATCCTCTACCACTACAACTTTTGTACCCCCGGGAACGTAGATCTCTCGGTGAATTGGGACCAAACAGACTAACGCCAGAACACATCATCCAGCAGCTGAGCAATCAATTGGCCGCCTTGGTAGCAGAACTGGCTGCTCTCCGCTTGGAATCAAATGCGTACACCCCTCAACCTTTTACGCTGGCTCAGAAACTGCAGAAAAAAAAAAACAAAAACTGTTGGAAAGGCTGGCAACACTGGTGCAACAGACCACGGTGGGTGGAGATGACGACGACCTAATGGGTTCGGATATGGAGCCTCCAAAGGCTCATCTTGCTCGGACCTTTCTGTTCGGAGCTTGGAACGTTAGAGTAGGGGACACCCACATGCAATTGCGCTCTACAACGTCCTTCAGGAGAAAAAACAAGCAACAGATGGCACAAAGGTACCACAGCCGCAAAGCAACCGGTCCTTTATCCTTCACACCAAGAGCTCTCCTCCTAAACACTGACATTGGGCTTGGCTTGAAGCCAACTCATCCGCCTCCTCCGGCTCTAAAGAAACTTTCTATGGTTTCGTGGATTACAAGAAAACCCAGCTGGGAAAGGATCCTTTAACCACTGAAACTGATCAGGAATGGTTCGACCGATACTTAGCTGAAAAACCACCCACAGATGCGCCAATGACACCTCCAACAGGGAATCGTGACGAAGAGAGTGAGGAAGCAGGAGGGGGGGGAACAGGAGAAATCAGAAGACGATGAGTCACCCATTTCAACGCCCAAAGCTCTCCCTCCTTCCTCCAAACCAGCAGTGAGGAAGCAGGAGGGGGGGGAACATGAGAAATCAGAAGAGGATGAGTCACCCATTTCAACGCCCAAAGCTCTCCCTCCTTCCTCCAAACCAGCAGTAATACTAGTACGACACTTGATGCCCTACGCTCTGACTCACGTCAAAACGCTAGCCTCCTCCCACAATTTTCCCGAGGAAACACTCATACAGGCATTAGGGGAAGAGGTTCAAACCAGGAGGAAAAGGGTCACGTTGGCAGAACCACCTAAGACAATCTTCATGTCAGCGGAACCTAAGACTTCTATGGCGGATAGAGATTATAAGGCCATGTCGGCGGCTCTTATTCTTAACAAGACAGGAAATTTTAAACTTAATGGATACGGCGGGTATCAGGATGGAGTGGTGGATACCGGAGCTCTCCCTAATCTCATAACCACATCAGCATTACAACAATTGCCCGAGGAAATCCAGTTGAAAATCAGTCCAAGTGACATATGCCTAAGTACGGTCAACAGTGGGATCCAACCAGTATATGGCATCATCAAGGCAACGCGAATTGAATTTGCTGATGATGTTGGCTAATACATACAAATTGAACTCCCCTTCCTAGTGGTGGAAGGTAAACAATTTGAAATTTTGCTGGGTATGGCCACCAGGACAAGGTTGAACATGGAGTTAAGCATGTGGAAGGAACAATTTATAGTTTCAAACGCGGAGGATCCAGAGGGCACCAAAGTGGTGGTCCCCTTGGACTTATGACACCGGGGGAAAACGACTTTTCCGGTATCTGGATGCTATCCCGTATATTCGACATCAACCCCCTCGGAGTTGTTCGCAGGTATAGCTGATTCCATTCAGCAATTCCCTATTTCCAAGCGGTGGAAAAAGGAGTATCAGAACTGATTGGTACAGATGGCCATACTTTGGCGGGAAATGGACAAGAGCTTTGCCACCATACCACTCGGAACTACAAAGGTTCTCCGGTCAGAACTTTCAATAGTTCCTAACAAAAGAAAGGACTTTAATCAACAAGTGGTGTCACTAAAGATCCCGCCCTCGGAACTCAAGATTGTATTACTATTTTTCGGCATCAGTTTCCGATTTGGAAGCTGTCTTGAAAACTCGATACAAAGTAGAAACATACTCGGCATTCAAGATTGACCCGCACGTCCGTGTAGCCAGTGAGTATAGACTACAACAGCTTCACCAACTTTACTCAGCAACTCCCGGTATCTACCATGTCTAACTCTCACCGGAGGCTTCCCCAAAATGTGGACAACATCACAAATTCACATTTGGAAAAACTGGAAATAGTAGATCCGGGTGTCGCTGGATGACCATGCCAAGGGTATTTGTTAGGACAACAGGGTAGGAGATACCAAGATGTCTATAGTAGAACATTCTTCCAGATGACGCGAGTGATAACAGATTTTCAGAAACGTCAAAACACGCCAGTGGGGTACATTTTGGAAAATGTTCACCCCACAGATAATAAAAGAAGAAAGGTGGTCTGAAACTCTGAGACCTCCATAAGTCCTCAGAGTAAACAGCTTCCAAGAAGCCTCTAGGATAATCTTGACCCCTTTGTGTTCCAGCAAAAATAACTGCCACCCTGGCAGACAAAAACCCTGACCACCTGCACCCCTGTAAAGGCAAGACTCCCCTGAGTCGGTAGCAAAAAGAATCTCTGAATTTGCTCCCTTGAGAAGTAAGTTATGGAGGGTCAAAGTTGACCTTTTGTACAAAAGCTCTCTGGGAGAGGGGGTCCTATCTTCTAATTTTTCTAAGTCCTATCTCTCTCACAGACTCTATCTACTGATGTACGGAACCAATCAGAATTGAGTTCCGTACGCAAAAGTACAGCTGCCGGTGTACTTTATGTACGGACATTGTACGACATGGCCAAAATGTCGACACATGTCAAATCCGGATTCGGTGCCATAATCTCCGGAGATTCCACAATCCAACGGAATTTCGCCACGCGTCATCCGATGTGGCGATGGCCACAAACCGCCGAAATCTTCCTCCGCGATCTCGGCGCTAATCTCGGCCGTCCGATTAAATTCGGATTTAATCGTAGCCGTAATAAATACATGCGCGGTATTTGTTTCACTTACGAAACAAATGCGCGGTACTGATTTTTGTCCGTACCGTAATTCGTACATTATATATTACTGGATCTATGTATCCTGTAATTCATTTCAGTTAAATGATTTATCGCACGTATAATCATTTAAATGAATATCAAACTATATGATACGTAATACTACGGCTAGACTTAACGGCTAAGGCTACCGGCTATTTCCTGTCTGCCGGCCGGTAGGTACAAGGATCAATTCCTGTCGCCGGCATATTCCTTTTAAATAAATAAACCCTAACTAATATAAATTTCCCGTAAAACCTCAGGATAGCCTAGGTAGCCATGGCTCTAGCTTCCTCTCCAATTTCTCAGTGACTGCGACAAGTTTGAGAGTTGGAGAGAGAAGTTAGAGATAGACTGCCTCGACTTCTATATTTCTTTTCAGACCTAGAAAATACTAATAAAACCATTAGTTTCTACACTCCCCTTATTTTCTAGTCAATCTTTAATTTCATACCACACTTCTCCCTGCAAAAAATTAGCTTAGGGGAAGGCACAGGTTTGGTCATCATATCTGCTACCATCTCACTATCTGGTCTGTACTCTAAACTGATTATTTTGTTTTCTACTTTTTCTCTAACAAAGCTGAGTCTGATGTCCATGTGTTTGGCTTTAAAATGATGTTTAGGATTGGAAGAAATAGCGATTGCTGCCTGATTATCACAAAATATTTTCTGCACACCACTCTTAAGGTGACCAAGCTCACCAAGCAAAGACTTGACCCACATCAATTCTTTTACAGCAGAGCAAGAGGCCATATACTCAGCCTCCATGGTGGACTGAGCAATAACCTTTTGCTGTTTGCTACTCCAACAGCAAGCCCCATCACCCACATATAATACATATCTAGAAGTGCATCTCCTCATCGGAGCATCACCATAACTGGCATCACTCCAAGTAGTGATGTCAGTATTCTCCCCACCCAAATGCAACCATAGATCCCTTGTTCCTATCAAATATCTAAAGACTCTCTTAGCTGCCTCCCAATCCTTCTTAGTGGGAGCATTTAGACTTCTACTCAACACTCGTACTGCTGCAACTAAATCCGGTCGGGTACAATTCATAAAATAGATTAGACTTCCCACTACTTGCCTGTAAGGAATAGTCTGCATGAACTTCTGTTCATCAGGAGATAATTCCTCGTCTAAGACTATGACTCCTTCTTCCTCACTCCCCTCACTTCCCTTCTTCAACTCCATTAGAGTTGTACAACTATTAGCTTTATCCATTTGAAATTTTTCAAGCATGTTCCCTATTGCTTCCTTTTGAGTCAATCTTATAATTTTCCTTTTTCGGTCTCTCTCTACTTGAATTCTCAAAATATATCTTGCTTCTCCCATATCCTTCATTTCAAATCTCCCCTTAAGATCGGTTTTCAGTTTGTTAATTTTTTCCATTGATTTACTTAATACAAGCAAATCATCAACATAAATTGCAATAAATATCAAACCTTCCTCATCTTCGAAAACATAGATTGAGTGATCTGAGCTGATCCGAATATATCCCAGACCGGTAAGAAACTCATCAAGCTTCTTATTCCATTGTCAAGGTGCCTGTTTCAAACCATAAAGAGATTTAATCAGCCGGCATACCTTACTCTCCTCTCCTTCCTCCACAAAACCTTCGGGTTGTCGCATGAAGATCTCCTCTTCCAATTCTCCATGCAAAAAGGTTGTCTTGATGTCCATCTGATGCACTTCCATGTCTTCCGCCGCTGCTAAACTGAGAAGTATGCGGACGGAGGGAAATCTGACCACCGGGGCAAAGGTTTCCTCGTAGTCAATTCCTTCCTTTTGTGTAAATCCCTTTGCCACTAATCTGGCCTTGTAGCGTTCGATTGTGTTATCTGGGTTCAGTTTTAATTTGAAAACCCACTTACAACCGATTGGTTTTCGGTTAGGTGGATAGTCCACCAGCTCCCAAGCACGTGTATGGATTAATTTTGGTGAGGTGGCATCAGTTCGTCAAGTGATTGTGTGACAGTGTGACATGACATCAACTATGCGGGAAAAGAGCTACGGACGGTGGCGCCGTCAGTTTGGTGAGGGACGGGAAATCGCGTCCGTCACAAGATACTTACTTTGGACATTATCTTACGGGTTTATCGAATCTCCAGAGCAAACGATAACAAATCCGAATATGATAAATGTCACTATTTTGGCCATGTAGTACAAATGTCGTACAAAAAGTACTTTGGCACTTGTACTTTTATGTACGCTACAGTCCACTGATTGGTCCGTACCTCACTACTAGGGGGTTTATAGAGGGGTTTAGGAATTAGATTATTTTGCTAGATAGCTGCCTCTCTCCTAGATTGCAGCTGTATAAATCGGCAAACTTTGCCATTTAATTACAACTCACTTAGTTGACCATTTTCAGTGATTCTTTTTGCCATTTAATTAGAACTCACTCGGTTGACCATTTTTGGTGATTCTTTTTGTTGCGGACTCAGAGTCCAAGCTACACAAAGGTGTAGTTGGTCAAAGTTTTTGCCTACCAAGGTGGCTGCATTTATGAGAGAAAGTGAAAGTGGGGGAATGTGTCTAAATACTCATGTTCTAACTTTGCATTCTGTTGGGGAACTGAGCACACATAAAGTCTTGTTTTACAGGGGTGAAGTTGTATTGGGTTTATGACCTAAGTCGTACCATTTGGTTTGATCACCTTTCTGAAGCATCGCTTAGATAAGCTTCTTTAAATCTAATGAATTCTATGGGAATAGAACCCGTGAAAGTTTCATGTAACCGTGGATGTCTTTCCTTCCACTAATTTTCAAATCTATAGTTCCTACCAAAGTAGTAATTACTACCCTCCCATCCCCATACTCTATTTCTACAATGGGAATCTTTTTTATTTTTCTGAACCTGTGTTTATCCTTACACATATGCATAGAAGCATCCGAATCCACAATCTAGTCTGCTTCACCAGTCAATCCTCCAAAGGCACATTTATATTTTCGTGGAATTTCAACCTCGGTCTTCACCTCCATCTCTTCATCCAAGAAGAGCTCATCATCCTCGGACTCCTCCTCTTCTACCTGCGTCAGAAGTGCCTTCTTTTTCCCTTTCATAGGTCCATCGGTCTGCCCCTCCTTTAGTCGAAGCTCGTTAGCTTAGAACACTCCGCCATGTAGTGTCGTGGTTTTTTACATAATTGACAAAGACCCTTAAGAACTCTCGGTTCGGACTCATCAGACTGATTTTTGTGTCCCCCTCCTCCATAACTTCCGAAGCGTTTCTTTGAGTCCTTGTTCCTCCAATCGGTCTAGGCATCCAAGGCTTGTCCACTATTCCCTCCCTTTCGGATCTCTATGCTATTCTCTCAAACAAGAATCATCCCTACCACAGAAATCCAGGTCCACTTGGGGTTCAATGGGTTCTGTACACGATTGACTATGCTCTCATACTCATCGGGTAGCTCCATGGGTAAGCGATTAACCTTTTCTTTTTCAGTTTCTACTTTTTTAGCACTTTCTAACTCGATAAAAGAGTATTGCAAGCTCATTGCAAAAGTCTAGAATCTTCCCCCTTTTGTAGACATATGCAACTATTTTCTTGATCTGCCAATTGTTGTTGTTGAATAGTACCACGTCCCATAGAGTCGATGCTCTTTCTACTTGCAAATGAGGAGATGCAAGTCCTTGAGTGAGATGTTGGAGAATGAAATTATTTGCTGCCATATTATTATACTCCCAGGCATCAATATCATTCTCCTCGTTTCTCGCAACCGGTGGATAAAATGTCCAACCGGTTGCTATTGGTGTGGATATCTCTTTCTCCTTTCCTTTGTCAACCACCTTTCGTTTCTTTGTCTCCTTCAATGGATTTGGATTTACATCTCTGGTAAATCTGCTCCCTCCAAACCCTTGATGGATGCGTAGACTAGATGGACGGTTCACTCGTCCACTCAGCATTCCCCAAAACTTTTTCTCACATAGAGCTCCTATCATCATATTCTCCAAGTAGATAAAGCCATTTCCATTAAAGATGGGCACCCTAAAGTGTGGGCCCATAACGTGAAACTTTGAGGCCTCCATAGACCTTCAAAATATGTAGCTTATACTAAGCCCATAGGATAACCCTGACCCCTAGGATAACCCTGACCCCCTTTGGTTTCACCAAGAATAACTACCACTCTAGTAAGCAACGAATTTGATCAGTCTCACCCCTATGAAGACAAACTCCTTTGACTCAATAGCAAAAAGAATCAATTGATTTGCTCCCCGAGCAGTGAGTTATGGATGGTCAAAGATGTTCTTTTGTACAGAAGCACTCTCGCAGAGAGGGAGCTACCTAAAATTTGCCTAAGTCCTAAACCCCTCTCTAAACTCTCTTCTAGTAGAATACGGTACCAATCAAAACATTGTCTCGTACAGAAAGGTAATGATGTCGTAGTACTTTCAGTACGGCCATTGTACAACATGCCTAAGGAATTGACATCACCCATATCCGGACTTCTTCTAGTGCTCTCTGAAGATGCCCTAAGCCAATGAGGTAGCGCCACGTGTCACTTGGTGTGGTTGTAACCGAAAATCGCCGAAATGCCCATTCCGCGATGTCTACTTCCACTGTGGTCGTCCAATCCAAACCGGCTTTTAATTCTAGCCGTTGAAACAAATGTGTGGTATATTTGTTTCGTGCGGTACCCTCATCCGTACTATGTATAACTGCGTCTATGTGCTAAGGGGTCTATTCGCTCAGATAAATGAATTTCTCTAAAGATACATCTTTAAATAGTTATCGCACCCTATATATCTCAATACAATTCCTAGAATATATGACAAAGCTAACGACTACACGCTACTCTGACGGACAGTAGGCACTAGGACGAAATCTTTGGTCTGTCAAGCCTTTTTGGTAAATCTACCAAAATCGTGTTGAATGTCCCTCTGGACAGCTTAGGCAACCATGGCTCTAACTCCCTTCTTTAACTTTCAGTGTCTGCGGCAATTGTGGGGGCTTGAGAGAGGAGTTAGAGGCAGACTGCCTCCGCTTCTTTTTGCTTTTTTTTCTACAAGTTAAACTTATAAAATATCAAAAGAGAATATGTATTTCTACATTTTTTTTACGCCCTCTCTCCTATAGGCCATGTATACAAATCAACTATCTTTGAAAAACCATAACTAACTGCTTAAGAGAGCAAATTCATTGATTCTTTTTGAGTCCGAATCAAGGGAGTCTTCTCCTCACAAAGGTGAGTTGGTGAGAGTTTTAGCTTGCTTGGGTGGCAGATATTTGTTGATGAACTATAGTGGGTGAGGGTTATCCTAGAGGTTTTCTTAACTTTCTTTGAGCTGCTAATTCTGTATGACTATGGAGTCCACATAATTTCAAAGCTTTTACAAAAGCCCTCATCGGATCCCCTCTTTTAAGTGGGATATCCCTCCGAAATGGTTAATGAAGTACTTTGATGTATATATTTCCTCTTAAGACCCCGTCTTTAGGTTTTACCTCCGGTTGAAGGTACACCTAAAATCGTTATTAGCGTATAGAAATTATTAGTGTAAAGAAAAAATTAGCGTCGTTCATTCTAATTTAGTTCCAGGAGACGTGGCAAATTATAGTCCACGTCCTTAAATAGTGTAATTTATTCTATTTAAGGTATCAATGTCAAAATTTTGGGGTGCCGATATAGCGTACATAAGGCTAATAACGATTCACGGTGTAGCATCCGAGGTGGCTTGTGGACACATTCCCCACAGTGTACTCTCACTTTTTTATGTCGTCCGACTTATGGTTCTTTCTAAGCTTGGTAAGGAAATTTGTCTAATCCCTATTCGGGAACAATATGCATCTACATCTAAAGAGCATTTCATTGCCATTTTCCCTCGCATCAATTTGGTGTTGCTATGAAAGTGGGTTGTGTGCAGGTTTTCTATTGTTGTAAGTATTTTTAGAGATAGGGCGGTCCATCATGTGGATGCCGCTTTAATGCAGTTGATTGGAATGATATCTTCTGAGAATTGTGACATCCACCTTCACCGATAAATAAACTCTTCATTTTTGTTCGAGCATTTTATTTTTGTCCGAGATCATTCCTCTTACAGGTCCTTTGGGTGATGTTGCCATCTTAGAGTATGCAACAGGCCCTCGCGCATGTGATCCCTTAAAGGCACCTCTTTTTGACTTAGCCCACTTTCAAGCATTACGAGCATAAGTTATATCCCTGCTTGGTTGTTTATTTCTTTCAATCACGAGTCACACAAATTATGTGGGTTCGTGCAGCCAAGTTTTTTTTGCTTTCTCTCATTATGCAAACTAAATTCATGAGATCGGGCTCCCATTTACACCATCTAAGTGTGTGGCTTTGTACTCATGTGGTTTGCCTCCGGACTGTCCTATCCCCGCGGGTTTTCATATTGCATCCTCATAGCAATGTAAAAACGTTTTAGGTTGCCCTGTCGGATCCGTTTAATTTGTCATCAACGTAGTTGGGGATGCTAAAGTTCTATGGGCTCCATTGCCACACAGAATTCGCAGATCGAAAGAAGCTAATCTAGATAGTACCGACTCTAAGTTTATATAAACCCAAATGATTGACCCCTTGACAATCAGAACCCCATTACAGCTTCACCCCTGTGGAATAAGACTTTCTGTGTGCTCAGTTTCACTACAGAATGCAAAGTTAGAATATGTGACTTGGATACATTCACCCACTTTGACTTTCCCTTAGAAATGCAGCCAACCTGGCAAGCAAACACTCTGACCAACTATACCCCTGTGTAGCACGCACTCCTTTGAGTCCGTAAGAAAAAGAATCACTCCTGTGTAGCGCGCACTCCCTTGAGTCCGTAGGAAAAAGAATCACTGAAAATAGTCTACTGAATCAATAGTTATGGTTGGCCAAAGTTTGCCTTTTATACAAGACGCTCTTTGGGAGAGGCAGCTACCTACCCAAAATATTTTAAGTCTTATTCCCTCTCTAAAACCCCTTTTACTGAAGTACGGCGTCAACCATAAAACTGTAGTGTATAGAAGATTACAAGCGCCGGTGTACTTTTTGTATGGCAGTTGTACGACAGGCCATACAGGAGAAATCTGTCACATCCGAGCTTGTTGTCTTGCAATCCGAAAATTCCGCAACCACGTACGATTTCGCCACATGTCATTCGGATTGGCGGCGCCCAAAAATGCCAAGGCGGCCATTCCGGAATCCGGGCTTGCACCACGGCCGTCGATTTAACATCACCATTTTATCCGGACCGTCGAAATAAATGTCCGAACTATTTATTTTGTCCGGTACTAAAAGTACAGTTGTTTCTATGCCTTGTATATCGTAATCCAATTAAATGGAAAACCCTACCTGTAATGATGAAAATATCTATCAAACCCTCATGTCATAGCACTAGTCCTAGACTAAATAGACAAAGCTAACGACTGCGGGATGTATGACGGACGGTAGGCACCACGATCAATTCCTGGGTCCGTCAAATACCTTTTAAGTAAACATGCCTATTATCTACTCCTATCTCTCTCGAGAGCTTAGGCAGCCATGGCTCTAGCTCCCCCATCCAGCCTTCAGTGACTACGACAAGTATGGGGGCTTGGAGAAGGGAGTTAGAGGCAGACTGCCTCTGCTCTTTTTCCTATACTCAAATAGACCTAGAAAATACTCAAATATCAACACTCCCCTTATTTTCTAGTCTATATTCATTTCAACCCCCACAAACAAATAAACAAACATCCCCTCCGCTTTTTCTTTTTCTTATTCCTTTTTCTTTTTCCTTTTATAAAACTTAAGAAAATACTCTCGTATTTAACACAATGCATTAGATGAATCGAAATAATTGTTGCATCACACATTTTATTTAACATCCCATTTTTCATAAAACCGAGCGAAGATTTTATCCACCTCATCACTTTTCCATCCACACACAAACCAATTAAACTTTTGCAATCAAAACAGCCAACCCTATTTCCAATCTGCAACATACACCCATATGGTAACCCTTTTACAAGCACACCCTCATAAATGTCATCACTCATTTTAGTGATTTCAAACCCATTACCCCCAAATAATGAACTTTCCTCACTCTCTCCCACAAATTCTTTCCACTCTCTCTTTCTAAACTTATCCCCAATAAGTATTTCTCCTCCCCTAAACCTTTCATTAAATATTCCTCTTCTCCCCTATCCTTTAAAACCCCTTCGAGTTTCACTTCTCCTCTTTCCTCAGAATCCGTTAAAGTCTCCCTTTCCGACTAGTTTTCTGTTTTCATAAAATCTATAAAATTATCCTCATTATTTTTATCTTTCCCATTTTCACATATGGATCCTAGATCTGACTTTCTCATTTCTAAGTCATCCATTCTACACTCCTCGACATCCTCAAGTACTTCCCTTCTCTTAACTTCCCTTATACCTCCAAAAGCACACTGTTGCTTTTGTGGAATTTCTGTGTAATTTTCTCTCGTCTCCATTCTACCGATGTGAAAAAGCTCCTAGATTTCTTCTTCCACTTTCTACTCTTCCCCTTCTTCCTCCTCATTCACAATCCAACTTCTAAGTTTTTCCAAACAAGGGCATTCCTCCATATAATGACCCGGTTTCCTACAAGCGAAGCAAACCCCTTTTTTCAAAGCTCCCCTTTCTTTTCCTCTCCCTCTCTTTCCACTGAAATTCCAATTAGGTTTACCTTTGTCTTTCTTCCCCTCATCACGCTTACGCTCGTCACCGCCGTTCCTCACATCATGTTTTTGCCAGTCACCACTAGTTGTAAATGCAGTCACCCTTTCACTTCCCCTACGAAGCTCCAAAGTGCTTTCCCTCACAAGAATTACTACCATGGTAATACTCCAAGTCCATGAAGAGACATCTATTCCTTGCATATGGTAAATGATGTCTTTGTACTTATCTGAGAGTTTCATTATCAGTGCATTAATCTTTCTCACCTCAGATTCTACATATCTCGCACTAGCTAGCTCAACATATAACGCAACAATATCATTCCAAAACTCTATCATACTACCGCTTTTATAAACATAGGCATCTATTTCTTATTTTACTAATTAGTGCCTCTTTATAGTCTCACTTTTATAAACCTGAATTAGTGTTTCCCAGATTTCCGAAGACTTTATTAGACTTAAAAGAGTGATAGCCATAGACTTAGACACATATCTAAGTATGACATGTTTTGCTATAGTGTTTTTATATTCCCAAATTTTACTATCATTTTCTTCAGTTTTTGGTTCAGTTATAACCACCACAAGTAGAACCGTAGCCGAGAGCCTAGCTCCCCTCACCATAAGTGTCCTTTTATCCTTCTCCCCTATTTCCCTTTCCACGATAATGATTTTCCCTTCACCTTCCGTTGCATCTGAACTCCGGTTGGTTTTCTGGGCAGCCCCTGATGATTCTCCATAGTGAGCTCATCCAAAGCCCGGTGGCGGACACCTCACTTGTCTTAAAACAATTCCCCATAAGTGCTTCTCGAAAAGCAACCCCTCCATCGTAAACTCCCAATAAGTGAAGTCTGTTCTATCGAACATAGGCACCCTAGATGGTGGGCCCATAATCTGAAATTCTATCGGCTCCATTGCCACACAAAATTCGCAGATCGAAAGAAGCTAATCTAGATAGTGCCGACTTCAATTTTATATAAACCAAAATGATTAACCCCTTGACAATCAAAACCCCATTACAGCTTCACCCTTGTAAAATAAGACTTTATGTGTGCTTAGTTTCACTATAGAATGCAAAGTTAGAGTATGTGACTTAGATACATTCACCCACTTTGACTTTCCCTTAGAAATGCAACCACCCTGGAAAGCAAACACTCTGACCAACTACACGCGTGTGTAGCGTGGACTCCTTTGAGTCTGCAACAAAAAGAATCTTTGAAAATTGTGCACTGAATTAATAGTTATGGTTGGCCAAAGTTTGCCTTTTATACAAGATGCTCTTTGGGAGAGGCCGCTACCTACCCGAAATATTCTAAGTCTTATTCCCTCTCTAAAACCCCTTCTACTGAAATACGGCACGAACCACAAGGCTCTACCGCACAGAAAAGTACAAGCGTCGGTGTACTTTCTGTACACCATCTGTACGACAGGGCCATACATGTGACATCTGTCACATCCGAGCTTGTTGTCTTGCACTCCAGAAATTCCGCAACCACGTGCGATTTTGCCACGTGTCATTAGGAGTGGCGACACCCGAAAATACCAAGGCGGCCATTTCGAAATCCCGGCTTGCACCACGGCCGTCGATTTCACATGGCCATTTTATGTGAACCGTCGAATAAATGTCCGTACTATTTATTTCGTCCGGTACTAAAAGTACAACGATTTCTATGCCCTATATACTGTAATCCATTAAAATGGAAAACTGTACCAGTAACTATGTAAATATCTATCAAACCTTTTATGACA
Source organism: Zygnema cylindricum (assembly GCA_037447655.1). NCBI lineage: Eukaryota > Viridiplantae > Streptophyta > Zygnematophyceae > Zygnematales > Zygnemataceae > Zygnema > Zygnema cylindricum. Next base: position 299,182 of record JBBHKE010002073.1, on the reverse strand, counting down.
TAGCACTAGTCGTAGACTAAATGGACAAAGCAAACGGCTGCTGGATGTTTGACGGACGGTAGGGGCCAGGATCAATTCCTAAGTTCGTCAAATATATGTTTAGTAAACATACCTATTATCTACTTTGTCTCTCTGGAGAGCTTAGGCATCTATTGCTCTAGCTCCCTCATCCAGCCTTAAGTGACTACGACAAGTGTGGGGGCTTCGAGAAGGGAGTTAGAGGCAGACTACCTCTAATCTTTTTGCTATACTCAAACAGACCTAGAAAACACTCAAATATCACGAGATGCTTTTGAAATTCTATGGGCTCCGTTGCCCACAGAATTCGCAGATCTAAAAGAAGTTATTCTAGATAGTGCTGCCTCCAAGTTGATATAAACCCAAATGAATGATCCCTTGACAATCAGAACCCCAATATACTTTCACCCTTGTGAAGAGAATACCTTCTGTGTGCTGAGGTCCACCACAGAATGCAAAGCTTGATTATGTGTTTTGGACAATATTCCCCACTTTGACTTTCCCATTGAATAAGTGTCACCCTAGCACGCAAAGACTTTGGCCGACTACACCACTGTGTAGCTTGGACTCCTCTGAGTCCGTAGCAAAAACAATCACTGAATTTTCTCACCCGAGCATTAAGTTATGGATGGTCAAAGACGACCTTTATAGTTACAAGCTCTCTTAGAGAGAGGTACCTATATATCACTAAGTCTTGGTCTGCCTACTCACGACTACCTACTACTAAACCCTAGTCCAATAGGAACACTATAAAGTACAAGAAGGTACAATGGGCGATGTACTTATTGTACGTCCATTGTACGACAAGGTCTACAATGTGACATCTGCCAAATCGAGAGCCATAGTTCCTCCTCCCATCTTCTCCGGTATTAAATTATGTGGCACCACGTGGCACCGTGTGACGTATCCCCAAAGGCGGTCGAAACCTTATTGTGGGTGGCGGTTGTAATGGTGGTCGCCCGATCTGTTGTATTTATACAGCTTCGATTCGCTTCCATGCATGAATTGATTAATGTGCGTTTTCGTTAGTCTGCTGCGAATTAGTCCTATAGATCAATAAATATATATGCGTGAAACATTTCATGTGTATCGTTTCGTTAATGCCTTAATGGATAAGGCATGGGTCCACATAGTATTCAGACCCCGGTTCAATTCCGGCTAGAGGTTGTATTTTGCTAAAACTAGTAAAATACCTTCTAATTCATTCTTCCTCCTTCTAAATGACGCAGCAGCCATGGCCTGCCTTTGGTCCTCTCTTTCTCTCTTTTTACCTTCTAACTCAAATATAGAAGTGAACTATTAACTACCTTTTTCCAACACTCTATTTATATTTCCAATACAGACCTAGAAAATACATAAATTTCAACACTCCCATTATTTTCTAGTCTACTTTCTTTTCAACTCCCACTAAACACTTTTTTTTTCTTTTCTTTTTCTTCTTTCTTTTCTCCTTATAAAACTTTAAGTGAATACCCTCGTATTTAAAGAAGTGTCTCATGTGAGCCGAAATAATAATTACATCACACATTTTATTTTGCATGTCATTTTTTATAATTTCGAGAAAAGATTTTATCCACCTCATCTTTTTTCCATCCACACTAAATCTAATTTCCCTCTTGCAATTCAAACAGCCAGCCCTATCTCCAATCTGCAACACACACCGAGATGCTAACCCTTTTACAAGCACACCTTCATAAATGCCATCACTCCCATTAGTGATGTCATCTCCATCACCCCCCAAATTTTCCCAAAAAATAAGTGTCCCCACTAAGTTTCTCACAAGATCTACGTCTTCCGTACTCATATTTTTATCTATGATACTCACCCCATTTTCTCACTTTTCCTCACTCTCTCCCAAGGAAAACTTTTCGCTATCATTTTCTATTTTTATTCCCAATAAAAATATTTCTCCTCCCCTAAACCTTTCATCAAATATTCCTCTTCTCCCCTATCTTTTAAAACCCCCTCTAGATTTACTTCTCCCCTTTCCTCGGAATCCGTTGAGGTCTCCGTTTCTGACCAGTTTTCTGTTTCCAAAATATCTATAAAATTATCCTCATTATTTAAATTTTTCCCTTTTTCAATTATAGATTGTAGATCTGACTTTCTATACTCCTTGACATCCACATCATGTCTAACTCTTTTAAGTACCTCCCTTCCCTTTATTTCCCTTATACCTCCAAAAGCACACTGTTGCTTTGGTGGAATTTTTGTGTACTTTTCTCTCTTCTCCATTCTACCGATGTGGAGAAGCTCTATGATTACTTTATCCTCTTTCTGCTCTTTCTTTTCTTTCTCCTCATCCACATTCCAACTTCTAAGTTCTTCCAAACAAGGGCATTCCTCCATATAATGACCCGGTTCCCTACAAAAGAAGCAAACCCCCCTTTTCAAGGCTCCACTTTCTTTTCCTCTCCCTCTCTTTCCACCAAAGTTCCGATAAGGTTTACCTTTGTCTTTCTTCCTCTCATCACGCTTCCGCTCGACACAGTTTTTCCTCTCATCACGCTTCCGCCAATCACCACCAACTGTAAATGCAGTCACCCTGTCACTTCCCCTACGAAGCTCCAAAGTGATTTTTATCCAACGTTATATATCGCTACCGGGATCGCGAAATGGTCACTTTGGCGTTTTTGGACGTGGCATGACCTTGCGCCACGTGGAGGGATTACATTTGGTCGTAGGAATCCCAGGGAACGTACGGACAAGTGGAAGGTTGACACGCGTCCACTCAGTGGCCTTGTCTTACATAGGCCGTACAGAAAGAACTTCGACCGTAGTACCTTTTTGTACTGTATAGTTATTTCATTGGTTCGTACTGCAGTAGAGAGGGATTGTGAGAGGGGTTAGGACTTAACATCTTTTTAGACAGTCAACTCTCTCTTTGAGAGTTTTGTATAATTTGGCATATTTGCCACCTCATAACTTATCGGCTGATTGGTTGTTTTCAATGATTTTGCTTGCTCCGGACTCAAACGAGACCACCTTGCAGATGGGTGCAGTCAAATTGTCAATTTGTCAGCTTGGGCAACAGTGGTTTTGGCTGAAAGTGGGTTAGATAAAAACTACCTAAAGGCTTCCTGAATTTTATAGTCCAATGGAGGACACAAAATTGCACGTTATGGGCCCACCCTCTCGGGTGCCCATCTTCAATGGATCTAGGTTTGTCTATTAGGAAGCCATGATGACAGGGCTTTGTGCGAAAAACGATACCGGGGTATTGTTACTGGACAAGTGAAACGTCCACAGTAGGGAACTCCTTCACGATTTAGTGGAATAAGGTTTCCTGTAGTAGCATCTACCGCTGCAGAGGAGGCAGATGATGGGGACAGCATTGTGTCCAAAAAGGGGAAAGAGAAGGAGACACCTCTTACTCCTATCGGTCCTATTACCACGACACAAGGAGCGACGGCCGTGAAAACTGCGTAGAACGATACCCCAACGTGGGAAGACATCAACATGCTGCCAAAAATTCATTCTAAGACACCTCACTCTGGCGTTGGCAACCCCCCCTCTTCACATTTACAAAGCCGAGGAGTTGTGGGTGAGTTTGGTGGAAATCTATAGAGCTGGTACTATTCAGGAGCTCCGGTTGGCCGAACAAAAGTTAGGGAATTATACTTACAAATGGGGAAAGATGTTAGACTACTGTAATGATCTCTTTTGTTTGTGTATGGAAATGGAGAGTGCTAAGTGGATAGGTACAATGAAGATGAAAGTTAACACTCTCATCATGAAGGTACCCGACGAGTACGAAAGGAAATGACTGACAGTTCATGGAAGTGGAACACACTGGTACTGATGATACTTCTACAAGGGAACATGAAATTCTATGGGCTCCATTGCCCGCAGAATTCGCAAATCCAAAAGAAGCTAATCTAGATAGTGTCGAATCCAAGTTGATATAAACCCAAATAAATGATCCCTTGATAATCAAAACCCCAATACACCTTCACCCTAGTGAAGAGAAGACCTTCTGTGTGCTCAGTTCCACCACAGAATGCAAAGCTTGAATATGTGTTTTAGACAATATTCCCCACTTTGACTTTCTCACTGAATAAGTGCCACCCTGGCACTCAAAGACTCAGACTACTACAACCCTGTGTAGCTTGGACTCCCCCGAGTCCGTAGCAAAAAGAATCACTGAATTTTCTCACCCGAGCATTAAGTTATGGCTAGTCAAAGATGACCTTTATAGTTACAAGCTCTCTTAGAGAGAGGTACCTAAATATCACTAAGTCTTGGTCTGCTTACTCACAACTACCTACTACTAAACCCTAGTCGAATAGGAACACTATATAGTACAAGAAGGTACGATGGGTGATGTACTTATTGTACGGCCATTGTAAACATGGTCTACAAGGTGACATCTGCCAAATCGAGAGCCATAGTTCCTTCTCCCATCTTCTCCGGTATTAAATTATGTGGCACCACGTGGCACCGTGTGACGCTATCCCTAAAGGCCGCCGAAAGCTTATTGTGGGCGGCGGCTGTAATGGTGGTCGTCCGATCTGTTCTATTTATACGGCTTCGATTCGCTTCCATGCATGAATTGATTAATGCGCGTTTTCGTTAGTCTGCTGCGAATTAGTCCTATAGATCAATAAATATATATGCGTGAAACATTTCATGTGTATCGTTTCGTTAGTGCCTTAGTGGATAAGGCATTGGTCTACATAGTATTCTGCAGACCCCCGTTCAATTCCGGCCAGAGGTTGTATTCTGCTAAAACTAGTAAATTCATTCTGCCTCCTTCTAAATGACGCAACAGCCATGGCATGCCTTTGGTCCTCTCTTTCTTTCTTTTTACATTCTAACTCAAATATAGAAGAGAACTATTAATTACCTTTTTCCAACACTCTATTTATTTTTCCAATACAGACTTAGAAAATACATAAATTTCAAATGCTTTTTTAGAAGACCTCCCCATGGTGACGACCATCCTAAATTTTAGAACTCACAATTGGCGTTTGCAAGCTCGATCACTGGTTTTGTTTAACGCCCTCTCTATCTTGCGTGAAATCTGCCACTAATGGTTTCATTTTTGCTTTCTTTTCAAGATTTTGACATTAATATTTTGGGTGTGCTTCGCCGCCTTGTTGGTCATGAGATTTGTATCTTTTGGAGGGGTCGGTCGCTCGTCAACAAAATAACCTCCCGATTTCGACTAGTTGTTTAGGTTTGATTTTCCAACATTGCGCCAACAACATATATTTGTAATTGGGCTTAAGTGGTGCCTTCAATTACTTATCGTGATGTTTTTCATTGACTCTAAGCTATAGGCTAAAGCTAACCGCTATTAAGGATGGTAGGTACCAGAATCAAATCCGGTTTCTGGCAGTCCTCTTTTGGTACAAACTACGAATTAGCCTATCCTCTTTAGACAGCCATGGCTCTAGCTCTCTCTCTGGTCTTCAGTGACTGCAACAAGTATGGTGACTGGAGAGAGTTGAGCGAGAAGCAGTCTGCCTTCGCTGACTTACTCTATTTATTTTTCCAATGCAGACGTAGAAAATACATAAATTTCAAGAGAACACAATGGAGATTAGGAGAGTAGGATAGAGCATCCAAGCTCTAGCTGTAGGAGCTAACCGGTGGGGGAAGGATCCGAAGAAATAGTACAATTGAGAGAGAGATAAGTCTGGAGGACCGAGGCCCCCAAAGATCTTTTTCACTTTTGCAAAAAGTCGGGACACTTCATAATGTTGTTTTTCGAAACCTTTAGTCCTCTGTATATCACGTTGCTATACTGCCATGTTGGGCTAGTTTGACATCGTAGCTGCGCTGCTCTAATATTGCAGCTGCGCTGACCGATCAGAGCAACCATATCAGCCATAAGAGTTTGTGTAAGGGGGATGTTTCGTGTGTACGCGGGTTTTAGTGCGTACATGTTTACCAAGTGTTGCGTGGAGGCTCGCATGGTTTCATAAATTGGGGGAGTAAATGTACGGATAAATTTAAAAGGGACGTAAAGGATTGTTTGAGTGGCGCGGAATGAGTAATATAAATGGACGGTGGATCGCGAAGCGATCCGACTTGAAATATTTGAAGTGTTAAAAAATGTACGTCGGCAGTACGAGACATAATGTAACAGGCGCATTAATGAAAAAGGGACGCGGCCAGTACGTCGTATCTATTTTGGACAGGTGTACTTTATTTGCGACGGGCGGCAGGTGTGGCAAAATGACATGTACCTTATATGTGACAAGCCGCATTTATTGAAGTGGACGCGGTTTCTGTACGAAAAGGAATTTGGATTGTTTGGTTTCATTTCGGCAAGTGGATTATCTTACATTTGACGGCGGACGACGTCTGCCGCTATTTTACAAAGGTTTATGTTTTTGTGAGGTGTTATTTAGTGGGTTAGGGTTTCGACTGTTTAACTAGTGTATGTGAAGTGTTATAATTGTTGACAAGTGTACGCTTATGATTGTTTGACTCTCAGGTGTACGCTTACAATTAAATTACTCTTAGTAGTAGTTTATTACCCTTAAACAGGACTTAGTGACAGTTACATGATTGGCTGACAGCTTACAAGTGTATATATAGCTATGAGCTTTGTAAGCGTTTGGAATCAATGCTTAGCATGAAAAGTAGGGACCGAAGATGTAGTCTTTTAGGGTTGCCGGTTAGGTCATGCACTTAAGTGATACATCTAATTATGTGATTATATATTTGGTTATGTGGGATGGCATTAATTTATTATTATTTATATATGTTATTTTTGTGTTTGTTGGTCATGCATTGTGCATGTATTTGTCTTTTTGTGTAATGCACCTGTGTATGCATTTGTCCTAGGGTGGTCTTAGGTTTTCCACAGATTTGCAAACCCACGGGTGTTTGGTCTGTGTGAAATGGTCACAGATTCGCGGACCTATTGTGTGTCTGATCTATGAGGAACCGGTGTAGGTTTGCAAACCTATGGTGTGTCTAGCCTGTGTCTTTTTGGGAAACCTATGGTGTGTCTGATGGGGATTTTTTAGTAATGCATCTGGGAATGCATTCATTTGTTTGGAGGGCATTCATTTCAAAGGATTGTTCATTGGACTATATTTGCTTAGCTTTACGGTTGATAGTTTGGGTCGCTTCTGGGGTCTATTGTAGACTAAAGAACAACACATAGCGGATTGTGTCAAGCTGTCAAAGCTTAGGCTCGAAGAGAACCGTGGAGGGAGTTCTTCAGGAGGGAAGAAGAAGGCACTTGTGGTCACAAAAGTGAAAGGAGAGACCAAGGACGAGTCCTCCGTGGAGGAGGATGGGGAGCTTTTTCTTGACGAGAGTCTAGAGGAGAAGGAGATCCCCCGGAAACAGAATTGTGCCCTCGGAGCAATTCGAGAAGCTCCACAGGAAGGATGGATCATCGACTCAGGTGCATCCATGGATATGTGCCGTGATAAGCACCTCTTTACGAAGCTAAGAAAGATCCATACTGTAGAGATAGAGTATGGGATGGGAGAGTGGCTACTACAGATATAGTGGGGCCGGTAGATCTGAAAGTCTTAGTGGAGGGTAAGACTTATATACTCACCTTCTCAGATTTACTCTTCATTCCTCAACTGAGTAAAAATCTTGTCTCTACGTTAGTGTTAGATGATAAAGAGATTGATACATTCACTAGAAAGGGAGATTTTACACCTAAGTTTGGGGATGAAGCCTACTTCACGACAGATAAGGGTAGCCAAGAAATGTTTAGACTTAACCTAAGTAATAAAAAAAAGAATGCTTACTATGTTGGTGTTTCAAAGTTGATGATTTGGCATAAGCGGTTGGGGCATGTGCATTTTGATAGGCTAAGGGAAATGAATAAGCTTGGTATAGTAAAAGGCATTCAGTTTGGGGATAATGAAATGGTGGATGATTGTAGTGGCTGTGCTCAAAGTAAGGCTCACAGACTTCCCTTTCCCAAAGCCGCCACATATAGGGGTGAGAAAGTACTAGATGTGGTCCACACACATATCCGAGGACCTGCAAAAGTACCTTCGGTCCAAGGAAAAAGGTTTATGTTGACAATAACTGATGACTAGTCTAGATACTCTTGAGTCTACTTCCTAAAAACAAAGTATGAAACACCAACTTACTTCAAAGAATATAAAGCTTGGAGTGAGAAGTTACATGGAACCCCCATTAAGAGAATAAGGAGTGATAATGGGGGGGAATATACCTCTAACCAGTTTGAGGAATACTTGAAAGATGAGGGAGTTCAACAACCAGAAAACCGTACCATGTAACCCGAAACAAATTTGGGTAGCTGAGAGGTTGAACCGAACACTAGGAGATAGTGTATGCAATATGTTGGCCGACAAGAAAATAGGAAAGAGATTTTGGGCTGAAGCCATGAACTGTGCCAACTACATTAAGAGTAGAGTCTTTACCTCAACTGTAAAAGGAATGACACCTTATGAGAGATGGGTTGGAAGGAAACCAGATATCTCTCACCTTAAAGTATTCGGTAGCCAAGTATACAGTCTTCACACGGATAGGTAAAACTGGAAACTAGATGCTAAGGGAAAACCTGGATACGTTGTAGGATATGATGAGGATGTCAAGCGATATAGAATCTATGACTTAGCAAAGAAAAATATCATTTTGGTCAAACACCTAGTTGTCATGAATGGAGGGAAGTCACTTGACCCCTTCAAATATACCAAGAAGATAAGAATCATATTTGAGTCCAAAAGTGTAGAGGACTCTGTCTTTCCCGAAAGGGACATGAGTGAAACAGTGATTGCAGATTCAGGGGAGATCTACGATACAAGAGATCTTCTGGGAACCTCACATATTCCTATGGACTTTGAGGAGACAAAAGAGGAGGAACCGGAATCGGCTTCCATGGATAGGGGAGCTAATGAGACAGTAAGGAGAAATCCAAGACTTCCCTCCATTCCAGCTTCGGAGTTTGAGGGAGGGAGAATTACCAGCAAAAGGATACAAGAAAAGAAGGCCGCTCACAAGGTAACTAAGCTATCTCACCTAGATGAGCCTCAGTCATACTCAGAGGCAGTGAACAGTCTGGAGAAAGACAGATGGATTAGAGCCATAAATGATGAGATGACCTCCATCATGGAAGCAAATACTTGGGAATTAGCGGTTGTCCTCCAGACAAAAAAACCGATTGGCTGTAAATGGGTGTTTAAACCAAAACTAAACCCAGATAATACCATTGAGAGATATAAGGCTTGATTGGTAGCAAAAGGGTTCACCCAGAAAGAGGGGATTGATTATGAGGAGACTTTTGCCCAAGTTGTTCGCTTCCCATCAGTAAAGATTCTCCTCCGTCTACCAGTAGCGGAAGACATGGAAATACACAAGATGGATATTAAGATAGCCTTTCTTAATGGTGAGTTAGAGGAAGAAATTTTCATGCGGCAACCACAGGGGTTTGTGGAGGACGGAGAAGAGAGCAAAGTCTGCAGGCTCATAAAGTCCTCATATGAACTGAAGCAGGCTCCTTCAGATTGGAATAAGAAATTAGATGAGTTTCTCATCGGACACGGATGTATCCGGATCAGCTCTCACCATACTATCTATATGTTTGAAGATGAAAATGGTGTGATTTTTATTGCAATTTATGTGGATGATCTGCTGGTGTTAAGTAAGTCTTTGGAAAAGATCAATAAATTAACGAAAGATCTTAGAAGCAAATTTGACATGAAGGATTTAAGAGAGGTAAGGTATATTTTGGGAATCCAAATTGAGAGAGATAGGGGGAAAAGGATCATTAGACTTACTCAGAAAGAAGCAATAGGTAATATGCTTAAGAAATTCCAGATAGAAAAGGCAAAGAGTTGTACCATTCTCATGGACTTGAACAAAGTAAGTGATAGAAGTGTAGAAGGTGGAGTGATAATTCTAGATGATCAAATTAGTCCAGCAGAGAGAGAGAGTTTATGAAAACTATTCCTTACAGGTAGGTTGTAGGAAGTCTAATATACTTCATGAACTGTACTAGACCGGACATAGAAGCAACAGTTGGAGTACTCACTAGGAGTCTTAATGATCCTAGGAAAAGAGACTAGGAGGCAGCCAAAAGAGTCATGAGATATCTGGTGGGAACCAGAGAAGTATGGTTGCATTTGGGAGGGGAGCACACTAATATCACTACTTGGAGTGATGCAAGTTATGGTGATGCACTTATGAGAAGATGCACTTCTGTGTATGTGTTGTATGTTGGGGAAAGTGCTTGCTATTGGAGCAGCAAACAACAAAAGGTGGTAGCTCAGTCTATAAAAATTAAAAGGTTTTTTTAGTATTTTATAGGTTTTGTAAAAGATAAAATGCAGAAAAGAAGCACAGGCAGTCTGCCTCTAACTCCTCTCTTCACCTCCCACACTTGTCGCAGTCATTGAAGGTTGAAGAGGGAGAAAGAGCCATGGCTGCCTATGTTCTCCAGAGAGAGACATGCAGTTGTTTTTAAAAGGTTTAATAAAAGGATATTTGAAAGACAGAGGATTTGATCCTTGTACATGCCGTCTGTCAAGTTAGCCAACAGCGGTTAGCTTTATCCTCCAAGTCTAAGATCAACGTTGAGATATATAGGGTTTGACAAATATTTAAATAATTAGACGTGAAATAATTCATTTAACGGCAACTATATACGTCATGCATAGATTCAATTTTGTGAAGTAAAATCGGTACAGTTCAGCGGATATGGCATTTATTTCGGCCGAAACAAATATCGCCGTATTTATAGGCTACATTGAAACCCGGTTTTGATCGGACGGCTTAACGATGCCGAATTGCAAAATAGGATTTTGGCGGTTTAGTGCCTAACGACTGCTGTGCTAACCGTGGATGCGACAACTCCGAGAATAACAGGAACGAATCCAGATATGACATGTGTCGACTTTTTGGCAATATCGTACAATGTTCGTACAGAAAGTACACCGGTATGTGTACCTTTCTGTACGACACAATATTGTGATAGGTGCCGTGCGTCAATAGATAGAGTTTTAGAGAGAGATAGGACTTAGAAAAATTTGGTAGATAGGCCCCTCTCACCGAGATAGCTTCTGTATAATACGTCAACTTTGACCCACCATAACTTACTGCTCAGGGGAGCAAATTCAGAGATTCTTTTTGCTATAAACTCAAGGAAGTCTTTCCTTCACAGGGGTGAAGCTGGTAACAGTATTGTCTACCAAGGTTGCAGTTATTCTTGCTGAAACATAAAGGGGCTAGGGGTATCCTAGAGGCTTTATGTGAGCTGCCTACTCTGAGGACCCATGGAGGTCTCAAAGTTGTAGGTTATGGGCCCACCCTCTAGGGTGACCATTTTCAATTGAACAAGCTTCATATACTGGGAAAGTATGATGAGAGGAGCTTTATATAAGAAACAGTTTTGGGGAATAGTGAGTGGACGGGTGAGGCGTCCATCCAGTCTTGGGATCCCACCAAGGTTTACAGTAAGCAGATTCACCAAAGATGCAGATCCATTTCCAACGGAGGAGACAAAGAAAGGGGAGGTGGTGGACAAAAGAAAAGAGAAGGAGACGGTCACACCAATAGCAACCGGTTCGGCATTCATGTCACCTATTCAAAGGAACGAGGAGAATGATAGCGATGCCAGGGACTACAACAATATGGGGGCATAACACATCATCTTTCGCCATCTTACTCAAAGGCTTGCATCTCCTCATTGCCAGGTAGAGTGGGCATTCGATCTTTGGGTGGCTCTCATAGAGATGTACCAAAGTGATACGATTCAACAATAGTAGTCGGCTGATCGGAAAATAGACGCATGTGTATACAAGGGGGGGAAGATGTTAGATTTTTGTAATGAGCTTGCAACACTTTTCATGGAGCTAGAGAGTGCTGGACAGGTTGAAACTGAAAAGATGAAGGTTAAGTGCTTGCTCATGAAGTCAGTAGATGAGTTCGACAACATAGTCAACAGTGTGCACGACTTGCCTGACTCAAGGTGGATATGGAATTTAATGGTAGGGATGATTCTTGTTCGGGAGAATATGATTGAGATCTAAAGGGGAGGAAAGAGTGGGCAAGCCTTGGCACCTGGGACCGATTGGAGGGATAATGATTCCTGGAAACCGGTCGGAAATTATGGAACGGGGGGGCAGAAAAATCAAACTGATTAGTTCGAACCAAAGGCTCCCAAGGATTTGTGCCACTTTTGTAAGAAACCATGACACTATATGGCAGAGTGGACTAAGTTAACCGAGCTTTGGCTAAAAGAGGGGCAGACCGATGGACCCCCGGGAGGAAAAAAAAAGGCCCTTGTGACACAAGTACATGAGGTGGAAACTGAGGACGAGGACGATGAACTCCTATTGGATGAGTTGGAAGCGAAAAACGGGGTCGAAATTCCACGAAAGCAGAAATGTGTTTTCGGTGGATTCAAAGGTGAAGCAGGTTGGATTATAGATTCAAGTGCCTCCATGCACATGTGTAAGGATAAACACCTATTCACTAAGATAAGAAATATTCCCACCGTAGAGATAGAGTACGGGGATGGGATGATAATCACTACTACTCTTGTAAAATCGGTAGATGTGAAAGTATTAGTAGAAGGAAAGACATCCATAGTTACATTCTCCGATGAATTGTTTATTTCGGAGCTGAACAAAAACCTCATCTCTACGTCTGTATTAGATAATAAGGGTTTTGATATAAACACTAGGAAAGGAGTCTTTACTGCTAGTTTTGAGGAGGAAGTTTATTTCACAGCTCAAAAAGGTAGCCAAGGGATGTTTAGGCTGATTTTAAGCAATGAAAAGAAGAAACTTTATTATGCTAGTGTTCATGATATAATAATGTGGCCTAAGAGGCTTGGGCATGTGAATCTAGATAAGTTAAGAGAGATGAAAAAGATGGGAGTAGTGGAAGGGATTCAGTTCGCTGAGAGTGAGAATCTAAGTGATTGTAGTGGATGTGCTCATGGTAAAGCACATAGGTTACCATTCCCAAAAACTGCCACCTATAAGGGAGAAAAGATTCTAGATTTAGTCCACAAAGATTGTTAGATTTCCTAGAAATCCGGGATTCGGCATGTCCCACACTTGGGAAAATTGAGCCGGCCAGGGTTCGAACTTGGGACCTTTCACTTCAGCTGCGAACGCACTACCACTGTGCCACCAGCTCGATGTTGAGACTGGCGGGTCCGTACCCATTTATTACGGGCGGCTCGAGTATGGATATTTCCATATTCTACCCCGTATTGGACCGGCTTCACGTGCCAATCCAACACCCCCCCTCACGGGAAAGCCGGTCAAACCATCCGCAATCCCGCTGGCTCCGATACCATGTTAGATTTCTTAGAAATCTGGGATTCGGCATGTCCCACACTTGGGAAAATTGAGCCGGCCAGGGTTCGAACCTGGGACCTTTCACTTCAGCTGCGAACGCACTACCACTGTGCCACCAGCTCGATGTTGAGACTGGCGGGTCCGTACCCATTTATTACGGGCGGCTCGAGTATGGATATTTCTATATTATACCCCGTATTGGACCGGCTTCACGTGCCAATCCAACAAAGATATTTGGGGGCCGCCCTGAGTGCCCTCACCCGGGGGGAAAAGATTTATGATGACTATCACCGATGATTGGTCTTAGTATTCTAGGGTGTATTTTTTGAAAAATAAGTCAGAGGGCTTAAGAATGTTTTAGACAATATAAAGCATGGAGTGAAAAACTCCATGAAACCTCAACCAGGAGAGTAACGAGTGACAATGGTGGAGAGTATACCTCTAACCAATTTGAGGATTTTCTGAGAGAAGATGGAGTGCAACACTAAAAGATAGTTCCTAAAAATCGTGAGCAAAATGGTGTAGCTGAAAGATTAAATAGAACACTGAGTGATAGTGCTAGGAGTATGCTATCAAATAAGATGATAGGAAAGAAGTTTTGGGCCAAAGCAATGAACTGTGCAAATTATATCAAGAATAGAGTTCTTACTTCGGCAGTAAAAGGCCAAACACCTTATGAGAGATGGACAGGCCAAAAATCAGATGTTTCACACTTAAAGGTTTTCAGTAGTCAAGTGTTCAGTTTAGACACAGATTGGTCAAACTGCAAGTAAGATCCAAAAGGAAAACTAGGATATCTACTATGATATGATGAAGATGTAAAATGATAGAGAGTGTATGATCTCAAGAGAGAAGATATAATCCTAGTGAAGCATCTAGTGGTAATGGATCAAGGGAGATCTATAGATCCCTTTAAGCATACAAAGACAGTCAAAATCACATTTGAGACAAAAAATTGTGATGACTTTGAGCTTCCTAACTATCCAGGATTTCAAGAAGATGATGATCTTGCAGGTACAAATCAAATCGAGAAGGACCCAAATGTGGAACCCCTAGTATGAACTCCAACCGAAGGGGAAGACGTGGTGGAAATCGACCCGGAAGCAAGTGATAGGGGAGAAGTAGAAACTGATTGGAAGAATCCAAATAAGCCATCTATTCCGGCAACTGAGTTTGAAGGAGGAAGAAGAAGCAGCAAAAGACTGCAAGAGAGACAAGTTAACAATAAGGTAACATAACTGTCTCACCTTGATGAACGTCAAACGTATAATGAGGCAATGAATTTTCCTAAGAGAAACCGGTGGAAGACAACCATTAATGAGGAGATGGCCTCAATTATCGCGGCTGATACATAAGAATTGGTAGATTGTCCTCTTGACATGAAGCCAATTGGGTGCAAATGTGTATTTAAGCTGAAACTCAACATGGATAACACCATTGAGCGTTATAAGGCTCGGTTAGTTGCGAAAGGATTTACCCAAAAAGAGGGAATTGACAACGAGGAGACATTTTCCCCGGTCGACTTGTTTCCCTCCGTTTTGATATTTCTCAGTTGGGCGGCATCAGAAGACATGGAAGTACATCAGATGGACATCAAGACGACCTTTCTACATGGAGAGTTGGAAGAGGAGATTTTCGCGACGCCCGAAGGTTGGGAGCAAGGGGAGAGTAGCCGATTTATAAATCTTTGTATTGTTGAATTAGCGCCCACAATGGTATAAGCCATGAGTTCCTTACAGATGGATACTCGATCAGTCAGATCACTCGATTTATTTGTTGAAGATGAGAAGGAATTAATTTTTGCAATTTATGTTGATGATTTATTGTTTTAAAAAATCCATGGATAAAATTAATAAGTTGAAAAATGATCTAAAAGGAAGATTTGAGATGAAAGATATGGGAGAAAGCAAGGTATATTTTGGGAATTCAGGTAGAGAGAGAGAAAAATAGAAAGATAATAAGATTAACTTAGAAGGAAGCCATTGGAAACATGTTAGAGAGATTCCAAATGGATAAGGCTAATAGTTGTACCACTCCAATGGAACTAAAGAAGGGAAGTGACGGGAGTGTGGAAGAGGGAGTTATAATCTTTGATGATAAGTTAGGCCCTGAAGAGAAAAGATTTATGTAGACAATTCCTTATAGGCAAGTAGTGGGCAGCCTAATATATTTCATGAATTGTACTCGGCCGGATATAGCCGCATCTGTAGAAGTACTAAACATGAGTCTGAATGCTTCCACTAAGAAGGATTGGGAGGTAGCTAAGAGAGTCCTTAGATATCTCATAGGGACTAGAGATCTATGGTTGCATTTGGGTGGGAGCAATACTAACATCACCACTTGGAGTGATGCTAGCTATGGGATGCTCCTATGAGGAGATGCACGTCAGCATATGTATTTTATGTGGGTGATGGGGCTTGCAGCTCGAGCAGCAAGCAGCAAAAGGTCATTGCTCAGTCCACCATTGAGGCTTAGTACATGGCTTCTTGCTCTCCTGTAAAAGAATTAATGTGGGTCAAGTCTTTGCTTAGTGAGCTTGGTCATTTTAAGAGTGGTGTCCAAAAGGTGTTTTGTGATAATTAGGCGGCCATTGCCATTTCTGCCAATCCTTAACATCAATTTGAAGCTAAACAAATGGACATTAGACTTAGCTTCGTTAGGGAGAAAGTAGAAAATAAGATAACCAGTTTGGAGTATAAACCAGATAGTGAAATGGGAGCATATATGATGACCAAACCTGTGCCTTCCCCTAAGCTAATTTTTTGCAGGTGGTCTTAAATTAAAAAGTGACTAAAAAATAAGGGGAGGGTAGAAATTAAAGGTTCTTTTACTATTTTCTAGGTTTTGTAAAAGATAAAATGCAGAAAAGAAGCAGAGGAAGTCTGCCTATAACTCTTCTCTTCAACTCCCACGCTTGTCGCAGTCACTTAAGGTTGAAGAGAGAGATAGAGCCATGGCTGCCTATGGTGTCTATAGAGAGACAGGCAGATGTTTTAAGTAGGTTTACTAAAAGGATATTTGACGGACCTAGGATTTGATCCTGGTACCTGCTGTCCGTCAAGTTAGCCGTAGCGGTTAGCTTTATCCTACAAGTCTAAGATCAAGGTTGAGATATATAGGGTTTGACAAATATCTAAATAATTAGATGTGAAATAATTCATTTAACGGCAACTATATACGTCATGCATAGATTCAGTTTTTTGAAGTAAAGAATACGGTACGGATTCGAAACGGATACCGCGCATTTTTTTTCGAGAGCGAAACAAATATCGCGGAAGTATTTATGACAGCTACGATTGAAACCCAGTTTTGATCAGACGGCCGCGAACGATGCCGAGATTGCGAATATGATTTTGGCGGTTTGCGGTCAAAGCCAAATGGACTGAAAAGTGGCACAACCACATTGGATTACGACAACTTCGAGAATAACAAGAACGAATCGAGGTATGACATGTGTTGACTTTTTGGCAATATCGTACAATGTCCGTACATAAAGTACACCGGCACCTATACCTTTTTGTAGAACACAATATTGTGATTGGTGTCGTACGTCAATAGATACAGTTTAAGAGAGTGATAGGACTTAGAAAAATTTGGTAGATAGGCCCCTCTCACCGAAATAGCTTCTTTATAATACGTCAACTTTGACCCACCATAACTTACTGCTCAGGGGAGCAAATTCAAAGATTCTTTTTGCTATCACCTCAGGGAAGTCTTGCCTTCACAAGGGGGGAGATGGTCAAAGTTTTTGTCTGCATGGGTGGCAGTTTTTCTTGCTAAAACACAAAGGGGTTAGGGCTATCCTAGAGGCTTCGTGTGAGCTGCCTACTCTGAGGACCTATGGAGGTCTCAGTGTTGCATTGTCTACTATGGAGGTTGAGTATATGGCCTCTTGTTCTGCGGTGAAAGAGTTCATGTGGGTCAAGTTCTTGTTGCAAGAACTAGGGTATATGAAGGAGGGAGTGCATGAAGTTTTTTGTGATAATCAAGCTGCCATTTTAATTGAATCCAATCCAAAACATCATTTCAAAGCTAAACATGTGGACATAAGATTGAGTTTCGTGAGAGAAAAAGTGGAAAAAAAAATGTAAATCTTGTGCATAGGTCTGATAAAGAAATGGTGGCTGACATGATGACCAAACCTGTGCCCTCTCCCAAGTTAAAATATTGTAGAGAAAAACGTGGATTGAAAGAAAAGTTATATTTATACTACAAAATAAAAGGAGTGTTGAAATCACTAGATTTATAGAGTATTTCGTAGGTCTGAATAGCTTAGAAGAAAAAGAATGAAAAAGCGCAGGCAGTCTGCCTCCACCCCTTTGCTCTATCCCCCATACTTGTTGTAGTCACTGAAGGAGAGAGAGAGTAGTAGAGCCATGGCTGCCTCAACTTTTTAGGCAGGACTAAAAAGTGACCTAAGTCACTTTCAACAAAAGGTTGAGTCTGGTAAGACTCGAACCTCTGACCGGCAGAGCGAGGCGTAGCCGTCAGCTCTAACCGGTCTGTCGTGGAAGTACGTTAAAATACATAGGGTTTGATAAATATTTAAACTGTCGTATGATATTGAAACCGAGTAACTAAATTATGAATGAAGGAACATAGAACTTGTTAATTTTCAGTGCAAACGTCATTTCACACGAAACAAATGAATTTGACATTTGTTTCGACGACTAACATTCAATGTCAGATTTTATCCAACGACATATATCGCTGCCGGATCCCGGAATGGTCACTTTGGCGTTTTTGGACGTGGCATGACCTGGCGCCACGTGGAGGGATAACATTTGGTCGTCGGAATTCCGGGGAACGTACATACGAGTGGAAGGTTGACACGCCTCCACTCAGTGGCTTTGTTGTACACACGTCGTACAGAAAGAACATCGACCATAGTACCTTTATGTACTGTATAGTTATTTTATTGGTTC
Organism: Zygnema cylindricum; assembly: GCA_037447655.1. Taxonomy (NCBI): domain Eukaryota; kingdom Viridiplantae; phylum Streptophyta; class Zygnematophyceae; order Zygnematales; family Zygnemataceae; genus Zygnema; species Zygnema cylindricum. The sequence goes on along the minus strand of JBBHKE010002073.1, from coordinate 280,980 downwards.
GTACTGTAGTAGATAGGGATTGTGAGAGGGGTTAGGACTTAGCATATTTTTAGACTGTCACCTCTCTCTTTGAGATTTTTGTATAAATTGGCATTTTTACCACCTCATAACTTATCAGCTGGTTGGCCGTTTTCAGTGATTGTTTTTGCTACATACTCGGGGGAGTCCAGACTGCACAGGGGTGCTTTCACATTGTCAATTTGTCTGCTTCGGTAGCAGTGGTTGTGGCTGAAAGTGGGTTAGCTAAAAACTACCTAGAGGCTTCATGAATTTTGTAGTTCAATGGATGACATAGAATTGCAGAACAGTGCAGTTTGAAGGAGAGAATATGAGGTTGCGTGAGAAAGGTGCCGTGTACGACTTGTTGAGGCGCCCTCAAAGATTTCTCACGATTTCGTCAAATGGCGTCGTAATTTTCAGACCATTGGAGTGGAAAAATATGTTTTGAACAAAACGCGGCAAAAAAAACAATTTGTGTACTTTGATGGACGCAAACGGACAAAATATAGCGAATAGTGTACCTTTTGCCGTCGCTTGAATTCGTTTGTAATTTATGTAAAAAAATTCACACGTGCAAATACGTGTTCCTGTTTGTTTTTGGAAAATACTTTGTTTTAAAACACATTGTCCATGTGTTTTAAAGAAATTTTTCAAGAGGACGTTTTCTGGCGTTGTCGTGTGTTGAAAATCACAAAACGGCAATAGCTACTACATCTTAAAATTGATAATGAGGCAAAATGTACATATTATTTTTTCTATTTTTTCATATAGCTAAAACTTATGCGGTACGGCTCTAAGTTTTACAAAAAAACGACAAAAAAACCCTTACTTAGCACATAGAGACGCACCCTTAGACGCAAATTAAATGACGACGTGATACAGATAAACCAACTCGCACGAAACAAAATAAACTTCGTGCATGATAACAAAACAGACTATAGTTGTTCATATTTTATTTTACTCACAATTGAAACGCGCAAATAACACGTAGAAATCGGAGAGGTCGATTTGAAAAAATCGTTACTGATTGTGAATCGCTACTATTCAGTACATGTAAAAACAATTGAGTTATACATGTTGTTGAAAACACTTGATTTAGGGGGTATTTTCTAGGTCTTGATAAACTAAAAGTAAAAGGAAAAAGCGTAGGTAGCCTGCCTCCACCTCCTCTTTCTAGCCCCCATACTTGTTGCAGTCACTAAAGAAAAGTGAGGGAGGTGGAGCCATGGCTGCCTCAGCTCCATAGGCAGGACTAAAGAGTGACATAAGTCACTTTTTAATAAAATGTCCAGCAGACCTCAAACCTCCAAGCGGGAGAGCGAGGCGTAGTCGTCAGCTCTAACTGGTCTATCGTAGGATTTCGTTAGTCTACATAGGGTTTGAATGCTATTTAAACATTATTTAGGAACATTAATCCGATTAACTCAATAAAAGATAAATAACATAGAGACTAGTTGGAATATGGTGCTAACAAAGCCCTCACGAAACAAATGAACCGGACATTTGTTTTAACGGCTTGTATTAAAAGACGATTTTGGATCCGACGGCACGTATCATCGCCGAGATCCCAAAATGATCGCTTTGGTAGTTTTCGGGCGTAACCTAACTTGGCGCCATGTGGCAAGATAACATTAGGAAGAAGGAATCCTAGGGAGCATGAGGACAAGTCTGAAAGAGACAGACATCCACTCCATGGCCTTGTTGTACACAGGCCGTACAGAAAGAACATTGGCTATTGTACCTTTCTCTACTGTACAGTCTTCTAATTGGTTCGTATATTAGTAGATAAGGGTTGTGAGAGGGGTTTAGGACTTAGAGGATTAAGGAGGTAGTTGCCTCTCTCCCAATGAGTTTGTATAAATATTGGCATCTTTGCCACTTTATAATTTATCGCTTGGCTGGGCGTTTTTCAGTGATTCTTTTTGCTATGGACTTAGGGGAGTTCAGACTGCACAAGGGTGCAGTGAGATTGACTGTATGCATGCTTAGGTAGCAGTGGTCCTAGTCGAAAGGGGGTAGGTCAAAAACTACTTAGAGGCTTCCTAAATTGTGTAGTCCAATGGGGGACATAGAATTGCAGGATATGGACCCACCTTCTAGGGTGCCTATCTTCAACGGATCTGGGTTCATTTATTGGGAAGCCATGATGATAGGGGCTTTGTGTGAAAAACGATTCTGGGGTATTGTTAGTGGACAAGTGAAAAGTCCATCTCAGGGAATCCCACCAAGGTTTAGTGGAGTGAGGTTTTTTGCAACGACATCTGCCCCAACGGAGGAGGCAAAAGATGGGGACAACAAAGTGTCCGAAAGGGGGAAAAGGAAAGATATATCTCTCACTTGTGTTGCCACGACACCCGGAGCGGCTGCCGTAAAGACCGAGGAAAACGATATTCAAACGTGGGAATACACAAACATGGCTGCCAAACATTTTATTTTGAGGCACCTTACTCAAGCTCTGGCAACCTCCTATCTTCACATTCTCAATGCAGAGGAGTTGTGGGAGACTTTAGTGGAGATCAATATAGTTGGTACCATACATGAGCTCTAGCTCGCAAAGCAAATGTTAGGGGATTAAAATTACAAAAGAGGAAAACTGTTAGACTACTGTAATGATCTCTCTTGTTTATATATAGAGATGGAGAGTGCCTGTTAGATTAGTACAATCAAGATGAAAGTCAACACCCTCATCATGAAGTTGCCTGATGAATATGAGAACATAGTGTACTGAGTGCAAGAAATGGATGACAATTCGTGGAAGTGGAACACAGTGGTCCGGATGATACTTGTGGAGGAGAACACTATTGAGATTCGGAGAGAAGGAAATAGCGTTCAAGCTCTAGCTGCCGGAACGGACCGGTGGGAGAAGGATTCGGGGAAGCTATACAACAACTTCAAAAGAGAGAGAGAGAGATAAGTCTGGAGGACTGAGGCCCTCAAAGGGTCTTTGTCATTTCTGCAAAAAACCGAGATATTTCATGGCGGAGTGTACCAAGCTGTCGAAGTTGAGGATCCAAAAGAATAGTGGAGGGGGTTCTTCCGAAGGGAAGAAAAAGGCACTTGTGGTCACACAAGTGAAAGGGGAGACTGAGGAGGACGAGTCCTCTGGGGAGGAGGATAGAGAGCTTCTTCTTGACAAGAATATGGAGGAGAAGGAGATCCCTCAAAAACAGAAGTGTGCTCTTGGAGCAATTCAGGAAGCTCCACAAGAAGGATAGATCATTCATTTAGGTGCATCCATGCCTATGTGTCGTGCAAGCACCTCTTTACCAAGCTAAGAAAGATCCTTACTGTAGAGATAGAGTATAGGGATGGGAGAGTAGTAACTACAGATCTAGTGGGGTTGGTAGATTTGAAAGTCATAGTGAAGGGTAAGACTTTTATACCCACCTTCTCAGGTGTACTCTACATTCCTCAGCTAAGCAAAAATCTTGTCTCTATTTTTGTATTAGTTGATAAGGAATTTGATACCTTCAGAAGAAAGGGAGTCTTTATACCTAAGTATGGGGATGAAGTCTACTTCACAACAGATAAGGGTATCCAAGGAATGTTTAGGCTTAACTTGAGTAATGAAAAAAATAATGCTTACTATGTTGGTGTCTCAAACTTGATGATTTCTAATAAGCGGTTGGGGCATGTGCATTTTGATAGGTTGAGGGAAATGAAAAATCTTGGTGTAGTAGAAGGCATTCAATTTGAGGAAAATGAAATGGTGGATGATTGTAGTGGATGTGCCCAAGGTAAGGCTCACTGACTCCCTTTTCCCAAAATTGCTCATATAGAGGAGAGAAAATACAAGATCTGGTCCACACATACATCTGGGGACCGAAAAAAGTACTTTCGGTTGGAGGGAAGAGGTTTAAGTTGACTGGTCTAGATACTCTAGAGTCTACTTCCTAAAAACAAAGTTCGAAACACCAACTTACTTCAAAGAATATAAAGCATAGAGTGAGAAGTTGCACGGGACCACTACTAAGAGAATAAGAAGTGATAATGGGGGAGAATATACCTCTAACCAGTTTGAGGAATACTTGAGGGATGAGGGAGTTCAATATCAAAAAATTGTACAGAAAAATCCAGAACAAAATGGGGTAGCTGAAAGGTTGAACCAGACTGTAGGAGATAATGTACGTACTATGTTGGCCGACAAGAAGATAGGAAAAAGGTTTTGGGCATGTTGAAAAGAAGAAATTAATATTCAAATTTTTAATTTAGACTTTAGAGTGAAGAGAGAGAGAGTCACCATGGCTGCCGCCATAGTCAGAAAGAAACAGGTAGATCGGTAAACAGATTAATAGATTGCCGAAATGTTACCTTAAGCCATATTTGAATCTAGGTCTGCGAAGTACTACATTGACGTAAGCCTTAACCAGTATGGCGTTACCAAAATGATACGCGTATTTAGTTCGCTATGTAATTAAAGTGTTACGCAAAACGTCACTTTCATTAAAATATACCAAAATTGACGAAATGACATCTATAGTCAAACGGTGCTCGCGGACGCAAATCTAACCATGTAAAATACGTGATCGGAGGAACGTCAAAGCCCTCGCCAAACTCGAATGAATCATTGGCGGATTTTGAACATAGCGGCGCACTGTTCCACCTGGCTCCTCATCATTGGATGTAGGAAAAGATGGGAGGAGGAACGATGGCTCCCATGTTGACAAGTGTCAACCAGAAGGCCATGTTGTACAATGGCCGTACAATAAGTACTATCAGCCACTATACCTTCTTGTTCTATACACTATTTTGATTGGCCGAGGGTAGAGTAGTAAGTAGTTGTGAGTAGGAGTTAAGGGACTTAGCGTGTTAGAGGCGCCTCTCTCCAGGTGACCTGTTGTATTTATAAGGCCATCTTTGGCCAACCATAACTTACTGCTCAGGGGAGCAAATTCAGTGATTCTTTTTGCGTTTGACTCACGGGAGTCTTGTCTTCACAAGGGTGAGGGTGGTCAGAATATGTGTGTGCGTGGGTGGCACTTATTGAGTCGGAAAGTGAAAGGGTCAAATATTATCCCAAAGGCTTTACATAGGCTGCTCATTCTGTGGGTTAATGGAGACCACAGAATTTCAGGTTATGGGCCTACCCTCTAAGGTGCCCATATTTAATGGATCACACTCTCTTTATTGGGAAATGATGATGGAGGGGGAACTCTTTGAGAAGCACCTATGGGGCATAGTGTCCGGGCAAATTCGATGCCCACCTCTACCTGGGTTTGGAGGAACAGGTTTTTCTGGCACCTCCGTCACAACAGCTGTTACAACATCAGCCACCATCACCAACGATGACGATGAAGGGGAGGAAATAATCTTGGAAGGATAAAAGGGAGAAGTTCCTTCTCGAGGGACTCCACTATCAAGGACAATACCAGCAGCAGCACCACCAGCAATGGTGACAGGGAGTTAGACCGAAAGGTCAAAATATGAAAATTGGAACTAAAAGGATAAGGTGGCTAAGCTCTTAATTCTCAAAAGTGTAGTCAAGGGTGTTGCTATTCCCCTTATGCATGTTAGATCTTCCTCTCAGATTTGGGTATCTCTAGTAAACAAATATAAGAGTGGGTCATTGCAACAGCAACAGCTGGCAGAAAATATGATTTCAGCTTATACTTACAAGGGAGGAAGTACGAATGATTATTGTAATGACTTAGGAGCATTATTTGGAAAATTAGAGAGCGCACGTAACCCATGGTGTGAGAGACAAAGAGTAAATACATTGATATTGAAACTACCTGAAGAGTATGAGAACATCATTAATCGGTTGCATGATCTAGGTGATAGCAATTGGAATTGGGATGATATAGTGGGGATGATTTTAGTGAAAGAGAGTCCCATAAAACTTAAGAGAGGAAGTCCAAGTGTTCAAGCATTGGCTGCAGGATCTGATTCGCTGAAGCGTGATGAGGAAAATGGAAAGGATCCCTGCCAAAACTTTGGAGGAAAAGGACAAGGAGGTGGCACATTTGATCGACAAGGGAGAGGAGCTCCTCGAGGTGGATTATGTCACTTCTGCAAGAAACTGGGACATTATATGGGAGATTATGTCAAGCTTGCAGATCTTCGACTGAAATATAGACAAGGTTCCTCCAAAGATGGAGGAAAGAAAAAGGCATTTTTGACTGAAGTTCATGACGAGGAAGAAGATGACGTAACTAAACTGGAAGAGACATTCGATGGAGACAAAAATGTGCTTTTGTAGGCAAGAAAGATCCACTTGAGGATGGGTGGATCATAAACTCAGGGGCCTCAATGCATATGTGGAAGGATAAGAGGTGGTTTACTACATTAAGAAAAATTCGAACAGTTGAGATAGAGTATGGAGCTGGTAGAGTAGAAACCACAAGTCTTGTTAGATCGGTTGATTTAAAGGTTCTACTTGATGGAAAAGCTTCAATTGTAACACTCTCAGGTGTTTTTTACATTCCACAACTTAGTAAAAATCTAGTCTCTACAGCTGTTCTAGATGAAAAAGAGTTCAAAACCGGAACTAAGAAAGGGATCTTCAAAACTAGCTTTGATAATGACTTTATTTCATAGCTGAAAAGGGTAGTCAAAGAATGTTCAAAATTGTATTTGACAATGAAAAAGGGGTTCTCTACTCGTGTGGAAGTGATATATTGCTTTGGCACAAGAGGTTAGGGCATGTGAATCTAGATAGATTAAAGAAAATGAAGAAAAAATGAATATTGGATGGAATTGAGTTTGGAGATGATGAGACCTCAGATGATTCTAGTGGATGTGCCCAAGGGAAGATTCATAGACTTCCATTTCCAAAGGCATTCACATTTAGAAGAGAGAAAGTATTAGATCTAGTTCACACTGATGTTTGGGGACCTACTAGGTGTGCTTCACATGGGGGGAAAAGATGGATGCTAATGATTACTGATGATTGGTCTAGATACACTAAGGTATATATTTCTTAGACATAAGTCAGAGGTACTAAGATGTTTCAAAGAATAGAAAGTATGGAGTGAAAAATAACATGAAACCTCAATAAAAGAGATAAGAAGTGATAATGGGAAGAATACACCTTAAAGGAATTTGAAGAATTTCTTAAAGAAGAAGGAATCCATCATGAGAAAACTGCTCCTTATAACCCGAAACAAAATGAAGTACAGAAAGAGTGAATAGAACTTTAGGAGATATGTCCAGAAGTATGCTAACTGATAAAAGAATAGGATTGCAGTTTTGGGTTGAGTCTATGAAATATGCTAACTTCATCAAAAATAGAGTGCTAACTTCGGCAAATAAGGAGGAAACTCCGTATGAAAGGTGGACGGGAAGAAAACCAGATTTGTCTAGTTTGAGAGTGTTCGGAAGTCAAATCTACAGTTTGGATTCCGATAAGACTAAATGGAAGTTAGAGGGAAGAGGGAAACTAAGATATCTTGTAGGATATGATGAGAGCACAAAAGGATATAGAGTGTATGACTTGAAAAAGAGAGACATCATTTTGATAAAACACATAGTGGTGAAGAATGAAGTAAAGACTACTGATCCATTCAAATATAACAAAGAAGTCAAAATCAGATTTGAATGAGGTCAGTATTCTGACTTTGACTTGGGAAATGAAGAGAAAGAAGACGGGGAGAAGGAAAAATTTGCAAATGTGCCTAAGGAGAAGGACAAAAAATCCGAGGTAACACCACAATACGAAGTGGAAATCAATGAGGAACTTGATCAAACACCGGAATTGGAAGATAGGGGAGATGAAAATCTTCCTAAACGAAACCCGAGGATGAGTTCCAAACCGGCGTCAGATTTTGAAGGAGGAAAAAGAAGTGGTAAACGACTTCAAGAAAGACATGTAAATAACAAACTCACAGAGATGTATCACCCAGAAGAACCTCAGACATATGTAGAGGCCATAAATACCCCAGAAAGCAATCGGTGTATCACTGCCATCAACGAAGAAATGGCATCTATCATGGAATCCAATACATGGGAGTTGGTAGATTATCCACCGGACAAAAAACCGATTGGATGTAAGTGGGTTTTTAAGCTTAAACTAAACCCAGATAATACCATTGAAAGATATAAAGCTAGGTTGGTTGCTAAAGGTTACAATAAAAAAGAAGGAATAGACTATGAAAAAACCTTTGCACCCGTAGTCAGATTCCCTTCTGTCATAATCCTCTTAAGTTTAGCCGCAGCAGAGGATATGGAAATACACCAAATGGATATTAAGACCGCCTTCTTACACGGAGAGTTGGAAGAAGAAATCTACATTAGGCAACCGGAAGGATTCGTGGAAAGTGGAGAAGAAAGCAAGGTGGGCAAACTGATAAAATCACTTTAAGGCCTTAAGCAAGCCTTGCGGCAATATAACATAAAATTGGATGAATTTCTGACATGTTTGGGATACATTAGAATAAGTTCAGATCACTCCACATATATATTTGAGGATGAAAATGGAGTGATATTTATTGCTATTTATGTTGATGATTTCTTAGTCTTAAGCAAGTCTTTAGATAATATTAACAAACTCAAACAAGATCGGAGAATTCGGTTTGACATAAAGATCTTGGCGAAGCAAAATACATTTTGGGGATTCAAATGGAGAGGGATAGAGAGAATATAATTATAAGACTCAATCAAAAAAAAGCTATCGGTAATATGCTAGAAAAGTTTTAGATGGAGAAAGCAAATGGGTGTACCACTCCTATGGATCTAAATAAAGTATCGGAGGGGAGTGAAGAGGGAGGGATATTGATTTTGAATGATAAGATGGATGAGGAAGAAAAGAGGTTTATGGAAGCAATTCCTTATAGGCAGATTGTAGGCAGCTTAATTTACTTTATGAATTGTACACGTCCGGACATAGCTGCCGCAATAGACGTTGTCAGTAGAAGTCTAAATGAACCTAGGAAAATAGACTAGGAAGCAACCAAAAGAGTGATGAGATATTTGGTGGGAACAAGGGAATTGTGGTTGCATTTGGGAGGGGAGCACATTGACATCACCACTTAGAGTGATGCCAGATATTGGGATGTGCCATTCAGACGTTGTACGACTAGATATGTGTTGCAAATTGGATCCGGTGCATGTTGTTGGAGTAGCAAACAACAGAAAGTAGTTGCTCAGTCCACTATGGAGGATGAATACATGGCTTTATCTGCTGCCACTACGAAATTAATGTGGGTAAATTCTCTACTCGAAGAATTTGGGTTCATGAAATCAGGACTCAGAATGTCTTTTGTGATAATGAAGTTGCTATCTCTATCGCAGCTAATCTAAAACACCATTTCAAAGCTAAACATATCGATATAAGACTAAGCTTTGTCATAGAGAAGGTTGAGAATAAAATAATTAAACTTGTTCATAAAAGTGATAAAGAGATGATTGCATACATGATGACAAAACCAGTACCTTCTCCTAAGTTAAAATTTTGCAGAGAAAATTGTAGACTTAAATTAAAAGTTGACTAAGAATTAAGAAGAGTGTTGAAAAGAAGTAATTAATATTCACATCTTAATTTAGACTCTATAGTGAAGAGAGAGAGAGAGTCACCATGGCTGCCGCCATAGTTAGAAAGAAACAGACAGAGAAGCACACAGATAGACAGATTGCCAAAATGTTGCCCTAAACCAAATTTGAGTCTAGGTCTGCACACTCGACATAGAGGTATGCCTTAACCATTACAACGTTAACGAAACGATACACGTATTAAGTTTTCTATGTATTTAGAGTGTTACGCAAAACGTCACTTTCATTAAAACAAACCAAAATTGACGAAACGTCATCTATAGTCAAACGGCGCTCGCGGACGCGAATTTAGCCGTGTAAAATACATGATCGGACGGACATTGTCGCCCCCGCCAAACCCGAATGAATCTTTGGCGGCTTTCGAACATAGCGGCGCGCTGTGCCACGTGACGCCACATCATTGGACGCAGGAAAGGATGGGAGGAGGAACGATGGCTCCCATGTTGACAAGTGTCAACCAGAAGGCCATGTTGTACAATGGCCGTACTATAAGTACAATCGGCCACTGTACCTTCTTGTACTATACACTCTTTTGATTGGTCGAGGGTATAGTAGTAAGTATTTGTGAGTAGGAGTTAAGTGACTTAGCGTGTTAGAGGCGCCTCTCTCCAGGTGACATTTTGTATTTATATGTCATCTTTGGCGAACCATAACTTCCTGCTGAAGGGAGCGAATTCAGTGATTCTTTTTGCGTTTGACTCAAGGTAGTCTTGTCCTCACAAGGGTGAGGGTGGTCAGAATATGTATGTGCGTGGGTGGCACTTATTGAGTCGGAAAGTGAAAGGGTCAAATATTATCCCAAAGGCTTTACATAGGCTGCTCATTATGTGGGTTAATGGAGACCACATAATTTCAAACACTATTTAAACTTTGACACTTATAACGATTCGTGGTGTAGCGATTCACGGTGTACTGTACTATCTGCAGTGCGGAAAGTGCAAGTGCGTTTGTAATTACTAATTATGGATCTTCTGGCCGACTGGCAACTGGGACGAGGGGACAAAAGCCTTAAATTAATTTATTTTCAAGGATTGGGCATCTGCCACGTCATTTCCATGGCATATAACGTCGGTTGCATCCTGCCTATGCGCATCGGTTTTTCTGGTGCGGTTATGTACACCGCGAATCGTAATTAAAGTAAACTACTCTAATTCGGTCGCTCGAAATTTCGACTCTATCACATGAAATAGAGTAAATGATTCTAATTTTTTCATTATTCTATTTAAGGTAAAGTTTAATTAGCGTTTTCAATTGTAATTTAGGTTCGTTTTAAATAGTATGGAGTACGGACAACCTTCGACCGTGCAAAATTGTACTATATTAAGTAAAAAAGTAAAAATAATGATTTAATTTAGGTCGTTATCATGTAACTGCGTTTTAACAAACCGCGTATTGCAAACGTCAGTGACGATAAACTGTATGTTTTGCCAAATTTTGTACGAATACCTTATTTATAGTAGAGGATATTAACGTGCCAAATTATAGTACTTAAATAAATTAGAGTAAACTTCACAGTTGAAACAGCTCTATTACACAAATTAGCGTTCATTACTCTATTTATTTATTAGTTTTTGTACTCTAATTTTTCATTACTCTAATTACGACTCGCTGTGTATTGTACTTCTACGGTCTCAAGGTACAGTATAGATTTATCACTCACATCGAGTGACAATAATATCGGCTGCCGATACGTGCTAATAAACAACATTAAACAATAAACACATCAAATGTACAGTACACCTTGAATCGTTATTAGCGTATAGAAATTATTAGTGTAAAGAAAGAATTAGCGTCATTCATTCTAATTTAGTGCCAGGAGACGTGGCAGATTATAGTCCACGTCATTAAATAGTATAATTTATTATATTTAAGGTATCAATGTCAAAATTTTGGGGTGCCGATATAGCGTACATAAGGCTAATAACGATTCACGGTGTAGTACACACAAGTCACAAGTACAGTATGTATTTAACTATTTATATAGGGAATTGCTAATCGCAGAGACGATTTTGCTGCGCGCAGATAGTTGTCAGAAGTTGTACATTTGAAGTACATTTTTGTACAAGCTACGTACCTTTAAGTTCAAATTAGACGGTCAATCCGTCGAACAACTTTGATTGGCGGAATATTGTAACGGCGGTTAAAAAAGTGTCGCGCTTGCGAACGTCGACCGTCATAAAAAAATAAAATCACACGGCCGGCGCAGGTTTACTGTAACAAAACTGCGGCAGCCACATATAAATAAAATGGCTGCGCGCAGGTAGTTCACACTGACATTTGACTTGGACGATGACACAAATTAAAGGACGACGTACAACATGTATGAACTCGCACGAAACGAAATAAACTTAGTACAAAATAAAAAAAAGCGTACCCGCTTTTAAATATCGATGAAACTAAAATGACGCGTCGTCACGCGCGACCAAATGAAGTCACACTATTTACGAATCAACACCTCTACAGAACTTACTTCACGGGTTCAGCGTCCCGGTTCGCGAGTAGATTTTTCTGACAACTACACCGCGAATCGTAATTAGAGTAAATTACTCTAATTCGGTCGCTCGAAATTTCGACTCTATGACATCAAATAGAGTAAATGATTCTAATTTTTTCATTATTCTAATTTAGGTAAGTTTAATTAGCGTAACAGAATTGTAATATAGGTTCATTTTAAATAGTGTGGAGTACGGACGACGTTCGACCGTGCAAAAATGTACTTTTTAAAGTAAAAAGGTACAAATAATGATTTAATACAATCGCGCTCGCACGTGAAATCGGACTAAACGAAAAATCAATCACATCGAAAAAAAGCCGTTCGCATAACTCTCGTCCGTCGACAGCATCGTCGTCAGTGTGAACATTAACTGACATTCAGCGCGACAAATAATACTAGCGTCATAATGACGTCAAAACTATACGGACTGACAGATTTTGTACGTCCACGTAGTTTAGTGTTTATAATTTCAGCGCGGATATTTATTGCCGACATAACCCAATATAGAGTACTTAAATAAATTAGAGTAAACTTCGACTGTGAAAAAGTTCTATCACATAAACTAGAGTTAATTACTCTAATTGTTTTTTTGGGTTTTTTTACTCTAATTTTTTCATTACTCTAATTACGATGCGCGGTGTACCTGCGCGCAGCAAAAATCGTCTCTGCGATGGGATATTCCGTTTCGGCAGTTTCAAATTGGTAAATCTTCCACATCGGCCGGCAATCGCACGGATATTGACCCGATGCAATACGAAACTCAGAGAGATTTCATTACGACCGTCCGATATAGAAAATATATGCACGTTCACGATTAAGCTGAGACATTCGCAGATCGAGCATGACGTGTACTGTAGTAACCAAAACAAACCGTACGGAGGGCTATCCATCCAGAATATCTTTCAGACTGGAAACTGGAAAGTACGAAAATACGAATCTTGCCCAGAATTGGCCTTTTTCGAGAGAGAGACACGTCTTACCGTCAAAAAGTGATTGGAAAATCTTGACCGATATTCTGGTTACGATCACTCCAAAACGACGTAGCACTTGGACTTTTGGACTTCAGTATTTACCGTAAACGCCAAATGCCGAAATTCTCAGAATAACGAGGGGGCTCAGATTGATCCGACAATATAGCAAAACTGTATTGTACAAAAAAGTACGCTAACTGCAATCTGCCAGAATCGTGTCATTTGTCGTTAGCCCGAAATTTTCTCCTGAAAAGTTTAGCATTAAATGCTTGGGCCAACGAGACCCTCATATTGGGTCACGCACGAGCGATTATTGGCGTAGAGCGTTTTACGGAATATTATACGACAATATTCGAAATGCCCGAAGCATTGCCGGAGAATACGGCATGGATGACGTATTAACTGACCAGTCCTAAAATCCAAAGCAGAAAAGACGGAAAAGTTTGTCACGGGTAGTTTGTCTTTGACCGAAAGGTGTGCAAAACTGCAAAATTCCCGCGATCGTGTGAACATGATTGGTCGCGATTCTAGTTTTTTCCCCGTGACGCTTAGGAAAAGGTACAGTAACGGTAAACCGTTAACTAAATTGCTGTGTACAAGAAATAACGTAGCTATAATTTTATGTTCAGGAACGAACGACGTTTTCGAACAAATTTGATCCGTACAAAGTCACTTTTTCAAGGACCGGCTCCTAGGGGCCAAAACTTCCCAAGTGTTGGGAGGGCCCATATACGAATGACCGTCTTCCACGTTGTTTGGTGTAAAAAATCCGATCTGTTCCGAAAAGCTATTTTTTGACAAATCGAACTGGGTCGTTTTGTGGAGAGAACATAAAAGTTGTTTTTCGTTTTTCTGTTGATTATGTTCGACACAACAATTTGAGATTGTCGAATTTATTGTTAATCGAATTTACTCGTTCACTACAATATTTCATTTAACAATTACTCCAGATGCCTATCCAATAGACACTTTTACTTTTATAACCTACAACGCTGTCCCGATCTTCCTCGATATGGAAATTCGTATGTGTTTATTCGTACTGCCGACATGACAATTTACAATATCACCCTTTTCTTTACTATTATGATACATGACCCCATCAACTAATTTCCATAGAAAAAAAACAATAAAAACGAGTCGTCGAATTTTAAGTATTAAATGATCTTATATGGTCACTCTAAAACCCTTAACCTCTCTATAGCAACATGGAACAATCAAACCATCTAAATACTTCATTGGCCCATAATTTGTCTTAAAATCCAATGAAAAAACAAGTTAAATTTGGGATTAAGTAAACCTAAATGGTATACATGTCGCTTGTATTTTTATTACCTTTTTCCACAACATTTTCACTTCTTAAGTGTTCAAACGTGTTAATATCAAATAGTATTAAGAAGCATTATCGCAAAAAAAAGACATAGTAAAAATTGACGCTTAATGATTGTTGAAGGTTGTATCGATATATAATCCTCTACATACATGAAATAATTAATTAAATACATATATCACCAATGAAAACCACGATTGTTTTTACGTACGCTAAAATGGAAAGTCATACGCAACATGATCGCATGAACACGTACATACGTCTACAACTAGTTAAAACGGTTGATAATATTAATTGGTGATATTTAAGTATAACTTAATTAATTTGATGTTTAATTATAATTAAACTTATAAAAAATAACGATCGTTGTCTCTCACTAATGTTATAATGTGGTTATTGCAAGTGAGATTTAATGACGTTAACGAGTTAACAAAATTGCTTTATTCCTTTACTATTTCAAATGAATTGTTAATCTTGGTGAAATACTAGTTAGTGTCGTTATTTCGAATGTTGTCTAAGAGGGAATTCATGGAGTCGATGCCTGCTATGATGTATCAGATGATGTTTGAAAGTCACACAAATTGTCAAATTGTCACTAAACCCGTAAACATCTTACACGGGAGTATTAACATTCGTGGAGACGAATATTTTAGTGTGTGCGTGTGTGTGTATATATATATACATGTTTTAAATCCATATTAATACTTAGTGCATCACATTATTTTTATATTCATATGGTATATCGTTAAACATTACACATCACGTACATTATAATAAAGTCTTATTATTTTGCACCGCGACATTATACTAGATACACATTTGATACTCACTACATACAATACGAGGTATATTAAAACCATTAAATATGTTTGTTTTTGTATTATAGGTTAGCAAGTCATATTTTAGATGCTTGCTTTCAACCACATGTCAACAATAGCTCGACCATAGTAAACGACCGCTTTGTCAGTCCAAAGCCTATGGAACTTGAGTGACCAAAAATAATAGATTTCAATTGAGCCATCATGCAGCACAGGCATAAAAAACAAACGACTAATTATCGACTTATGTATTCAGGTTGCTTACCTTTTGAGTTCAAGTGTTTTAAAAACGACACACTAGAGTTAAATGACAACTTATCATTTATTGTGGGCATTTAAGAAACAACTTATTGTGTACCACGAAATTGGCCTCGATGCTATTCTTTGTTTGCTTATTGAAGCCACACAAAATGGTAAAATAAATTTATTATATCGGGATAGAAAATTTATATTAGCTTTCGAAATCGTAAATATCGGATGGGCTTTCGTATCGAGAATGAAGGGAAACTCATTGGAAAACCGAAGTGGGCCCACCAATGTAAAATGTAAATCCCACGTGTCGCGAAATGCGTCCCCAATAGTCCAATACTGACATTGATACATTAATACTAGAGTTTATGTAAAGGCCTCAACATAACTTAATATCAGTTATCTACATTATTTTCCTTTTTGTTCGGTCTTTCTCCAATTGATATGACGTTATATTCAGAATTTCAAATTGACTTTGTCTTGTACCACTACTTCGAAATGTGGCTCCAAAAATACAAAATGCAATTTGTTTTTTGGCACACAGAATCTTGTTTGGCGCGCAGGGCGGGTCGGTCAAGATCTCCAGTGCCGAATCTGACAAACAATCGCCGGTCTTTTCACGCAGTCACATAGAAACAGTTCGCACAATTTCCGCTTAACACTAAAAACTGGGAAGACCTTCTTCTGCGGAGACTCGCCACGCATGATAGACCATGTAAGCCGTGGGACGAGTCCTGACAAACGGAAATTTTGTTTTATTCGAAAAGGCTGGTCGTTTCTGATTCCCATGTGGCTGCTGATTGGAGCATTTAATGCTCCAGTCTTAGTGCACGGATTTTTTTGTCCTTTTCTGTTTCTGTACGGTCCTAAGGCAAAGTGACGCGGGCAAGTGGCAAAAAATGAGGATGGGCAATCGAGCTCCGAATATATCTGAAGGAAAACATTCAAAATTTTAAAAATAGAAAAAAAGAGAAAAAGTACGTTCTTCAAGGATCGTGATTCGTCCAGCTGAAATTATGTACGGACGATCGCGCCACTTTAATGATTTCTGTCGTGTCCACGTACTCTCGGCCAAACGTTACGCGACGAATGCTGGAGAATTTATTGCGCCAAAAAAAGAATCATTGTCACGTAGTAAAAAAAACTGTACGGAGACTTCAATTCTGCTCTTGGCTGATCGACAGGATGCAGACGTCATCTTTGAATTCACGCGACGTAACGACTTCCAGTTAGTTTAAATTCTTCCAATCCCGTTTTATTGTTTTGTCGGGAATAACGTCAGCCCATCAAAGCGATTGAGTTCCTGCCCGCAAAATTTAATGTTTTAGAAGCTGCCCTGAGAATAATCTCACACGTGCGAATTCACCTTAAATTTCCTGCCCGATTTTTTTATAAACGCCTCGAAAGTGCCGTAAGTCAACACGGTCCACGCGACCGTACAATATATCTGCACACGCTTTTTAATGTACTATCCGTACAAAAATTCGTGATTACCAAAAATAGTAACAAAAACGTGTGCCAGAATTTTCTAAGCCGGCGAAAAAAAAAAAAAAACCACATGTATAAATTGAGTATTGACCACTCCTCCAGAAACAGACAAAATTTTGAAATTTAGCCTTTTTCCATAAAAAAAAAAAAAAAAAAAAGCAAGACGCCTGAAAAACATACAATCCTCCCTGACCAACCTTTCCCAAAAACGTTTCCCTCCCTGCCCGTTTCCCACCTCAGTCCTTTTGCGTCATAATACCCATAACTCCCTCCCACACATCCACCGACATCCCACGCACGTCACGACAAAATCCTACGCGTCAAGACAAACTTTCGTCCGATCTGTCACGTGCCGCCACTTCCCTTTCCTCGTTTTCCGTTGCCACGCTGTTCTTGGAGAGGCCGGCACCGTCCTCCTCCCCCAGATAACACCTAAATCACCTACACGACAAACTTTCACCCTATACCCCATTTTCCCCTCGAGCCCGGCTGCGACCGCCCGAGCGACCGCGATTGCAAATCGGCCGTAGCCGCGCCGCCCTGATCCTGCGGCTCATTTTTGTCGGTATGCGCGTCCGTATATTTTGAGACAAAAGTACGGATCCGTAATTATGTCGTACATCTGGGGTCTGTCCGTACAAGGGACGTGATACGTACATAGGCGGAGAAACCAGAATGTCAGGACGCCAGATAGGAGCAGAAGATACCGTCAGAGGAAAGAAAGGAAGGGAAAGAGAGAGACAGAGAGAGGGATAGAGAGAGAGAGAGGGATAGAGAGAGAGAAAGAGAGAAAGAAAGAGAGAAATAGAGAAGGAGAGCGAGAGAGGGAGAGAAAGAAAGAGGGAGAGCGAGAGAGAGAAAGAAAGAGTTAGGGAGACAGACAAAGAAAGAGAGAGAGAGAGACAGAGACAAAGAAAGAGGGAGAGAGAGAGAGAGAGAGACGAGCAAGAGGGAGAGAGGGAGAGAGAGAGTGAGATAATTTCTAGTTTCATTTAAGTTTCTCCGTCATAACAATGACAGAATCCTGTAGACTCACGGATCTTGACTCAGATCCAGAATTCCCTTCCTCCTCCCTCCCCTCCTCTTCCCATCCCACTCCCTCTCATTCTTCCCTAGTCCCCAATCCCTCCTCCTCTCCCTCCCTCTCCCCTCCCAACCCTTCCCCTCTGTCCCATCTTACCTCTTCTTCCCATCCTTCCTCCTCTCACCCTCCCTCCCTCTCTCCTTCCCCTTCCACCTCTCCCTCCCCTTCCCATCCCTCCTCCCTAGCAGAGAGAGAGAGAGAGAGAGGGAG
>JBBHKE010002073.1:243942-262843 GCA_037447655.1 Zygnema cylindricum | reverse complement strand
GTTTATAAGACTGGTGAGAGTGGGAACACTCCTGTTCTGAGGGGACTCAGTTTGCGTTTTTCTTAGTGACTTAAACGAGTGGGCTCGTCATTCAATACCGACCAGTTTCTTTGCGTTTGACTCAGGGGAGTCTTGTCCTCACAAGGGTGAGAGTGGTCAGAATATTTGTGTGCCTGGGCGGCGCTTATTCAGCGGGAAAGTAGAAGGGGCAAATATTATCCTAGAGGCTTTACATACGCTGCTCATTCTGTGGGTCAATGGAGACCACAGAATTTCAGTATGACTACCTTATTTACAGTAGAGATATTAGAGGGCCAAATTAGAGTACTTAAATAAATTAGAGTATAATTCCTTTTTGAAAAAGTTTTATCACACAAATTACTGAATTATAGTTCATAACTCTAATTTTACATTTCTCTTTTTTTACTCTAATTATTTTTGTACTCTAATTACGATTCGCGGTGTACTATCCGCATTCCGGAAAGTGCAAGTGCGCCTGTAATTACTAATTAAGGATCTTCTGGCCCACCAGCAACTGGGACGAGGGACAAAAGCCTTAAATTAAATTATTTTCAAGGATTGGGCATCTGCCACGTCATTTCCATGGCATCGAGCGTCGGTTGCATCATGCCTATGCGCATCGGTTTTTCTGGTGCGGTTCCGTACTTCTACAGTATGAAGTTACAGTACAGATTTATCACTCACATCGAGTGACGATAATATCGTCTGCCGATACGTGTTTATAAACAGCATTAAACAATAGAGTGAATAAACACAGCAAATGTGGTACTGTACACACAAGTACAGTATATATGCATATATTTGCTCTGCTGATATTGGCACCGTCAGGATTATGGGATATTCCGTTTTGGCAGTTAAAAAATGGTAAGTCTTCCACATCGGCCGGCATTCGTACGGGTATTGACCCGATTCAATTCGAAACTCTGCGTGATTTCATATCGACCGTCCGATTCAGAAAAAATATGCACGTTCACGATTATGCTGAGACGTTCCCAGATCGAGCATGGCGTGTATTGCACAATCCAAAACAAACCGTACGGAGGGCTATCGATCCAGAATCTCTTTCAGACTGGAAACTGGAAAGTACGGAAATACGAATCTTTCCCAGAATTGGCCTTTTTTGAGAGAGAGACACGTCTCACCGTCAAAAAAATGATTGGCAAATCTTGAACGATATTCTGGTTACGATCATCCGAAAACGACGTAGCACTTGGACTTTTGAACCTAAGTATTTACCCTAAACGCCAAACTTCGAAACTTCTCAGAAGAACGAGAGCTCAGATTGATCCGACAATATAGCAAAACTGTATCGTACCAAAAAAGGTACGAAAAAGTACGCTAACGACAATCTGCTCGAATTGTGTCATATGTCGTTAGCCCGAAATTTTCTCCTGAAAAGTTGAGCATTAAATGATTGGTCCAGCGAGACCCTCATATTGGGTTACGCACGAGCGATTATTGGCGTAGAGCGTTTTACGGCGTATAATACGACAATACTTGTAATGCCGGAAGCATTGCCGGAGAATACGGCATAGGATGACGTATTAACTAACCCGTCGTAAAATCCAAAGCAGAAAAGAAGGAAAAGTTTGTCACGGGTAGTTTGTCTTTGACCGAAAGGTGCGCAAAACTACAAAATTCCCGCGATCGTGTGAACACGATTGGTCACGTTTTTTGATTTTTCCCCCGTGACGCTTAGGGAAAGGTACAGTAACGGTAAACCGTAAACTAAACTGCTATGTAACAAGAAATAACGTAGCAAGAATTTTATGTTCAGGAAACGAACGACGTGTTCGAACCAAACTGATTCGTACAAAGTGACTTTTTCAAGGACCGGCTCCTAGGGGCCCAAACTTCCCAAGTGTTGGGAGGGCCCTTATATGACCGTCTTCCACGTTGTTTGATGTAAAAAATCGGATCTGTTTTCCGAAAAGCTATTTTTGTGACAAATCGAACTGGATCGTTTTGTGGAGAGAACATAAAGGTTGTTTTTCGTTTTTCTGTTGATTATGTTCGACACAACAATTCATGATTTTCGAATTAATTTTTAGTCGATTTTACTCGTTCACTACAATATATCCTTAAATAAATACTCCAAATGCCTATCCAACAGACACTTTAACTTTTATAATCTACAGAGCGGTACCGATCTTCCTCGATATGGAAATTCGTCTGTGTTTATTCGTATTGCCGACATGACAATTTACGATATCACCCTTTTCTTTAATATTATGATACATGACTCCATCAACTAATTTCCATAGAAAAAAAAGCAAAACAAACGAGTCGCCGAATTGTAACTATTAAATGATCTCAAATGGACCCTATAAAACTCATTAAACACCTTAGAGCAATATGAAACAATAAAACCATCTAAAGACATAATAAACCCATAAATTGTCTTAAAATCTAATGAAAAAACAAATTGAATTTGGGATTAAGTAAACCTAAATGGTATATATGTCGCTTGTATTTTTTTATCTTTTTCCACACCATTTTCACTTAATAAGAGTTCAATATTTTTAATATCAAATATTGTAAAGAAACATTATCGCAACAAAAAGACACAGTAAAAATCGGTGCTTAGTGATTATTGAAGGTTGTATCGGTGTATAATCCTCTACATACAAACAATAATTAATTGGATATATATATGACCAATGAAAACCACGATTGTTAGTATGTATGCTAATATAAAAAGTCATACGCAACAGAATGGCATTAACATGTACATACACATACAACTAGTAAAAACGGTCGATAATATTAATTGGTGATGTTTAAGTGTAATTTAATTAACTTGATGTTGATTTATCATTAAACATATAAAAAGAAAATGACCGTTGTCTCTCACTATTACTATAATGTGGTTATTGCAAGTGAGGTTTAATGACATTAACGAGTTAATAAATTTTATTTATTCCTTTACTATTTCAAATAAATTGTTAATCTTGGTGAAATACTAGTTAGTATCGTTATTTCGAATGTTTTCCAAGGGGGAATTCATGAAGTTGATGCCTGCGATGATGTATCAGACGGGGTTTGAAAGTCACCCATCCAAATTGTCACCAAACCCGTAAACATCTTCTACGCGAGCTTTAACATTCACGGAGACAAATGTTATAGTGTGTGTGTGTGTTTGTATATGTTTTAAATCCACATCAATACTTAGTGCGTTGCATTGTTTGTATATTCATATGTTATATCGTTAAACCTTACGCATCACGTACATTATAATAAAGTCTTATTATTTTGCACCGCGACATTGTCTTATACTAGATACACATTTGATACTCATGATATACAATACGAGGTATAATAAAACCGTTAAATATGATTTTTTTTGTATCATAGGTCAACAAGTCATATTTTAGATGCTTCCTTTTAACCACACGTCAACAATAGCTGAACCATAGTAAACGAATGCTTTGTTAGTCGAAAGCCTATGGAACTCGAGTGACAAAAAATAATATATTTTAATTAAGCCATCATGCAGCACAGGCATTAAAAGCAAATGCTAATTATCGACTAATGTATTCAGGTTGCTTACCTTTTAAGTTAAAGTGTTTAAAAAACGACACACTAGAGTTAAATGACAACTTATCTTTTATCGTGGGCATTTAAGAAACATCTTATTGTGTACCACAAAATTGGCCTCAATGCTATTCTTATTGAAGCCACACAAAACGGAAAAATAAAATTATTATATCGGGATGTAAATTAACGTTAGTTTTCGAAATCTAAAATATCGGAAGGGCTCTCGTATCGAGAGTGAAGGGAAACTCATTGGAAAACCGAAGTGGCCCACCAATGTAAATCCCACGTGTCGCGAAATGCGTCCCAACTAGTCCAATACTGACATTGATACATTAATACTAGAGTTTATGTAAAGGCCTCAACATAACTTAATATCAGTTATCAACATTAATTTCCTTTTTGTTTGGTCTTTCTCCAATTGATATGACGTTATATTCAGAATTTCAAATTGACTTTGTCTTGCACCACTACTTCGAAGTGTGGCTCCAAAAATACAAAATGCAATTTGTTTTTTGGCACACAGAATCATTTTTGGCGCGCAGAGCGGGTCGGTCAAGATCCTCAGTGCCGAATCTGACAAACAATCGCCGGTCTTTTCACGCACTCACATAGAAACAGTTCGCACAATTTCCGCTTAACACAAAAAACTGGGAAGACCTTCTTCTGCGGAGACTCGCCACGCATGATAGACCATGTAAGCCGTGGGACGAGTCCTGACAAAGAATGCTTTTGTCTTATTCGAAAAGGCTAGTCGTTTCTGATTCCCATGTGGCTGCTGATTGGAGCATTGAATGCTCCAGTCTTAGTGCACGGATTTACTTTTGTCCTTTTGTGATTCTGTACGGTCCTAGGGCAAAGTGACGCGGGCAAGTGGCAAAAATGAGGATGGGCAATCGAGCTCCGAATATACCTGAAGGAAAACATTCAAAACTTAAAAAATGGAGAAAAAGAGAAAAAGTACGTTCTTCAAGGATCGTGATTCGTCCAGCTGAAATCATGTACGGACGATCGCGCCCATTTAATGATTTCTGTCGTGTCCACGTACTCTCGGCCAAACGTTACGCGACGAATGCTGGAGAATTTATTGCGCTAAAAAGAGAATCATTGTCACGGAGTATAAAAAATGTGTACGGAGACTTCAATTCTGCTCTTGGCTGATCGACACCATGCTGACGTCATCTTTGAATTCACGCGACGTAACGACTTCCAGTTCGTTTAAATTCTTCCAATCCCGTTTTATTGTTTTGTCGGGAATAACGTCAGCCCATCTAAGCGATTCAGTTCCTGCCCGCAAAATTTATTTTTTTAGAATCTGCCCGGAGAGTCATCTCACAAGTGCGAATTCACCTTAAATTTCCTGCCCGGTTTTTTTAAACGCCTCGAAAGTGCCGTAAGTCAACACGGCCACGCGACCGTACAATGTAACTGCACACGCATTTCAATGTGATATCCGTACAAAAGCTCGTGATTACCAAAAATAGTGACAAAAACGTGTGCCGGAATTTCTAAGCCGGCGAAAAAAAAAAAAAAAAACCTCATAAATAAATTGAGCATTGACCACTCCTCCAGAAACAGACAAAACTTTGAAATTTAGAAAAAAAAAATAAAGCAAGACGCCTGAAAAACATTTTTCCTCCCTGACAGACCTTTCGCAAAACCTTTTCCCTCCCTGCCCGTTTCCCACCTCAGTCCTTTTGCGTCATAATCCCCATAACTCCCTCCCACTCATCCACCGACATCCCACGCACGTCACGACAAAATCCTACGCGTCAAGACAAGCTTTCGTCCGATCTGTCACGTGCCGCCACGACCCTTTCCCCGTTTTCCGTTGCCACGCTGTTCTTGGAGAGGCCGGCACCGTCCTCCTCCCCCAGATAACACCTAAATCCACTACACGACAAAATTTCACCCTATACCCCGTTTTCCCCTCGAGCCCGGCTGCGACCGCCCGAGCGACCGCGATTGCAAATCGGCCGTAGCCGCGCCGCCCTGATCCTGCGGCTCATTTTTGTCGGTATCCGCGTCCGTATATTTTGAGACAGAAGTACGGATCCGTAATTATGTCGTACATCTGGGGTCTGTCCGTACAAGGGACGTGATACGTACATAGGCGGAGAAACCAGGAGTGTCAGGACGCCAGAAAGGAGCAGAAGATACCGTCAGAGGAAAGAAAGGGAAAGAGACAGAGAGAGAGACAGAGAGAGAGATAGAGAGAGGGATAGAGAGAGAGAAAGAGAGAGAGAAGGAGAGCGAGAGAGAGAGAAAGAGTTAGGGAGACAGACAAAGAAAGAGAGAGAGAAAGAGACAGAGACAAAGAAAGAGAGAGAGAAAGAGACAGAGACAAAGAAAGAGGGAGAGAGAGAGAGAGAGGAGGAAGAGGGAGAGAGGGAGAGAGAGTGACATAATTTATAGTTTTATTTAAGTTTCTCCGTTATAACAATGACAGAATCCTGTAGACTCACGGATCTTGACTCAGATCCAGAATTCCCTTCCTCCTCCCTCCCCTCCCATCCCACTCCCTCTCACCCCTCCTCCTCACACCCCTCTTCCCACCCCTCTCCCCACCCCTCTCCCTCTCATTCTTCCCCCGTCCCCAATCCCTCCTCCTCTCCCTCCCTCTCCCCTCCCAACCCTTCCCCTCTGTCCAATCTTACCTCTTCTTCCCATCCTCCTCTTTCCCATCCCCCCTCCCCCCCCCTCCCTCCCCTCCCCCCCCCTCCCTCCCCTCCCTCCCCCCCTCGTCCTCCCTCCGCAAGGGCCCCTGGACCGGCGACGAGGACGCCCTCCTGGTCCGCCACATCCGCGCCCACGGCGAGGGCGGGTGGTCGCAGCTGCCGCGGCGGGCCGGACTGCAGAGGTGCGGGAAGTCGTGCAGGCTAAGATGGGCGAACTACCTGAGGCCGGATCTCAAGAGGGGGCCGTTCGGGGAGGGGGAGGAGAGGAGGATATTGGAGTTGCACAGGCAGATGGGGAATAGGTGAGTTGGTCTCGTTCTCTCTCTATCTTTTTCTATTGTTTTCTGTCTTATTCTCTTTCTGTCTCTCTTGCTTTGTCTCTTTCTCTTTTTCTGTCTCGCTCTCTCTCTTTCTCTCTCTCTCTCTCTCTTTCTCTTTCTCTTTCTCTTTCTCCTTTTCTCTCTTTCTGTCTCTCTCTCTCTCTTTCTGTCTATCTCTCTCTCTCTTTATGTCTCTCTCTCTCTCTCTATCTCTCTCTCTCTTTCTGTCTCTCTTTCTGTCTCTCTCTCTCTCGTTTTCTATCTCTCTGTGTGTCTCTATCTCTTTCTCCCTGTCTCTTTCTCTCTTTCTCACTCTTTCCGTCTTTCTGTCTCTTTCTCTTTCTCTCTCTCTCTCTCCCCTTTTCTTTGTCCCTCTATCTGGCATTATCTTGCATCTCTAACGACCTTGCATTTGCCCTCTAAAAATTGATCCACCCACTAAAAAGACTCTTGGAATCTAATATCAATTTCACCAATTCCCTAAAAATTTCAAATGTCTGTCATCTTAACCAGCTTTTTCTCATTTTTTTTTTCTCTCTCTCTCCCTCTCTCTCCCTCTCCAGATGGGCTCGAATCGCCACCGAACTTCCCGGAAGAACCGATAACGACATAAAAAATTATTGGAATACCCGAATTAAAAGAAAATTACGCGATATGGGTATCGACCCCAATACTCATAAACCCCTTTCCGAAGTCGCAAACTCCGAAAAAGAAATTAAAGTTACTCGGAGAGGACCCCCCCCTGGAGAAGCTTCCCGACGACACCGGCCTCCCTCCACCCCCCCTCTTTTCAAATCCTCCTTGGATTCTACTGCATCTCTCTCTCCCTCTCCCCTTTCAGCCAATGAGGGAGCGACAGGTGTCAATTATTTGACTTTTTCAAAATCGCCGGAGAATTCTGATTGGGCAGGGGACGACGAGGAGGATGAAGACGAAGGCGAGGAATTTTTGCAGAAAAAAGAGGAAGCCAAAAGATTTTTGACTTATCCAGAATGTGCCGCTGCTCCTCCTTCCTCCTCTTTCCCTCTTCCTCTCCCTCTCCCCCCTCCCAGTCTGGTGAAGGACGAACAATTCGAAGAAGAGGTGAAATACGAGGAGAATTTTGATGACATGTATGAGGAAAAGGACAAAAAGGATGAGGAAAAAGGTGAGAGTAAAGACAAATTGGACGGAAATTGGAACGGAGTCAAAAGATGGGCTGGTCGAAAACGCTCTGTGAGACGCCAGGTGGCGATTGTAGAGGAATCGGTGGGAGAAAGTGGGGAGAGGGAGAGAAAGAGAGCATGCCAGGTGTCAAGTGCTGATGAGGACAGCCTGTCATTGGACGAAGGAGAGACTCCGGCGTCTCCCACGAGTGTAATAAGACAACAGGGAGGGGCGGCACTACAGGACGAAGAAAACGGAAATGGAAATGGAGGCGGACGAAATGTGAAGGCGAGGCTGGAGGGGACAGGTGGTGGAGGGATGGAGAAGCGACAAATGCCACTCAGTTTGATTATTCCGAGTGAGGAGAGAGAGGGGAAGGGAGAGGGAACAGATGTTGGAGGATTGTTGAGCCCGTCGCTGTTTAAACAAGGGTGAGAATTCTCTCTTTCTCTCTCTCTCTCTCTCTCTCTCTCTGTCATTGCAACTCCAACTCTCTTTCTGTCTCCCTCTCTTTTTTATCCTCCCCACTGTTAATGTCCCCTTTTATTTTTTAGCTTCATGACCATCCCAATTGTTCATTTTTTTTTTATTCTTTTCTCCTAAAACCTCTTCCTTCCCTTTTGCTGTCCTCTTTATTTTTCTCTTTCTCAGTACAATACTAACTCTCCCTCTCTTTCTCTCTCCCTCCAGATTATATAACTTTGACTCTTCGGAACCTTTTTGGTGGACCGTCTCTTACGAGAATGATCCTCTCTCTCTCGACACCCCCAATTTGGCCTCTCTCTCTCGCCCTGGAGGAGGTTCTCTCTCTCTCGAGTCTCCTAAAACCGAAGTCAAACCCTCTCCTCTCCTCGGAGATTTGACTTCGTTTGACCGACCTCTCGGAGTCGATGCTGATGTGGCGAGAATCCGAGAACCTCGAATTGTAAAAATAGAACCGGAAATGGATACGGAAGACGGTTGGGCGTTACGGAACGGAGGAGGAAATGGAAACGTCTCTGAAAATGTACATGGAAATCTACACGGAAATTTACATGGAAACATGAACGGAATCATGAATGGAAACATGAACGGAAACCTGAATGGAAGCTTAAATGGAATGTTAAACGGAACCGATGAAATTTTACAGGGAGACTCGATGAAATCGGTCGACAGTCTTTGGAATTATGATCTCCCGACTCCGACTGAATCTATGTTGCAGATTCCGTCGTCCTATTCTCCGTTGGGATTGACGCCAGGTGGTGGTCAGACACTAGTCCAAAATTCTTGGAGCGATTTTTTCGGGGCGAGTCCGAGATGGGGAAACCACGGAAATGATTTTACGGGAGGGAGAGGATTTAATGGGTCCAATGGGGGTTTTATGGGGCTTTTGAGTCCAAGGACTCAGTGGACTGCCACTCAACAAGGTCTTATTTCACAATAAGGTGGAGACAGAGGGAGGGAAAGAGGGGAGAGAGAGAGAGAGTTTCTTTGACTTTCAAACTTTCTCTTTCTTTAGTCTCGTTTGCTTCCTCTTATTTCCAGACTTCTTCCTTGTCTCCTTCTCCTCTCCCTCTCCTTTCCCTCTTCTCTTCTATGGACACTCAAGGATGCAGACAAGCGTTTCTTTACATTTTTTATTTTCATTATTTATGGATTCTTGGAACAAAGAAGTTTTATTTTGGACGATAAAGTGGCTCCTTTCTTAACATTTCGGGAGAATCAGAAGTTAACAATTCCAAAAAGAGAACAAAAATGTTTTTTTGGGTTTTTTTTGTAATTATCAAAATTTCAAGAAGCTGGATAAGGTGGAGCAAACCATACAGCAGAAAAATTATTTCATTTATCGGTTTGTTTTTTCGTTTTTTCTTTTTTTCTTTTTTTCCTTTTTTATGGGTTTTTACTGTAGGTCTTTTTGTAGGATAGCGTTTTTTTTTTTTTTTTTTCAAAAAGCAAAAGTTTTTACTGTAGTGATAGAAATTAGGCAGTTGAGCGATTTCGGGCAGGAAAAAACAGTTTTACATTGTACAGCGATTAATTTTGTCGTTTTCAATAACATTTAATTCGATTTCTTGCATTTTTAGCTTCATAAATGTTTTCGACTATTTCTATGTTCGTGAATTTATTTTTATTCTATCTTCCGTTTTTCTTTGGATTTCATTTTTTACATTTTCAGCTTTTCGTTTGTTTTCTTTTTTCTCTCCTTTCAAAATAATACTTGTTTTATTCGCATTTCATTTTTTTTCTTTTTTTTTCTCTTTTTTTTTCTTCTGAATTTTAATTTTCCCGGGAGCTTTCCTCAAGTTGGCAAAGTTCTTTTTTTTTCCACTTTTCTTTCTTCCTATTTGTATTATTTGTAACTTCAATGGAAAAAACATTCGTAAATAGTCCTTTTTTTTTCTTCCGGAAATGTAGGAGTTTGGGATTTTTTGGAATCAGGGATTCAATTGGTTTTTTCTTTCTTAGATTACTTTGTTTAATTGTGAAATCCCAGCATGTTATAGGATTTGGGAGATTTTTTTTGGAGTTTAGTCGCAACCAAAATTCAATTATAGAAATTGTTCGATGGCATCTTTTTTTGTTAACTATTTTTGTGACAGTTTGTATGATTAAGTTTACAAATTCAAGATATTTTAGAACATTTCTTCATAAATTTAGTCGTAGAAAAATCTGACGAAAAGAGCACTTTATGTGTTCCCCGAAAGTTAAATCTAGGTTGAGAAAAAAAGTAAGAGGAAGAGAGAAGAGTGGGATTTTTTCGATCCTACAATGTACGTCTTTTATGAAAATAATCAAATTTTGTTTTAGGTTTCAATGTTCCATGAATGTTCATTTTGTAACAATCTTTATTTTAAACCTTAAACCCTAAAATCTTGCCACAAACCCTAAATTTGACATCAAAACTGTGATTTTTTTCCCCATTTGTTTTTTCAATATCCCATTCTCTATTTTAAATTTCAAATTTGAATTATCTTTTCCAACGGCTCCATTTTAATGTCACCATTTCCATGTTTAAAAAATAATAAAAAAAGAACAAAAACTTAAAACCTCTGCGTTTTTATAACATCCACACTAAAAATAAGTATCCCACAATAAAGTGTCCAATCCACACTATTTACAACAAAACCGTTTTTAACCGTTTTTCCCCTAACCGGAGCGGTTACTGGCGTCCCTGTTTTGTATTTTTTCCCGAAAACAATACTGTACTATTAGGTCAAACGGTTATGTACGAATCCCGAGACGGTTTCTAACCTGAAATCGGTTCCGAAAGACCGTACACTTCCAACGTCGACCCGATATTCCCAAAACTTTGCCACGTCATTCGACGGATTCCGCGTAAAGCACGTGGATATCGTCAGCACGGTGGATTCTCCGTCACTTCCGGGTCTGCAAGATTCGCACGCGTTCAAAATTCTTTGGTCCTAGCGGCCGCATTTAATGCGGACCATTTGTCGGAAATTCCGTCAAATTCAATACGACAGATTTTTGTTTCGGCGTCAACTAATGTCTGTACGGATAACGCCAGCGAATACTTTTTAGCACTCAATTTGTGCGTATTTTACAGCGGATCGTGCCCGATTTTCGGCGACCCTGAACGTCAGGAGGACCGCCACGTGGCATTTGCGGTCAGTGCGCGTCTTTTCTCAGGGCTTTGGAAAAGACGAGGGAAAGAGAGCGCCGGACTTTTCAAGAATGTACTTTTCAATGTCCGTGGTTTCTGACGTGGAAGAATGTACGGCATGAGTCGATTGAGATAATGTTTGTGGAAAATTGTTCACGCAGGCGGTTCTATGTCACGTGCGCCGTAACTGTTATGACTGCGTTTCCATGTAGCTCATTAATGTTTGAGGGAAGTCTTAGCCGAAATGATTGGATTATTGGAAATTGTCCGACAGATTAATGAGGCCGTCGTTGGGAAATATGTCACTACCGACAAAAAACTGGCAGAAATTTCAAATTTGACAGCGAACGAGTTGACTATTTCACCTCCCCGTGTTCGCGAGCTCTGATTGGCGCAGACGATCTGAACCGCTGTTCGGGATTCTGTTTTGAATTAGGGGAAAAAGATCTTATCCGCTTTTTGGCCGATTTTCAAAACTATGGAAGATTGATTTGTTTCTGCATATTGATTTATGGTCCGTACACCATTATGGGGAGTGAAGGGACGCCGCATTAATTCAAATTTATTATTATTTGTCCATAAATATTTAATTAAATATCAAATTGACAGTGAAATGCAACTCTGCAAGTCGCTAATGTAGCCTCCTGTTGCGTCTCGTATCATATTAAATCGGTGTCCAAATAAAATACGATTCGCATTCCGATCTCAATCCTATGTTTTATCAACTGGCCGATACGAAAATGTCCAAATGCCGATGTTGTCAATGGTTTAATTGTAATTGAATGTCAAATTATCAATGTAACATTTTTCCGATTCTGTCGATATGACGATGCCGACGCTGGGGAAATGTGAAACAAATTTGCTCTTGTACTACGTTTGCGACATACCGATTCTTATGACGCGGCAGCTGACGTCACATAGCGGAAAACTTACTTCCTCCTTTCGCCTCTTCACTCTCTCCTCTCTCTCTCTCTACCTCTCTCTTCCCTGCCCTCCTCCTCAATTTCCCCATTTTTTTACTCCAGTTTTAGAAATCCATAATAGATCTTTCAATTTTTAGTCATCAAATTTGCAGTTTTTTTTTTCTTAAGCTATTTTTGTCTTTTAGTTGTTTAAAACTTTCAGTTATGTCTTTAAGAGCAAGCTTCCAATCTCTTTCCCTCCCTCTGTCTCTCTCCCCCTCTCATTTCTCTCCTTCTCCTCTCGCTTCTTTGTCCTTTTCCGAACCTAAAAACTCACTGGAGTTTGTCGTTTCTTTTCTCATAAAGTCTCCTCAAATAGGATGCAAATGGGGAAATCTGGGGGAAAAAAATAATAATTATAGTAGTTTAAATGTTAAAAACATCAATTTGGTAAATAAATCTTTAAAAATGGTTGGAAAAAGAGAAAATATAGGATTTAAGAGGAGAATTAGGGTGGTTTGTGAGGCAAATGGGGAGAATTTGGGAGAAGGAGAGAAGAAAAGTAATTTGGGATTGGCGATTCGGAGAAAACAGGCAACTATTCAAGTAAGAACCTCTCTCTCCCTCTCCCTCTCCCTCTCCCTCTCCGGAAAAAAACCCGAAAATTTCTGCCACGCTCGTCCTTTAGCGATGGGTGACGTGGACGTGGAGTCCCTACAAATCCTCAAAGCCCTGAAACCCTAAAATTTAAAACACCAAAACTTTAAAATTCAAAACCCTAAAATCCCAAAACCACATTATCCCAAAAAACCCGAAAACCCCAAAACTCCGAAATCCCAAAACCCTGAACAAAACTCTGAAAAGAGAACTCTAAAATTTTTGTCAGGCTCGTCTTTTAGCAATGGGTGACGTGGACGTGGAATCGTTCGTTGCGGAGACGCCAGCTGTCACAAATCCGCAGATTCTCATGGATCTCCTCGCGACGAGAGTGGTGGAGGGAAGGACAGCTGTCATCGCTGAGGTGGCGAGGTTGAGTCCGGCAGAAGAGTCCGAAAAATTGGTGGAAAGGTGCAGGGAGTATGTGGAATGGGGTACGTTTTATTTCTTGGTTTTTTTTTTTTTTTTGTTTCTTTGTTTAATGTTGTTTTTTGTTTTTGTTTTTTTTTTCTTTTATTTTTTATTTATGTGTGTGTGCTTTTTATTTTCAGTGTTTACAACGAATCGGGTAAATCGAACCTTCTTTTGTTGTTTTTTACTTATTTTGTTTTTATTTTTTTTGTTTTGTTTTGTTTTTTGGGTTTTCTTTCATGTGTTTTTTTTTTTTCAAAACTCTCGAAGGCTGACTTCCCCAAAAAGAAAAAGTGAAAGAGAGTTACAGAAAATTTCAAGATTTTAAATGAATTATAGGTTGTTTAAAAATCCAAAGATGTCATAAAAAAGCTTCAATGTAGTAGAAGGATGCAAAAATATTATAAAATGGGTAAGTGCAGTTCAAATTTATGCATGAATTTTAATTTACATTTGAATTTTTAGTTAAATTTGAAATCGGAAATGAAATCGAAATTGAATTTGAATCTAAATTTGAATTTTGAATTTGGATTTAAATTTCAGTTTGAATTTGAAATTTGGAACGTGAAAATTTGAATCTTTGCTTTTTGGTTTCAATCTTCAAATTTTAAATTTTAAAAATTTGAATTAGAATTTGAATGCGAAATTGGAAAGCGTTCTTTTCGAATTTAGTTTAATTTTGAAATTGGAATATGACTCCATTTGATGTTCTCATTTTGATTTTTAAATTTGTTGCCGAACTTGAAATTGAATAAAAATTGGGATTTAGATTGATTGAAAAAAAGTAGAAAAGAATAAACAAGAAAGGAAAATTTTGGTGTTCGGCATTGGATAGCATTGCAATCTCTCTCTCTCTCTCTCTCTCTCTCTCTCTCTCTCTCCCACCCCTCTCTCCCAATCTCTCTCCCCCTCTCTCTCCTCTCCTCTCTTTCTCATCTTTGACTTGTGATTAAGTTTTTATTTTAATTTATCTCTATTTTTTTTGTTCTTTTCTGTTGTTCTTATTCTCACCCTCTTTTTTCTCTTTCTAGTTTTTGCTTTTCTCTCTTCTTTTTTTAGTATTCTTAGTTGTTTTTTTTTTTTTTTTTTCTTTTTTTAGGAGCCGATGCGATATTTTTGTGTTGTGACGAGGAACAAACTCCCGACGGATATTCCGATTTGGAAACTGCTTGCAAAGGTCTTTTTTTTTCATTTTGTGACGACGAACAAACTCCCGACGGTCTTTTTTTTTGTTCTGTGTGTTTATTATTTTGAGGTATTTAGTTGTTTCAAATCTATCGAAATGTTTGGCGGGAATATCTTTTTTTTTTATAAAAATGTCAAACATTTTATAATTCGGGATTTTTATATTTGGAATCCTTTTTTTTTTTTTTCAGTCATAGTGTTTTTCTCGTTTTGCTTAATTTCCCTCAACCGTTGAGCCCTTTTTTTTTTGGGCAGGCAGGTCTGAGCGTTCCTGTGATTCGAAAAGATTGGATTCTTCACCCCATCCAGGTGCCCTTTTTTTGTTCCTGTTTTGTTTTTCTGAATATTGGGTATTTGGAGTTTTAAGTATTTTGGAGGATGAAATTTTTTAGAAGAATCCAAATTTACATGATTTTACTTCTTCCAAAAAAAAAATATATATATGTATATATATATCATCAAAAAGTGTCACGTCACTACACACGTGGTGAGCGCCCCGTGTCAGTGATCCACTCCTTTTCAGGTATTTCTCCTCCCCTAAACGAATCGAGAGTGACTTCCTTCCTTCACCTCCTTTCGAGTTGGCCGAATCAAAAAAATATCCATGGCCGCCATAGCGACCACGACCATATACGTCGTCCTCTCCCTTCTCCGCCTTCAATTTTTGAGTAACATTACTGGCCGGTGTGCTCCCACTTGCCGCAATGAAAAAATTGCTTGTCCTTATCCGGACAAGAGGCCGAAAGATGGTAGAAAGATGGTCTGAGTCAATTGCAACGAAAGCACGTCACATTGTTGAGATCAATCGGTACGAGCTGTACTTTCGGATTGTTGACCTTTCCCTATCCTTTTCCGCGGCCTCTCGGGCCTTGTCCTCATCCTCCCCCTCTTCCACGAAAATAATTCAAATTACATGGATTCGGGAGGGGCCACATTTAAACGCCCGAGCTTGTAGAGCCTTTAGACGAGCTCACCTGATTGCTCTCGGTCATCTTCAGGTAGTTGACGACAAACTCGTAAGAGTTCTTTTCCCTCGCCAAAAGAATCTCTTTAAGGTGGGTCACCTTATCCGGCAATGCATTGAGAAATCCGGTCGCCTTGTCTTCTTCGATGATCACTCTCCCATTGTACTAAAGCTGCTCGACAATGATGTCAAACCGCTTCACTCCCTCATCGATAGATTCACTTGGTTTGATCTAATTGCATGAAATTTGAAAATACATCTTGCCCCTTGTATTGGATTCCTTTCTCAAATTGGGTCTTCAACGCCTTCCAACAAGATTTTTCCTCTTCCACAAACCGAGCCTTCTGAACACCAATCGGAATTGATTCCTCTCCATTTACCACTTGTTGGATTTCCTAGAAATCTGGGATTCGGCATGTCCCACACTGGGGAAAATTGAGCCGGTCAGGGCTCGAACCTGGGACCTTTCACTTAAGCTGTGAACGCACTAACCACTGTGCTACCAGCTCGATGTAGAGTCTGGCGGGTCTGTACCCATTTATGTCGGGCGGCTTTGAGTATGGAATTACCATATTCTACCCCGTATTGAATCGGCATCCACGTGCCAATCCAACACCACTTTCTAAAGACCTCTCAAGATTAGTTGCGCTTGGATGTATTTCTTCCGAGTGAGGTAATTAGATCCGTTGAAAGGAACAGATTTATCGGGCATTTGATACATCTCACCTCCTCCTTCACTACCTTCATCTAAACCGGAATCATCGTCAAGCACCTGTTTTCCCCTTTTGAATCTTATCCTTTCTCACGGCATCATCTTCATCTCCAACACAATCACCTCTAATAGGACCCTCGCCAATTTGTCCAAGGGAGTTAGTAATGTGTTCATCTACATAACGCAAGAGCTTGTCAAAAAGATCGCAGAGCCACTCCTCGGAGAAGCTCACCCCTCCACTTTTCACTTCACCTTTCTCATGGCTGGAAGAATCGATTGGGATGGAAGCTTCGAATCTGGCTCTTGAGAGATTGCATTCGATTGAATTCTTTCTTACGAGAGATGCGATGCCTTCTGAAGGATCCGAGAGTGGCGCGACCAAGGGGGAAGGTGGGAACTGTGTTTTCGTTCCTCCCATGGACTCGCCAAGGCAACCACTACTTGGAGCATTACCTGCTCCGATACCAATTGATAGGATCAATCACCACAGAAATGCAAAACAAAACAAGGTAAATCACGCAGAAGCACTCACATCACATCATAAGAGAAGACACCGGAAAAGATCAACGTATTCAACCAAATGTTTCCAAGGCTCTTTCTTTCTCTCCTTCTCTCACTTGATACATTCATTACTCATTACGGAACACTAAAGCACCACAGAGGAGGACGCGGCACCTGCGAATGTGCTCCTCTCGGAACACTCCAGAAATCGGACACTAGGCAACTTAGAAAACTCTACAACGAAACGAGAACCGAACGAAAACAACAAATGTTGATAGTACGCCAATGTAAATAAATGAATTGGACGCAAATTGAAACAAACCAATACAAAGAAATAAATTAGTCGACAGCAGGAACCAATGCGCCAAAATCAGACGCGAACCAAGCATACTGATATAACGACCGATTTCGCGACCCGCTGATTCAATCAATGTAACACAACATTTAGTTCTCAAGGGCTAGATTCATAGCTTACCTCCCTACCAATCCCTTTGGCTAAGGGAGGGGTGAACAGAAAGGTGGAGAGGCGAGCATTTCCGAGGAGCGCCTTCGTGAATTATTTGATGGCCTATTCCGATACGTTGACGAGCGAATATCGGCAGTGAATTGGAAAGGCAAGGCATAGGTGTTTGATGACCCGGGTCTCGGTCCAATTGGAGGAGATTCCTATGGAGGTGATGATGATGATGCGGCCAGTAAGGAGAGAATCTGAAAGGGGAAGCAGGTCGGTAATGATGATTCCGACTTAGATGAAGGTAGTGGAGGGGAAGAGATGTATCAGACGCTTGGCAAATCCGTGCTCTTCAACAAATCTAACTATCCCACCTGGACGAAGTACATCCAAGCGCAACTTGGCTTGAGGCATCTTTGGAAGGCGGTGAATAGAGAGTAGACGATTCCTACTGGTGACCTTAAGGCTCGACACTTTGGAAGAGGAAGAATTTTGCGGCCATTGCTGGATTTATGCATTCATGTTCCGTGTTTGTGCATGATCATTTCCTCACTCACAACACCACACACGGATTGTTGGAAGGCATTGAAGAGACAATTCGAGAAGGGGATCCAAAATAAAGGGCAATACGTATTTTCCGACTTCATGCAATTTAGAATCAAGCTGAGTGAATCCACAAACGAGGTAGTAAAGCGTTACAATATAATTGTTGAGCAAATTCTGAACAATGGAGGAATGATTACCGAGGAAGATAAGGTGACCAGCTTTTTAACTGCATTGTCGAACAAATTGGTACACCTCAAAGAGATCCTATTGGCGAGGGAGAATTGCACCAACGAGTTTATGATTAATTACCTTAAGCCGACCGAGGACAATCGGGTGAGATTTTCGAAAGGCTCCACAACCACAGGAGTCTTAAATGCATTTGTCCCCGAATCCGCGGATTTGAATTATTTCCATGATAGAGTAGTGGAAGAGGAGGCGGTCCGAGAAGTAGAGGGAAAGGACAAGAAAGAATCTGTCCATTGATTCGGGTGCTGTCATCAAACCGGAGGAGGAGTGGGTTATAGATTCTTTTACTTATTACTTATTAATTGTTATTATTATTGTTTCTTTTCAGATTTCGGAGACAGCCGGTTTGGGTGCTGCTGGAGTTAGTTTAATTCCAGCAATTTTGGGAAAAGGTAAAATAATAATAGTAATTATACTAATAATAAAAAAAAGTACATACAAATCCCTCTATTTTATTTAATTCTTAGTTGATCCCTTTATTTATGAATTCTTTTTGTATCTTCCTATCACGACCTACTTTTGCAAGTTCAGCATGGTTTTTCTTTTTTCCCATTTTAATTTAATTTTGATTCGCACTAATTACTCTCTTTTTGTTTTCCTCTTTTTGTGTATCTGTATTCTCTGCATTTTTTCTGTTGACATTTTTTTTTTACATATGTACTTTTTTTTTTCTTTTTCATTTGCTGACTAAATAACACAAGCTGCTTTAAATGTATAACAGTGAATTTGGAAAAGGACCAAATGTTGCTCTCCTCAACCCCGTTCGTCCCCTCTCTCCCTCAATCCCTCACTCTCTCTCTCCCCTATCTAGGATGTTTTTCATCTTTCTTTTAGATCGTTTTTCTAATTAATTTTTCCATTTTTATTTTTCCATCAGGAACTCTCCCCTTGGTCCAATTCGCTCTCTCCCTCGGCCTAGACGCCATTCTGGAGGTCATTTTCTCCTTCTTCTTTCATATGTATTCATACCGATACATATAAACACACACACATATATATACATAGCCATACTTATGTATACTTTCT
>JBBHKE010002073.1:103671-241310 GCA_037447655.1 Zygnema cylindricum | reverse complement strand
AGCATATAAATGCACGTTACAAACATGTATAAGCATGATGAATCCCAATAATATTCCCCCCT
Source organism: Zygnema cylindricum (assembly GCA_037447655.1). Classification (NCBI taxonomy): domain Eukaryota; kingdom Viridiplantae; phylum Streptophyta; class Zygnematophyceae; order Zygnematales; family Zygnemataceae; genus Zygnema; species Zygnema cylindricum. The sequence continues at coordinate 241,248 of JBBHKE010002073.1, read as the reverse complement.
AAAATTCCAAATATCCCATGTAACGGCATGCAAGGATATATAAAGTCATGCTAACTGTTTATAAACAACATAATAATCCACACTTCCCATGTGAAAGGCATATTAAAGCATGTAAATACAATGAACAAGCATTAAAATTTTTAAAAAATTCCTAAAAGATCATAAAGCGAAAAGCATGTAAAAGCATGTACAGGTTAAAATTACGTAATATTCGTCGATTTCATACTTTTCGTAAAATTCGTATAGATTTATCTGTACGGACATGTACGAAAATGTACGAAAAGCGAAATACTAGAAAATCCTTAAAAAATTTTTAAAATTACGAACAAGTAACATAAATGTACGAAATTATACGGAAAGTGTACCCTTCACACCTAATAATACAACAAATATTTGTCAATCGTACTGAAATATATAGGAACGTACGGCAATGTACCCTATAAACCTTAAAATCCCCCCTTATAATAACCCTAAGTAGTACGAATATGTACAAACATTGCACGTAAATATACGAAAAATGTAGCGCAGTTGTACTAAAATATACGAAATTGTACGGCAATGTATCCTCCAAACCCTAAAATTAATATCCCTAACAAGTACGGAAAATACGGCCACTGTACGTACATGTATGAAAAGTGTGCGGCAGTTAAATACTGAATATACGAAATTTAAGAAAATGTACTCTAAAACCCTAAAAATCATTTATATAACCTTAGAAAGTACGGACATACACGGACACTGTATATAACTGTACGAAAAATGTACGGTTGCAATGGAAGGTACTTTATTATACAAAGTCAATAATATAATACAGTATGTTGTAAAGTACTATTGTATGCATACTATATTTTTTTTAAGTTATCGCCGATATGGAATTTGTTGGTCTCAGACCGATATATCGGAACATCTGACCGTTCGATAACCGATAACTATCGGTATCGGTGTTATCGCGATAAGTTTTTAACCGATACACAACACTAGTATTTATGATTACGTACATCACACAATCTATGATAGTTTTGTACAATTGTTCCTTTTTGTTTGGTTTTGTCTAAATCTTGTTGCTGGTTATTAAAATCATAAATTTGTTAATGAGGGAGGGGGAGGGGGAGGGGGAGAGAGAGAGGGACAAGGTTTGAAATAAGAGATTTTGGAGATATGGTTCGTTTCATTTTTTCTGAGTAGTTGTCCTTTCCATTCCTTTTTCCCAATGTCCTCGTACTGTTTAATATTCCGCGTTTTTAATAAAGATTTCTATTTTTTAATACAATAGTAGATTGAAGGTTGATATGGGCTTTATCGTCCGAAACAATTTATAAAACAACGTTGGCGATAAAGGTTGTGAGGATTAATATTTTTTCTATAATATCTATAAATATGTGCTCATTACACTCGTTGTTACAGAGTGACGTTTTTACGTACGTTGTATAGTCACAAACAAATGGTAAGCCACAGGAAAACGCGGTGTGATGATCAATAAATATTTTTAATATTTATGAGTATTTAGTGGAACTCACTATCTTCATATAATATGTGTATAGCCACTAGTAAACGTTAAAACAAACACAGAAAGTTGACAAGAGAAGGCCGTAATGACTAGCAAATAGTTTTAACAGCTATAAGTCGTAAACGGATGAGCGATGTTCGTAAATATGTGAACAAACTGAGACGGGATGATGCATCATGTTTTTGACCTGTTGTTCCTTTTTGTCTACTTCCACCTGCGTTTGGTTTTTCAGTTTCATTTCTTCCTTCCTTTTTTTTTTCGTTCCCATCTACTCAGAAGGTTACCATCACGCTTATTTGGTGAGGTCATACTTTATTACTTCTGGTAAGATTTTTAAAAGTAAGCTATTTCTTCACACGTTCATGTAAAAGCTGGAAGGTAAGTGTGCATCGGAAATGGAAAAATAGTTATTGCTTGTCGAAAAATTAGTCTATTCGTGAACTTACGAAAAGGTCTTTTGACATGGTTGAATTCCGTACTACAATATTTAAACGATTTTTTATAACTTTTTTATCCCAAGATGCATAAAATGGAAATATACCAATGACATTACTTACTAATGACAAATTTTTAAGAACCTTCATCCTAATTTATTTTCTGTCAATGTGTTTCTTTTTTTTGGAAGGAAAGAGACGTCTGTTATTGAGAAACATTGGGGAATGTAACATTTACGGTTTCATTCTTTAGTTATTTTTTATATATTTTCAGTCTTTTGGAAAAACAAAAAAGAATATTATAGGTGCATTCTAATGCACAACATTTATCGTAGACATTGCTTGAAGGAATTCATATGTCACGAGGCAAGAATCAAATCATAAATGTGAAATGTGTTTCTTTGGGCATTCAAAACAATTCAAAGAAATGTACCGGGAATTCAAAAAAACAAATTTTAATGGTTCATGACGGCAATCGCCAATTCGATATCGTAATTCACATTCAACCATAGAAACAAAATGTGATGTAGTTTCGAATCTAATTCATTTCAAGAAACGAGGCAAGATTTTTCTTTTAGGATCTTGCCATCTCGCACTATGGTCTAAACTTTGCCTCCATTAACTTTTTCTCCATTCTTTGAGGAAGTACAATTTTAAATTTGAAATTGTGCACAAAAGACGGCGTTTATTTAACATGTTGTGCTTTAAACACTTGAGGTTTTAAGACTGCAGTTAGTAAGGAAGATTCAAACTTTATTTGAAAAAGTGCGATGGAAAAATCCATCAAAGTACAAAGGGGTTCAATAGCATCAATGAGGTCAGCTCCAATTTGTCATATAACGCAATCGGTCGCATTCCGAACTCGGGGTTTGGGAAATTGGAACCAAACCAGAAAAAATGAGCGTTTTTTTGGCGTTTTTCACGTGAACAGTCCGGTAATACGGTGGCTTCGTACATAATTTAGTGTCAACATTCTTGACAAGTATATAGTTAATAAAATCGCCTACTTTGATCAGCGACCGTCCGATCGTACAAATCTGACGGTTTAAATAAAAAGTCCCTCAAAACTCACATAATTTTTTTTTTTGTCCAATTTTTTTTCAAAATTTATACATGTCGTTTAATTCTCTATCGACCGATGTGCAACTCAACCCTGTTCCTATTTTATTTCATTTTGCGACCAATACAATATGGGTCTTAAGGGCATATTGTATGTTTTGCGTACAATAGGCATATTGTATGGGCGTACGGTCACATACTTTTGAACTATGAACCATACCCCAAATAATTAATCATTACAATTTCAGAATTAGTACTTTTTTGTCGGTTGCATTTTGCGGCGTCTACATTTAAGTCACGGAACGAAAATCACGGCGTACGTGGCTTATTAGACAATTTGACTTTTTCGCTAAAATAACATATTATATAAAAAAATAAAAAAATATAATTAAAAAAAATACTATATATCGCGATATATATCGCGATGATTTATGTTGGTCTCGGTACGATATATCGAGGATCCTGCTCGATCGATATTCGATATGTCAAATATCGAAATTATCGCGATATGAATTTACCCGATACCCAACACTACACCGCCAATCGCTATTAGCGTGTACGTTTGATTAGCGTATACTATTATTTAGCGTGGTGTACGCTAATTGGGAATTCGGAAATTTTGGAAGAAATCGATTACTCTAATTAGGAATTAGGGGTTTTTTAAATAGTGTGGATAATTCTATTTGAGGATAAAAAAAAAAAAAGCGGGACGGGATTAGCGTACACAACGCTAATAGCGATTGGCGGTGTACTTCCCATCTCTCACTATGGTCTAAACTTTGCCTCCATTAACTTTTTCTCCATCCTTTTGAGGAAGTACAATTTTAAATTTGAAATCGTACACAAAAGACGGCGTTTATTTAACATGTTGTGCTTTAAACACTTGAGGTTTTAAGACTGCAGTTAATAAGCCAAGGCATTGTATTAATGACGTCAGCTCCAGTTTGTTATATAACGCAATCGGTCGCATTCCGAACTCGGGGTTCGGGAAATTGGAACCAAACCAGAAAAAATGAACGTTTTTTTTGGCGTTTTTTACGTGAACAGTCCGGTAATACGGTGGCTTCGTACATAATTTAGTGTCCACATTCTTGACAAGTATATAGATAATAACACTAATTCGGTCGCGAGTTTTTTGGGCTGAAAATCATACAACAGTATTAACAACTCTATTTACATCAGTGGATTACAATCTGCCACGTATACTTGCACTTAATTACGGTAGTTTTATATATTATAATTTCGCATATAAGTAATTAACGCTAATATCGATGGGCAGTGTACCGTAGTCAGCGGCGGATCGGACAAATTGTAACGTCCGACAGCTGTACGGTCAACGAGCGTTACGGTTGCATGTGAAACCATGTGAACCGAAAAGTCCATTCTAGTCCCTTGTGAGTGAACATTCATGTGATCCTCTTTTGCCCGTCATTACCCAAAACGAAATTCCATTTCGGGCAGACATGAAAACTTTCCTGTTTAAAACCAATTTCTAACCAGAAAAAAATTATAACAATTGGTCAGACTACGCCCGTGATGCTCAAAACAATTTCATTCGTTTCTAATGTAAATTGTATTCTGCCCACGGGCAGGCTAAACATCCGAGCAGTTAATAATGTCGATTCGTGCGAAAGAAAGGAGCCCACCCGGATCCGTGAGGACGAAAAGGGCTCCATTTCAATTCACGTCTTACGTGGACCAATGGGGTGAAGCAGTCGCTATTTACAAGTGGGAAAATGTGTCCACCTGTGACTCACTTGTCACAGCAGAAACTAGTCTATTTTGGTTCTCACATTATTGCCAAATGTGTAAATATGCTCTGCAGGTTCTGCAAACAATGAAAGGGAAGGAAGGAAGTTGCAGAGAAAACTACTACCATAGTGTTGGCTAGCAACGAAGGAAACAAAAGGAAGCTGCAGGAAATTTAGTGCTGTATCCTAATTTAGTAAGGCAGGGAAACAAAGGAAATTGCAGAATATTTACTGCCACATTGTAAGCTAACTGCAGGTTCTGCAGGAAGGAAAGGAAACCAAGGAAATTACAGATTTTTGTCCGCTTTTATTTTGCATTTGGATACCATGGCTAGTACTGAATTGATGGACCTTTTTAGGTCGGAAGAGATGCAGTTGGTCCAGCTCATCATTCCTGCTGAGTCAGCTCATGATACCATCACATATCTTGGTCAGCTTGGACTTTTGCAATTCAAGGATGTAAGCTGAAATGACCGAATTTTACTTGGAATCCTGCACACACTAAAATCATTGTTCATTAGTTTGTTTCTGAAGTAGTTTGTTTCCTGAGTTATTTTGTTACATTTTACTGAAAATTTCGATCCTGCACATGCTACATTCATTATTCACTAGTGTGTTTCCGAAGATATGTCTGAAACCTTTTAACTGAGAATCTGATTTTTAATCCTTAGTTTTCGATTCTAATTTGGATTCTGACCCATGCGAATGTGTCAGTTAATTTCCTCGGGAGAATTAAAACAAACAATTGTTTCTCCCAAAGAAATGATTGTTCCAACTCTCAGCTAACAAGGAATATAGATATTTGAATTTAGATGTTCTTTGGTTTGATGTTTGATTATCGTTTTTTTTTGCAGCTCAATCCTGATAAGAGTCCCTTTCAGCGAACTTATGCAAATCAGGTATGCCCTTTTTTCATTTTTTCCCTCTTTTCTTTCCACCCCCCAGGAATTACTACCCTGGCTGCTACACACATTATTTACCACATTGTTAGCTGATTTTTGTCTTCGTTTGATTTCAATGCTCTTAAGCCATTTGATCTAATTTCGTCTTTGACCTAATCTTATCTTTGACCTAATTTTGTCATTGACCTAATTGAATTACTCCAGATGTCATCATCACTTTGTTTTTCTGGTTTTTTATGCCCTTTCTGCATTCTAGGTCAAACGATGTTCAGAAATGTCCCGAAAGTTGCGATTTATTGTTGAACAAACGCACAAAGCTGGTATTCCTATGCGAATTGGAAATACAGTCGATGACGATTTCGATTTTGATGATTTAGAGGTAAAGTATATCAGGCGAGGATGCCCTTTTTTTTCTGCATTGGAATATTCCTTCCCGGAAAATTGATGGTTTTTCTCTTTTGATATATCCTTTCATTTTGAATTCATGCAATTTGCCCCTTTCGCTCAGAAGCCTTACTCGAGCTGGGGCTAAAATTAGGTTAATTTTAGTGTCCTTTAAGGTTCAAATGTACATACGATCCCTAGAAATATAAAGAGCACGTTGTGTGGTTTGAAATCCTTGCAGATCAAGCTGAGTGAATTGGAAACTGAACTTTTGGAGGTCAATTCAAACAATGAGAAGCTCGAAAGGACAAAAAATGAGCTTACTGAAATGCACCTTGTTCTTGAGAAGGTGGGCTCATCTTTCCTATTATTGTACACCGCATTGTGTTAGAAGATATTGTGGGTTGATCCTTATGTATTTCTCCTACTATTGTTTTCAACATACTGACACTGACAGTTCTTTTTACCTTTGCGGTATGTTTTTTTTTGTTTTTTTTTTCTCAGTCCTTGATGGTTGGTGATTGAGAGACGGTGACTTTTTTTTCTTATCCTTTTGATGGAGAATATTCTGATTTGTTTTTCTCTTTGGTTTTTGATTATGACTATTTTTCTGACTCGTCTTTTATGGCCGGTTTTGAAGAATTTCAGGCTGGAGCATTTTTCACATCAGCCAGACAAGATGCAACAGCTCATCAGAGAGAGATGGAAGATTTGTCATCTTCTGAAGAGGGAAATATGGATAGTCCCCTGCGTCTGGAGCAGGTAATTTCAACTTTCATTTTTTAAAGAATCCGAATCTCGACTCCTTTTGCTGAAGGGAGTTTTCTCAACCTTTCACATTCGCATGTCTTGAAAAAGAAAGTTAACGGAAATCCTTTTGATGCCGGTAGCTTTATCAACTCTGGCACATTTCAAGATTTGAATCCCTTTGGATGACTTTTGGGGCAGTATAGACCTCAAAGCTTCTTCAGAATGTTGTTACAAGAACAGTTTCTAAATGATATACATTCAATTAGCTACAGTCAATGTTCGCTTTTCATAAGGTCACCATTCTTCTTCTCTTTTTTTTCAATGGAGGGTGTTATTCCTATGCTTTCCAATCCTTTTATTTAGTATATGGAAAATTTGCCCCTAGGAAGAATTTGGTTTTTTTCATGTATATCATGTGCTTGTGGAAACTTGTAAACGTCAGACTTTTTCAACATCAGACTTTTCAACATCCTTTCACAGTCTCGAATTATAAAATCTTGATAGTTCAGTTCTCGTGTGTTTATTCTGTGTTCCCCAGAGGCTCTATGTTTTAGTGGTTTTGAAATATACAATGTCTCTCTGCATGTAAAACCTGTCTCTAATGTTTTGTATAGCTTCATTTGGTTTCGGTAAAGAGACTCTAGGAAATGTACTCAGAGTCTAATTATTACGTGTATTTTTATAATCTAATCTAGAATCTCTGTATTGCTGTTTTTATATACGCTGAATAAAATCATATATTTTATTCATGCCTTTTTTTTATATTTTTTTTAATTCTAAACACAATCCATATGTTGCCCTTGATTACAAATAAAACATCTTCCTCCTCTTCAATCCCTTTTTTGACCGTAATACTTGTTTTAATTTCTATTTATGAATTGGCAACCATTTTTTCGAGCAAATTGATTGTGTTTATTGCTGGTTTGCTCTCAAAATGCTCCCAAGTAACTCGAAACTCCAGCGCTAGTATTTTCGTATGTTCCCTTCAAAGCCATAGAATCCCCTAATTCCCCCCTTAATTTTTTATTTTGATTCAAGAACTAAGAATTCTCTTCAAAACTCAATAATTTTCTTAAATTTCCTTGGGAACCTTCTAATTATTCCTCCATTATTGTGTAATACTGGTTCAAGAAACTAAGAATTTCCTTGAATTCCCTTCAATCATCTAATTCCCTTCAATTCCCTTAAATTTCCTTCGTAATTTCAAAACTCTGAACTTTGTTTTGGCGATTCTTTTATCAGGAAATGACAATCGATCCCTCAAAACAAGTCCGTTTGGGATTTGTAACGGGTTTGGTCGCAAAAGCAAAAGCTCTGGCTTTTGAAAGAATTCTTTTTCGAGCAACTCGAGGAAATATTTTTCTGAAACAAACTCCAGTTGAGGAGACGGTGTTAGATCCTGCCTCAGGTGAGGAAGTAAGTCACAATTTTTTTTTACCTTTTTCCTCTCAATTTTTTCTCCTTTCTCCTTTTTCACCTGAGAATGTACTTATGAAGTCCTAAAAGGTCTTTTGTCCCTTTTTTTTTTTTCTTTTTGTCCCTGAAAAAAACAAAACACTTGAAACTGCATTGATGTGTGCACAATTTTATTTGATTTGTCTTTTTCACATGACAATTTGCCTCACCCATGTTTAATACTAAACATACAGGTCTAATTCAATAAAACACTGAGCTTAAGGAATGATTGGACCACACTAACCTTTTTTAGTGTTGATCCTCAATTTCTTTTTTAAATATCATAGTTTCATGTATGGTCTCTTTACAGGTGAAGGAAATATTATTTAGTCTTAAAAAATTTGCTAATGCTGCTGTGAATAGTGTGGATAAGGTAGTAAATTCCTGTGATTCTGTGTTTCTTGTTTTTCTGGTATAATTTGGACGTTTTAATAAGGCCTCAAATTTTCTGTTTGTTTTTTGGGGTTTTTCCAGGTGGAGAAAGTGGTTTTTGTTGTATTTTTTGCCGGAGAACGGGCGAGGACTAAAATTATGAAAATTTGTGAAGCCTTTGGGGCAAATCGGTATCCTTTTCCAGAGGAGTCGGCGAAACAGAGACAGATTAAGAGTGAGGTATAAATCATCATTCAAATCATCATTCAAATCATCATCATTATTTTCCTTTTAAGTGTAAATTATTATTAATTTTCTCATTATTTATTTTCTGCTCAATCTGTTTTAGTTGACTTCACTTTCGACTTCACTTTCTAAATTTTATGAGTAGCAGTTATTTTCTTTTCGCTATGTATTTTCCTGTGACAGTACTTTTTACCATTGCGGTCAAACCTTCATGTTTTTTTTTTTTTTTCTCAGTCCTTGATGGTTGGTGATTTTGCGATGGTGACTTTTTATTTTATCCTTTTGATGGAGAATATTCTGTTTTTTTTTTTCTCTTTGGTTTTTGATTATGACTTTTTTTCATAACTCGTCTTTTATGGCCGGTTTTGAAGAATTTCAGGCTGGAGCATTTTTCACATCAGCCAGACAAGATGCAACAGTTCATCAGAGAGAGATGGAAGATTTATCATCTTCTGAAGAGGGAAATATGGATAGTCCCCTGCTTCTGGAGCAGGTAATTTCAACTAAGAATCCGAATCTCGACTCCTTTTGCTGAAGGGAGTTTTCTCAACCTTTCACATTAGCATGTCTTGAAAAAGAAAGTTAACGGAAATCCTTTTGATGCCGGTAGCTTTATCAACTCTGGCACATTGAATCCCTTTGGATGCCTTTTGGGGCAGTACAGACCTCAAAGCCTCTTCAGAATGTTGTTACAAGAACAGTTTCTAAATGATATACATTCAATTAGCTACAGTCAATGTTCGCTTTTCACAAGGTCACCATTCTTCTTCTCTTTTTTTTCAATGGAGGGTGTTATTCCTATGCTTTCCAATCCTTTTATTTAGTATATGAAAAATTTGCCCCTAGAAGAATTTGATTTTTTTCATGTATATCATGTGCTTGTGGAAACTTGTAAACATCAAACTTTGGTTTTTAAATATAGAATGTCTCTCTGCACTAGGTATGTTTTTCTAAATGTAAAACCTTTCTCTAATGTTTTGTATAGCTTCTTTTGGTTTCGGTAAACTCTAGGAAATGTACTCAGAGTCTAATTATTACGTGTATTTCTATAATCTAATCTAGAATCTCTGTATTGCTGTTTTTATATACGCTGAATAAAATCATATATTTTATTCATGCCTTTTTTTATTTTTTTTTATTCTAAACACAATCCATATGTTGCCCTTGATTACAAATAAAACATCTTCCTCCTCTTCAATCCCTTTTTTGACCGTCATACTTGTTTTAATTTCTATTTATGAATTGGCAACCATTTTTTTGAACAAATTGATTGTGTTTATTGCTGGTTTGCTCTCGAAATGCTTCCAAGTAACTCGAAACTCGAGAGCTAGTATTCTCGTATGTTCCCTTCAAAGCCATAGAATCCCCTAATTCCCCCCTTAATTTTTTTATTTTGATTCAAGAACTAAGAATTCTCTTCAAAACTCAATAATTTTCTTAAATTTCCTTGGGAACCTTCTAATTATTCCTCCATTATTGTGTAATACTGGTTCAAAAAGCTAAGAATTTCCTTGAATTCCCTTCAATCATCTAATTCCCTTAAATTTCCTTCGTAATTTCAAAACTCTGAACTCTTGTTTTTGCGATTCTTTTATCAGGAAATGACAATCGATCCCTCAAAACAAGTCCGTTTGGGATTTGTAACCGGTTTGGTTGCAAAAGCGAAAGCTCTGGCGTTCGAAAGAATTCTTTTTCGAGCAACTCGAGGAAATATTTTTTTGAAACAAACTCCCGTGGAGGAGTCGGTGGTAGATCCTGCCTCAGGTGAGGAAGTAAGTCACAATTTTTTTTCACCTATTTCCTCTCAATTTTTTCTCCTCTCTCCTTTTTCACCTGAGAATGGACCTATGAAGTCCTAAAAGGTTATTTTGTCCCCTTCTTTTTTTCTTTTTGTCCCTGAAAAAACCAAAATACTTGAAACTGCATTGATGTGTGAACAATTTCATTTGATTTGTCTTTTTCACATGACAATTTCCCTCACCCATGTTTAATACTAAACATACAGGTCTAATTCAATAAAAAGAAACACTGAGCTTAGGGAATGATTGGACCACACTAACCTTTTTTAGTGTTGATCCTCAATTTCTCTTTTAAATATCATAGTTTCATGTATGGTCTCTTTACAGGTGAAGGAAATATTATTAGTCTTAAAAAATTTGCTAATGCTGCTGTGAATAGTGTGGATAAGGTAGTAAATTCCCGTGATTCTGTGTTTCTTGTTTTTTTGGTATAATTTGGACATTTTAATAAAGCCTCAAATTTTCTGTTTGTTTTTTGGGGTTTTTCCAGGTGGAGAAAGTGGTTTTTGTTGTATTTTTTGCCGGAGAACGGGCAAGGACTAAAATTATGAAAATTTGTGAAGCCTTTGGGGCAAATCGGTATCCTTTTCCGGAGGAGTCGGCGAAACAGAGACAGATTAAGAGTGAGGTATAAATCATCATTCAAATCATCATTCAAATCAACATCATTATTTTCCTTTTAAGTGTAAATTATTATTAATTTTCTCATTATTTATTTTCTGCTCAATCTGTTTTAGTTGACTTCACTTTCGACTTCACTTTCTAAATTTTATGAGTAGCAGTTATTTTCTTTTCGCTATGTATTTTCCTGTGAAGTTAATGTTTTAAATGTTCCAAACAACCTAGTTATGTGTTTTCTGGTGAATTTAATGTGTAGATTGTTACATCTTATGCAAAACTTTCTGATTGCGTTTTTAAATGAATTTTATTTGTAAATTGTTATACAAAGTCTATTTTTTTCTGTTTTTATGTGTTTTTATTGTTTTTAGGTGAATTCTCGTCTCACAGATTTAAGTTCCACAATTGAGGCGGGGCATCATCACAGAAATAATGTTCTCACTTCTGTCGGATTCTATTTGAACCAGTGGACAGAAATTGTACGTTTATGATTTTTTTATTTTTTTTTTATTTGGGGTAACATTTGAAGGTTTTTTATTCTACAATACGAAAGGTCAATGATTCTTTTTGTAACATGTAGATATATTTTTTTGTGACGATTTTTTGATGCAATGAAGTCTAGGGTTTATTGGCAACTTGTTGGTTTTTGTATGGTTTGCTCTGTCTCTTCCTTGTTTCCTTTGCTTTTGTTTGATTGTTGTAAGTTTTAGATTGATGTGCATTCTCCCTCTCCTTTTTCTCTCTCTTATTTTTTCCCTTTTCCTCCCCTTCTCCCCCATCTACTCCCTACTTTTCCTTTCTTTTTTTGTCTTCCTAATCTTTTCCCTTCTTTCGACCTCCCTCTCCTCCCTCTCCTTCTCTCCTCCTACTCTCCCCCTCCGCTTCACTCTCTCTCACTCTCCCTCTCGCCCTCCCGTTCCCTGTCCTCTTTCCGCCCTCTCTGTCCTGATCTCCCTCTCTTCTTCATCCTCTCTCTCTCACCCCCCATCATCTTTCTCTGCACATTCTCATCTCTCTCCCTCTCACTCACCCTACTGCTCTCTTTCTCTTCGTATTCTCACGGCTCTGGCATCTCTCCTCTCTCTCTCTCTCTCTCATCCACTCTTCCCTGCACATTTTCATGATTGCGCCTCTCCTCCCATCTCTCTCCCCTGCACCCCTCCAGGTCCGTCATGATAAGGCTGCCTACCACACTCTCGAAATACTTAGCATCACCCTCTCTCTCTCCTACCGTCTTCCTTGCTCATTCTCCTCAATATGTCTCCTTCTCTTTCTCACCCTTCCACGCACTTTCTGCACACATTCTCATGATTGCTTCCTCCTCATTTGCTCTCCTTTCCCACCCTCTTCCCTGCACATGAATACATCTCTCCTCCTATCTCTCCCCTTCCTCCCCCAGGTCCGTCAAGAGAAGGTCGTCTACCACACTCTCAACATGCTTAGCATCTCCCTCTCTCTCTCTCCATCCCTGTGCATACTGATGAATACATCTCCCCCACACTCGAAAATGTCTCTCCTCATCTCTCTCTCTCCCTCTCTCCTTCCCTCTCTTCCCTGCTCATTCTCATGAATATTTCTCTCTTCCTCTCTCTCTCTCCCACTCTCTCACCTGCTCATTCTCATGAATATTTCTCTTTTCCTCCCTTTCTCTCCCACCCTCTTCCTTTATCATTCTCATGACTACGTCTCCCCTCCTCTCTCTCTCCGGCCCTCCCCAGGTTCGTCAAGAGAAGGCCGTCTACCACACTCCCAACATGCTTAGCATCGATGTCACTCGAAAGTGTCTTGTTGCTGAGGGATGGTGCCCCATTATTGCAAAAGGGCGGGTAAATTCAAATTTACATCCCGCCCAGATAAATAATTGAATCGGGAGTAGCATGGTTTCCCAGGGCTTTTAGGATGTGTATAATTTGAATGAGGGGTAGAATTTAAATGTACATACCTAAAAAAAAACGATATTGAAAATTAAAAAATAAGGGCGATTATGACCCCATTGTTGCAAGAGGACAGGTACGCTTAAAACAGAACTGTAAAGCAAAACGCCCTATAAGAACCCTAAAATCCTAATCCTGAAATGCCCTGAAAAAGCCAAAAGAAAAAACCTGAAAAAATGACGCTGAAGACAAAAGTAGCAGGATGGCATGTAGGAGGCACGGGAAAAAAAAACAAAAAACAACATTTTTTGCACTTCCTAAGCGGTGAAAATATTATAAATATCGGATACCAAAAACTGGCAAAGTCGTGATTAAAAAATTTCGGAAGTCGGGACCTATCGATATTGAACTGTAATCGAATGCAAGTCAGTCCAATACCTATCACGAGTATATAGCTGGTTCAAGACCTCACTCTTTTTTTTCCCCTGAATAGTATTTACTAGGAAAACACATGGAACATGTTATTGAATCGACATTAGTCAATTTAGAAAAGATGGTTGGTTCAAGTAATAGCACTTAATTTGTTTTTCCCAGAAAAACCCAAAAAAACCGTAGATTGCAACTCTTTTGGGGACCCTTTTTGATGTGTTCCCTTGTAAATATGTATCGGAAGTGTTTGTGGCCCTGTTGCCAAAAATGGGTAATAATTAATTAATTTTACCCAAAGAGAATTAGTTGAATCAATTATCCCAAATAAAATATTAGTTGTTGACGTTTTTTTTTTTTTTTTCCCCTTAAATTTATGTTTTTTAGATTCAAGAAGCTCTGCAGAGAGCGGCTGCCGATAGCAACGCTCAAGTGGGAACAATTTTTCAACCGCTACAGACAAAAGAGTCCCCCCCCACTTATTTCAGAACAAACAAAGTGACCGGATCTTTCCAGGAAATTGTGGACGCATATGGGTATGTCTCCCCCCTTTTTTTTGTGACATTGTGGCATTTTGTTTTTTTTGTTTGATGTTCTTTGCTTTTTGCTTGAGTGTATGCGTATTTAATTAAAATCCACGCCTTTAAGTTATTCAAGCTATTTAAAGTAATTTCAGTGTTTGAGTAAATGCTTTTTTTTGTGTCTTTTTTTTCTTTTTGTCTGTATTTTTTTCAGCTGGATGGAGGAGAATGCATTGTTATAAAATTATTCGAAATTTTTGAATGCCAATCTTGTTTTTTTTTGTCTTTTTGCACTTTTCTTTGTAAGTTTAGATGCACTTAAATCAAGCCCCAAATTTGCCAATTTTTTCCACTTTTCTCATTTTTAAGTTTTTTTTTCCAAATATTTTATCTATCACCCGTCTTTTTCTTTATTTCTACTTTTTTCTTTGCATATTTTTCAGTATCGGTCGATATCGAGAAGTGAATCCTGCGGTTTTTACAATCGTCACTTTTCCGTTTCTTTTCGCGGTTATGTTTGGGGATTGGGGTCATGGAATTATTATGCTTTTGGCCTCCCTTTATCTCATCGGAAATGAAAAGAAAATGTTGAGTCAGGTCAGTTTTTCGACGACTTTTAACTTTTGTGTCATTTTTTGGAGTTTTAAGGTTTTAGAGTTTTATGAGTGGTCGACTTTCGTTTTTTGTGACATTGTCTTTTGTGACATTTTTGTTTGCACCTCTGTACTCTTTTCTCGTACTTGTTAGTAAAACAACAATTTGTTTTGTCCTATTTTTCTTTGTTAGCCTGGCACTGTTGATTTTTCACTGTTGAATAAACCACTTTTTAGAACACTATCTTTCTTCAGGTATGGAATTTTTTTATTTGTCCAAGTTTTTTTTGCCCTTCTGTAAGTACATGATTTTGTCTTTTTCCATGTAGAATTATGCATTTGCTTGTCTTTTTCTCATTTCTGAAGATTTTTTTTGCCTACTAATTTCTATGTACCATTTTGCTTGATTGGGTGTAAAACCTTGTGCAGAAATTGGGCGATATTATGGAAATGGCATTTGGAGGCCGATATGTGATTCTCCTTATGTCCATTTTTTCCATTTATACGGGCCTTATTTACAACGAGTTTTTTCGTTCATTTCAATCTTTGAAGTCCGCTTACATTGTACAACAAAAGTAACGCGTGAGTGATTTTTTTCAATATATATGTTTATACATTTGTAATAAGAAGGATAAGAGAAGGTAGGAAAGGGAGAAGGAGAGGGAAGTAGCAATGATTTTGTAATGAATAAAAGGAGGGGAGGGAGAGGGAGAAGGGAGAAGGGGAAGGAGAGGGAGATACATATCATACATATTATATACATATATATATATATATATATATATATATACATATATATATATATATATATATATATATATATATATATATATATATATATATATATATATATATTTTCTCACATATATGCTCACATATTTTGAGAGTTCAGCTTATAGTTGTGCACAACTGACTGCTCTTGGGTTTTTTTCTCTTTCTTTTTACTTTTATTTCGATTTTGGGTTTGTCTTTTTTTAGAGAGGCGTATACCACAGGGTTAGTAAAAACAGCAGGGTACACTTACCCCTTCGGTTTGGATCCCGCGTGGCACGGATCAGCTTCAGAACTTCCATTTACAAATTCTCTAAAAATGAAAATGTCGATTCTTATAGGAGTCGCACAAATGATGGTGGGAATTATGTTGAGTTACATGAACGCTGTTTATTTCAACCTTCCTCTCAATATTTGGTGGGTGGAGTCTTTTTTTTTTTTCTTTGTCTTTATTTTTATGTTTTCCTTTGTTTCTTTTCTTTTAAGTTATGTTGATTTTCTTGTGTTTTTGTAAATTCTTTTTTCTCTCTTCTTGTCGATTTAGTTTCAATTTTGTTCCCCTTTTTTTGTCTTTTATTTATTTATTGATTAATTTATTTATCTTTTTTTATTTCATCCTTTATCTGCTTCTGTTTTTGATTTTCTGAACAGGTATGAATTTGTCCCACAAGTCCTTTTCCTGGGAGGAATTTTTGGGTACCTTTGCCTCCTCATCCTCATTAAATGGTGTATCGGATCGCAAGCCGATTTATACCACGTGATGATTTACATGTTTTTAAGTCCCACCGAAGATTTGGGCGAAAATCAGCTTTTTCCAGGCCAGTCTTACGTCCAGGTAATTTTTTTGCTTTTCCACATTGCTGTTTTGAGTCCCATGGAAGAATTTGTTTATAATCAACCTTTTTCGGGAAGTTTGTGGGTCTAAAGTTCTCATTAGTATCGGTTCAATAAGTTAACATGCTTCTTTTTTTACCCCTTTTTTCTCTCTCTTTTTTGAGAACAATGGATGGTTTGTGCGGAAATTGAAGTTCAAGTGGGTGTTTGCATTTTTTTTTATTTTTTATTTAGGGGTTTATTTTTCCTTTTTGCGTTACTTTTCTCAATTTACAAGGATCGCAGCAAGTGAATTCTGGGCAGTTGTTTTCTGGTTTTCTCTCTTCCATTCTCTCTCTCTCTCTCTCTCACTCACTCACTCACTCACTCACTCGCTCACTCGCTCACTCGCTCACTCACTCACCGTGTCCTCCTGTGTCTCTCTCTCTCCCTGTCTCATCCTCTCCCTTCGTCTCGCTGTGCCCACCCTTCACCCTTGCGTCCCGGCTGTCTTTCCTCCTTCCCTCTTTCTGTTTTCCATTTTTCTTTCCTTTCCGGTCTGTCTGTTTTGCTCTCTTAGTTGCTGTGCCTCTGCGTTTCTGCGTCTGTCCCTTTTTGTATTTCGTGGGTTCTGTTTATCAGCTTTTTATCTCAGGTTTTGATTCTAACCATGTCCTTTTTGTCCTTGTTCTCCTTCTGTGGTGTCCGTCCCTCTCTCCTCTCCCCTCCCCCTCCCCCCCAGGAAAAGCCTCCCTTCACCCTCTCCGACCTCAAACGCGCCGTCCCCCCTCACTGCTTCCACCGCTCCCTCCTCCTCTCCTCCGCCTACCTCGCCTTCGACCTCGCCCTCGTCTCCCTCCTCTTCTACCTCACCCAGTTCCTCGACCACCCCTCCCTCTCTCTCTCTGTCTCTCTCCCTCTCCTTGCTTCTCTCTCTCTCTTTCTCTCCGCAGATCACATTAGTTCTCATCGCCTTAGTTGCAGTCCCCTGGATGCTTCTCCCTAAACCCCTCATTCTGCGGGCCCAACATATGCAGGTAAAACATATGCAGGAAATATGAGTATGGAGTAAATCAAAGTAAAGTAAAATTAGAGAACCATCTGTGTGTGTTTTATTTGCTATGGCAAAAAACGTAGTTTTTTTTCATCAAAGGATGTGCTTCTGTATCCAATAATAAAAAAATAAAACATTTCAAGGTAAAATTAGAGTACAAGGGATTTTTTTTGAAGTCCCAAAATCATACCCTAAAATGCTGTAAAGAAGGACCTGTATATTTCTAAAAAAAAATATTTAATAATTCATGAAGTAGCTTTGTTTTTTTGGTGTGAATGTTTTACAAACAAGTATTAAATTGCATCGAAGCCTTTTTTTTGTTACCTTATAGACCTCCCTCCTCTCTCTCTGCCACACTCTCTCTCTCTCCTTCTCCCCCCTCTTATTCCTTTGTTTTTTTTTTTGTATTTTTCGTTTGCTTTTGGTTTTCAGAAAGCTGCGGGCCGGACCTATGGAGTGTTGGGAGGTGAGGGTTCGGATTCGGAAATTTTTGAAATCGGAGAGGCAAGTGAACATGGGGAGGGAGAGGAGGAGTTTGAATTTGGAGAGGTGATGGTCCATCAGATGATCCACACCATCGAGTTTGTTCTGGGAGCCGTTTCTAATACTGCCTCATATCTCCGTTTGTGGGCTTTAAGGTGAGCTTAAAGGCTTTCTCTCCCTCTCAATCTATTTATCTAATGTTTGTTATATATATGATACTATACATTCTATATATGTGTGTGTGTGGTGTGTGTGTGTATAGCTTCATAGAAGGAAAAGGCATGGTGCGCAAAATAAAGTGAAAATCGGAGTTCAAAAGATAACAAAGAGGAGAATCATGGCAAAAAACAATCTGGAAGCAATGAATAAGAACAAGACAACAAGAATACAAAAAAGAAGCAAAGGGGAGAGAATGTCTTCTCAATATAATCAGTAATTTGAATGAACAAAAATGAACGGTTTCTAGTCTAGTTCTAAGTTTTTTTCATTAATATTTTCTTTTCACAGTCTCCAGTTCTATTTTGCTTACAGTTTCTAGCTGACATTTTTTTTCTTTATTTTTTTGGGTCTGAAGTTTGGCTCATGCTCAGCTTTCAGCCGTTTTCTACGAACGAGTTCTACTGGTGGCTTTCGAGTGAGTGGCCCAAACTAAAACCCCAGAAAAACCGTAAAAACCTTAAAATTATGAATCCCATGTTGTTGTCTTTCTTCTGTTTCTTTGATTTTTTGTTTACTTTTTCACTTTTTGTCTGTTTTTTTTTTCGGATAAAGAATAGAAGACAGGGCGAAAAAATTGGAACATTCCAATTCTGGGCACTCTTGCCACTGATGATTTTTGTCCAAAACGTTGGAACTCACTAATCTCCCTCTCCCTCTCCCTCTCCCTCTCCCTCTCCCTCCTCCCCCTCCCGATTCTCTCTTTCTCCTTCTCTCCCTCCCTCTTCCGCTCTCTCTTGTTCCCTTTCCCCCCTTTTTATTTATTTATTTTATTTTTAGGACTGGCAATGTGGTGGCCATGTTTGTCGGTTTTTTGATTTTCGCCTTCGCCACAATTGGGGTTTTGTTAATTATGGAAACTTTGAGTGCTTTTTTACACGCTCTCCGATTACATTGGGTCGAATTTCAAAACAAATTTTATCTCGGGGACGGATACAAATTTCATCCATTTTCTTTCTCTACTTTGGCGGAGGAAGAGGAATAGTTTGAATAGTTTTTTTTTTTTTAATCTGAATAGTTTTTTTTTATTCGAATCGTTTTTTTTACCATTGTTTGAAAGATTTCTTTAGGACGTGTCGTGAATATTCTATATTTCATGATATTTTCTAGTCTCTTTTTGTAATGTTCATTCAAAGATTTTTACCTGCAAAAAGATAAAAAAAAAAAGTAGTATTCGTTTTTGTTAATATTAGATGAAGCTGAAAAGAAAGTAGTCAACAAGAAAAAGTGGAGAGAAAAAAGGAAAGAAGAAATTGGTAGGAAAAGAGGATAAGAGGAAGTTAGATTTTTTTTATAGAGAGTGATGTTTTTTCTTTTCAATTACAATATTTTTGATTGTGTATGTTAGGTTTCTCGCTTCAGAAAAAGAAAAGAAAAGAAAAAAAAATGTACTTTCTGTTGTCATTTTGTTATGTCTTTTTATCAAACATTTGTGAATTGATTTTTGTTAGTTTTTTTTCATTGTCGCGTTAAAGTCTCTCCTTTTCTTTCTTTTTGTCAAAATGGCAATACGAAACAACTTATAACATAAGAATACATTTATATAACATCAAAAGAAGTCGATCCTCAATATGTGACTACTTTGTAGAAAACTGCCAATATGCTAACGAAGGCAACGATAGATGATATTTTTCTGAGGGGACCCAAATTAGAGTTTATATGCATTTTAAGTGATTCTCACATTGAAAGGGAGTTTGTTAGGTTCACTGTTGAGAATCCGCCATCCACAGCTTTGGCGACGTTCTACTCGTGTAGTACGCCTCAATTTCGAGTGTGGATTTTGCTTTCGTGTTTACGGCAAAATACACCGAAAATCATTATATTGTTAAGAGTGTATTAGTGTAAAGAAAAAAATAGTGTTATTAATGCTATATTGGGTTTCATGACCTTGAGCAAACAACATCATTAAATCTACTTAACACACTTATTGGGATACACATTCCCATAGTGTAGCCGTTATAGCCCTTGTCCACATAACAAACGTTTGAACATGTAAGAGCAAGTTCGCGCTATTTTCCCCCATCTTTATCCGTAGGAATCAAATTTGGGTGCACTATCCTGTGTCAACCCCACTCCCTTTCTCGCCTCGAAGCTGTTTTTTGACATTTTGTTTTTGTACTTTAGTACAAACTTGCTAACATTGACTTGCAATGTACACTACAGTATTTTAAAAAAATCCAAACTAGTGTGGTTGACTCAAATGAAACCGTATCCAAATGAAGCCAATGTGAATAAACAATTATTGTTTTTATTTCTATTTTAGGTCAGAGGGTCAAAAATTGAAGGGGGCGTCTACAGCTCCTAAGCAGAGCGACAGGCTAGGTGTGTACAGAATCATTTTTAAGTTGCTTGGTATGTATTTTTGTTTTTTTTGCTTTATACTACTTCTTAGTGGGAGTTAGTACGATAAATAGAGGGAAGGACAACGACCTCCATTGTATTAAAAAAAAATCTTTTTCGGTTGAATATATGACATAATACCGTTCCTATCACTTCTACCCTCCATCAACACCTATATCGCGTTCTCACTCCCTCTCCCCCCCACCTCTCCATCCCCATCTACTTTGCCTTCCCCCTTCCTCCTAGACCACTGACCTCTAGCTCTTTCCATATTCCCCACTTTCCCCTCTTCCTCTCCCCCCCCCCTCTCCCCCCTCCTCCTTCCCCTCCCCCCTCCCCATATCCTTATACCACCGTGTCTCTCTCTCCCACCCTCCTTCTCTCCCCTATTCCCCCTCTCACCTTCTACCCCTTGCACCCCCATTTTCCCCTCTTTGTTTTTACCCTTCTCCCCTCTCTTCAGCTCCTTTTCCCCCGCTACTCGTTTCCCCCCTCTCCCCCTCTCCCATTCTCTCGCTCCACCTTCCATCCCTTTCTCCAGCTCAACCCCTCTCTCCCCTTTTCGCACTCTCCCTCTCCCCCCTATCCTTACCTCCAAATCTCTTACCCTCCCCCTCTACGCCTATCCACCACTACCGCTCTCCTTTTTTGCACTCCCCTGTTCCTCTTTCGCACTTTCTCCCCCCTTCCCCCCCTCCCGCCCTTTCTATCTTTGCCCCTCTTTCCCTCTCTCAACCTTTATCCCTCTCCCCATCTCCCTCTCTACTCACCCTCCTTATCTTCCTCTCCCTCCTTTTCTTCCCCCCTCCTTCTTGCCCTCTCCCTCTCTCCCTATCTCCTTCTCCCTCCCACTTCTTTTCCCCTGCCCCTCTTTGCCTCTCTCATTCTCTCGCCCTCTCCCTCTCTCAACCTCTATCATTCTCTTCATCTCCCTCTTTAACCCGCCCTCCCTACCTCCCTCTCTCTCCCCCTTTTTTCCTTTTCCCCTCTTTCTCGCCTTTTCCCTTTCTCCCTATCTACCTCTCCCTCCTCCTTTGTTTACCCTCCCAAACGTCATCTTCAAACTTTCATCGGCGATGTGTTTTAAATCAAATTATTTTCGGTAAACAAATAGGAACACATTCGCTAACTGTCGAAATTTTGAAAAAAATTCAAACGATTTCAAGCGACGAGAAAAAGTACACAATGTGTTTTGTTTTGTCTGTTTTCGTCCGGTACTGATTTTTCGCAGGGGTCTCAAGATTCCGATGCCATTTCACACGGCACAGGCCGAAGGCGGTACGTCTACAATGTTACGGAAAGACATGCGAAGTCAAAACCAGTTCCAAAAAATAACGTGAGACAACATAGATTGTAGACGTTAAGAACCGTCACACAGGTAATGTCGACGTATACAATCGTCACAAACGTACGTTACGATTTCGTTGTTACACAATAGGGACACTTGAAAACCGGGTCCGGCGGATCCGCACTAAAATACAAAGTAAGTTACGGTAAGTTAGAAGTACATGGGGACATACCGTAAGTGTCAGAGGTGTCTTCCCGGGAGGCATGTTTTCGCACGTGCCATTTCCCGAGCTTTGCTTCTGTTTGTCAGGTTAGACTTTTTACTGTCGGATTTCGAGTTTAAGAAATAGAGAAGAAGTAGAGGAGTGAAGGAGAAGAAAACCTTTGTATAGAGAAAAAGGAAGTGGTTAATATATTGGTAATGGCTGCATGTGTTTATGATGTTTTTGTGAATGCTTCCGCTTGTCTCAGTGAATCTTCGAGTGTTGCTGTGCTGGTACAATCCTATCACCTCTCTCCTTCCATATCTTCATCTCCCTCTCCCCCTCTCTCTATCTTCCTTCCCATCCTCCCTCTCCTCCTCCCACCCTCCTCCCCCTACACCCTCCCGACCACTCTCCCCCCTCTCCCCTCCCCCTCTCCCTCCCCTCTCCCCTTTCGTCGCCTCGTCTCTTCTTTCTCTGTTTACCACAACCCCTCACGATATACCAACTGGTTATCCTCCCCTCCTAATCCCTCTTTCTTTCCTCTTTGATTCCCCCCTTCCCTTCTGCCCTTTCCTTATTTACCAATCTCTCACTCTCTCCTCCTGATCCCTCTCCCTCTCTCTCTCTCTCTCTCTCTCTCTCTCTCCTCTCTCTCTCTCTCTCTCTCTCTCTCTCTCTCTCTCTCTCTCTCTCTCTCTCTCTCCTCTCTCTCTCTCTCTCTCTCTCTCTCTCTCTCTCTCTCTCTCTCTCTCTCTCTCTCTCTCTCTCTCTCTCTCTCTCTCTCTCTCTCTCTCTCTCTCTCTCTCTCTCTCTCTCTCTCTCTCTCTCTCTCTCTCTCTCTCTCTGTCTCATTCATCTAGACTAGTCAACAAGTAGCATCATTTTCTGTTCGGAACCAGTTCAAAATGCGTGACGTGACGCGCGACCGTTGTTAACCACACTATCTACGAACCTATATTAAGACATTGACACTGGCATTGATTCCGCACACTGCAATTCCCCTCTTCCTCCTCCTCTCTCTCTGCCTATCCCCCTCTTTGCCCCTCCCCCTCTCCCAGCCCCTTCCCCTCCTCCTCCCCTCCAACCTCCCACTCCTCCCCCTTCCTCTTCACCTCTCTCCCTCTCTCTCTCCGTCTCTCTCGCCATCATCCTCGTTCCTCGCCTCCCCCCCTCCCCCTTTCCCAGTGTACCCCATCCGCCCCCCTCTCCCCTCTCACACCTACTTCGCCTCTTTCCCTCTTTCCCCTCCTCCCTTGCCACCTTTTTATCTCTACCCTGCTCCCCCTCCCCCTCTATCCCTTTCACCCTATCTTTCCTCTCTCTCCCCCATTCCCCCACTCCTCGCCACTCCCCCTCTCCCCGTCTTCCTTTCTCCCTCCCTCCCCCTCTCGCTCCTCTTCCTCCCTCGCACCCTCTCCCTCGCTATCACTCCCCCTCTCCCCCTCTCGATCCCACTCTCCCTCTCCCTCCTCTCCTCCCTCTTGACCTCTCCCTCTCCACCTCTCGCCCTCTCCAACTTTCCCGCTTCCCCCCTCCCCATCTCGGGCCCTCTCCTTCCACTTCCCTCCTCCAATCCCCTTTCCCTCCCTTTTTTCCTCCTCCTCTCCCCCTCTCCCTCTCTCCCCCCCTCTATCTTCCCCACTTCCCATGCCTCCCTCTCCTCCATATCCCGACATCCAAATCTCTAGCTCTTCCGCTCACCTAATCCCCTGCTCTCCCTCTCTCCAAACCCCCGGCTCTGTAGAAGGTAAGGGCATGGTGGGCGAAAGAGAGAGAAATTGGAGAAAGACATCAAAGATGAAAAAGAAAGAGCATAGTTGTGTAATTAGTGAATCGTACTTTAACTGGCTCTCCCCCTGTCCCTCTCTCCCGATGTCCTTTTCCCTCCTCCCTCCCTCCCGGCCTTTTCCCTCTAGCTCTCACTCTTCTCTCTCACTGAACATTAACTTATAATTCGATGAACATTAAAGTTTAATTCCATGAACATTAAATTATAATTCGATGAAAATTAAATTATAATTCGATGAACATTACATTATCATTCGATGAACATTAAGCTATAACCATATGAACATTAAATCAGAATAACATGAACATTACGTTATAATTCCATAAACATTAAATTACAATTTGATGAACATCAAATTGTAATTCGATGAACATTAAGCTATACTCGCAATCATGGCGCAGAACATTTTTAAATAAACGTTTCCTCAGAAATTAAGACACCGATTGAACCGGTTTTCATTCCCCAGAATTTTGTCATTGAGCCAACATTGGAAAAATTCTTCTCATTTGCTCAAGAAAACACTTGGTGAGATTATAATCTTACAGTATTTAGCATTTCAAAAGCTAAAATGGAGTTACTGACGAAGGGGAAAGGTACAAACAACATTCAGATGGTGTTATTAGACTGAATAAAGTGAAACTAATTTTTTTCAGTATGAAATATATATATCCTTAACACAAGTGATCTATGATTTATTGTGTCATTATAAAATAAAACAAAGACTGAATGGGACGTCAAGTCAAACGCAAGTAATTACAAAAGGCATACAAAAAGGTAGCAGTAGATGTGTTCAATAAATAGCACCGGTTCCTTGGTTCGACTTCTTAAAAGTTGACATGCAAAAAAAATGGACATCAAGTTGGACATAAAAAAAGCCTCTAACTTACGATCATCAAGACAGAAGATTAGAGCAAAAGTGAAACATTGGTAATAAAATGTGAACCTCAAATTAAACACTTGACTACAAAATGGTCCTCCAATATGTGAACATTTCATACATGTGACAAAACGTGGGTTTTAGGACATCCCAAAGAAACTACCCACATTGCAGAAAAAAAAATTGTAAATCAAAACTTGCTTCCGAAAAAGAAATGTTCTAAAGCAATCATTGTCAGCAGATAAAGTAACAAGTAAAAAAAATAACATTTTCTCAATAAAACAAAAGTTTGGGCCAGATTTAATCAAAAGAGTACCACTGCAACAATCAAAAATACTCTCCTTGACTTTTATGACCGGAGTCAATTAACAAACTCTTGTTTCATCCCGACGCCCCAATACACCCATTAGTGCGATAACTTACATTAAATACTAACTTTCTATTGCACTAAAAATGCATATCGCGCTAAAACCAACAATCTCTAAGGCTAATACTAGGAACGCCCAAAATGTCTCATCATTGTACCAATTCCAAAAAAAAAACTCCACCGAAAAGCCCTCCGTAATTATCGGTGTCACGTTCCATGAACTCTGTCACGTCGCTGTGTTCTCTCAAAGGCCTACCCACACCCACATAGTTCCCATATTATTAGCATTAAAAGCATGATTGTTCCACATTTTGTTGTTTTCCAAAAGATCTTGGATTACAATTTTTTGCTTTATCCCTATCCCTCTCCCTCTCCCTCTCCCTCCCCCCTCTCCCCACCCCTCTCCCCTACCTCTCCCCCCTCCCTCTCCCTCTCCCTCTCCCCCCTCCCTCTCTCTCTCTCCTCTCCCTCTCCCCCCTCCCTCTCCCCCCTCCCTCTTCCCCCTCCCTCTCCCTCCTCCCTCTCCCTCTCCCTTTCCCTCTCCCCTCTCCCTCCCCCTCTCCCTCCCCCTCTCCCTCTCCCTCTCCCTCCCTCTCCCCCCCTCCCTCTCCGTCTCCCCCCCCTCCCCCTCTCCCTCTCCCTCTCCCTCCCTCTCCCCCCCTCCCTCTCCGTCTCCCCCCTCCCCTCCCTTCTCCCTCCCTCTCCCTCCTCCCTCTCCCTCTCCCTTTCCCTCTCCCTCTCCCTCCCCCTCTCCCTCCCCCTCTACCTCGCCCTCTCCCTCCCTCTCCCCCCTCCCTCCCCGTCTCCCCCCTCCCCCTCTCCCTCTCCTCTCCCTCACCCCTCCCTCTCCCCCCCTCCCTCCCCGTCTCCCCCCTCCCCTTCTCCCTCTCCCTCTCCCTCACCTCCCCCTCCCCCCCCCTCCCTCTCCCTCTCCCCTCTCCCTCCCCCTCTCCCACGCCTCTCCCTCGCTCTCCCCCCTCCCTCTCCCTCTCCCTCTCCCTCCCCCTCGCCCACCCCTCTCCGTCTCCCCCTCCCCTTCTCCTCCTCCCTCTCCCTCTCCCTCTCCCTCTCCCTCCCCCTCGCCCACCTCTCTCCCTCCCTCTCCCCCACTCCTCTCCCTCACCCTCCCCCCCTCCCTCCCGCTCCCTCCCTCTTCCCCCTCCCTCTCCCCCCTCCCTCTCCCTCTCCCTCTCCCTCTCCCTCCCCCGCTCCCTCCCTCTCCCCCTCCCTCTCCCCCCTCCTCCCCCCTCCCCTCTCCCTCTCCCTCTCCCCTCTCCCTCTCCCTCTCCCTCTCTCCCCCTCCCCCTCCCCCTCCCCCCTCCCCCTCATTAGGCTGCCAGGTTTTTTTTCTCAATTCCCTCACCTTACGCCTATCCTTTCCCGCTCTCTTATTCTCCCTTTCCTTCTCCCCCCCCTCTTCTTTTTTTTCTCCCTCTCTCTATCTCTTCCTTGCTCAATTTTCTACCTTTTTTGTACCACATTGGGCTGCGGAGCTTATTTTCTTTGCTTCTCTCCCCCTATCCCTTTCCCTCTTTTTCTCCCTACAGATCTCCCTCTCTCTTTTCAACCTCTTCCTCTCCCTCTTTTTTTCCTCTCCTTCTCACTCTCCCTCTCTTTCGTTTCAATTTCTCCCACCTATTTTCTCCTCAATATCATTCTATCACTATTTCTCTCTCTATCTTTCCATTCAACTCCATGCTTTTTTAGGCTATTGCTAATCCCCTGCTCTCCTCCTACTCTTCTCCCCCACTACCCCCTCTCCCTCTCTCCTAGTCTCCCCCCCCGCCCTGTCCCTCTCTCTCTCTCCTTTTCCCTCCCACCCTCCCTCCCGCCCTTTCCCACTCTGGCTCTAACTCCTATCACTCTCCCTGAACATGAAATTCTAACAATGTGAATATTAAATTATAATTCGATGAACATTTAATAAAATTTGATGAACATTACATTATTATTCGATGGACATAAATTGTAATTCAATGAATCTTAAATTATATTTTCGATGAACATTGCATTTCAATTCGATGACAATTCGATGAACAGTAGATTATAATTCGATGAACATTACATTGTATATTTGATGAGCATTAAATTATGATTCCCTGAACATTAAAGTATAATTCGATGAACATTAGATTACAATTCGATGATCATTAAATTACAATTGTAATTCCATGAACATTTAATTATAATTCAATGAACCGTTGCATTATAATGCGATGAGCATTAAAAGATAATTCGATGAACATTAAATTATAACTCGATGAACATTATAACATAATTCCTTGATCATTACATTATAATTAGATGAACATTACTTTGTGATTCCATTAACATTGAATTATAATTCCATGAAAATTTAGTTATAATTCCCTAAAAGTTAAGTAAAAATTGATGGACATTCAGTTATACTCGCGATCTTGGTGCTGATACATTTTAGAATAAGTTCCAACGTCATCAAAAATTAAAACACCAACCGAACCGGTTTTCATTCCCCAATTTTTTTTCATTGAGACACAATTGGAAAAATTCTTATCATTTGCTCAAGAAAACACTTGGTGAGATCATAATCTTACAGTTTTTAGCATTTCAAAAGTCAAAATGGAGTTATTGACGAGGGGAAAGGTACAAACAAGATCCAGATGGTGTTGTTAGACTGAATAAAATGAACTTAAAAATTTTCAATATGAAAACATATATTTATTTCTTAACAAAATTATCCATAATAAATTTGTGTCATTAATTTGATGACATAAATTAAAACAAGACTGAATGGGTTGTCACATCAAACGTAAATACAAAAGGTATACAAAATGGTATCAGTAGAGACGTGTGCAACAAATAACACTAGTTTCTATGTTCGACTTCTTAAAAGTTGACATGCCAAAAATTGGACATCGAGTTTGGACACAAGGGAAGTCCCAAACTTACTATCATCAAGGCAGAAGCTTAGAGCAAAAGCGAAACATTATAAATAAAATGTGAACCTCAAATTAAACACTAAAACATGGTCCTCCATATGTGAACATTTCATACATGGGACAAAACTTGGGTTTAGGACATCCCAAAGAAATTACCCACATTGCAAAACTAATTTGTAATCAAACTTATGTTCTAAAGCAATCATTGTCAGCAGATAAAGTACCAAGTAAAATAAGAAAAAAATAGTAAAACAAAAGTTTGGGCCGGATTTTATTAAAAGAGTACCACCTCAACAATCAAAAAGACTTTTATGACCAGAGTCACTTGACCAACTCTTGTTTGGTCCCCACGCCCCAATATACTCATCTCATTACTGCGATAAACTCTCATTAAACACTACCTTTTTTACTGCACTAAAAATGCCGATTGCGCTAAAACCAATAACCTATTAGACGAATACTAGGAACCCCTTTGACACCCAAAATGACCCATCATTGTACCAATCCCGAAAACAAAACTCCACCAAAAAGTCCTCCGTAATGATCGGCAATTACGGAATGTCACGTTCCATGTACTCTGTCACGTCGTTGTATTCACTTCAAAGGCCTACCCACACCCACATAGTTCCCATATATTTAGGATTGAGAACATGATATTTCCACATTTTGTTTTTTACCGCGATCTTGGATTATAACTTATTTGCTTTACACAGTTTCACATATCACTGTCTCATATTTTAATGAAAAGCGAACATTGTATCCATCTACTTGAAAATTGTATTCGATATTATGAGACATGGACATTTATTAGGTTTTCTAAAGTTGAAGAAACTCACTCATTTTTCTCGGGGGCGGTGGTGATGCTGAAATCCAAAAAATCAAACACCAAATCAGAAAAATCAGTGCATTATTTAAGATCAAATAGAAACACATGAAACATTTATTGAAATTAGGAACGAATTGTAGAACAACTTCGATATTTCCTATGTCTTTTACCACTAGAAATAAAAGATCCTGAAGAATACACCGATACTTGCTCAGACTCTCAATTTTGAAACAAAAGAAACAAGACCTACACAAGGAAGGAGTCAAAACTAAATGATCAACCATCCCTGCCTCCCGGCCTACATTCTCTCCCTCACTCTCTAGAGTAAAAACATGGTTAGTTCCGAGAGCGTTATCTTTAGTAACAAAATATTATTGGAGGGTGTTCCCAATAAATAACATTTATGGTTTTGTACCATTGTAGCACAACTAACCTTTTTTCGGAGGTGGGGGGGACGCTGCATCCATGGATACCCAAACCCAGAAAACTGTCAAGTTCAAGCCTTTTTCCTATACTTCTTGCTAATAAATTAGAAAAGGATGAAAAATAAAGCAGATACTCTTTCTAACTTCGGCATGTCAACCAGTAGAAAAGCAGTAAAAACTAAATGCTATGCACCAAAAAAACAATCAAATATGACAGCTTTTTGTTAATAAGTAAATCCGTAAAAACATAATAGAAGACAGACATAAATTGACTACATGAACATAGATAATAAGCCTTTTCACGAAGAAACCCATGATCACTAATAACTACAAAAAAGAAGTTATTAAAAGTTCTCGCACTAGAGCTAGTAAATTTGGGAGGGAAAATTGGCATCCCAAAATGGACATCCATAATTAACCTTCCAAGTTATCCATAAACATACATAAAAAACAGCCCACTAGTTTTTTACTATAGTGTTTGAAACAAAAAAACATTCATTGGAAATTTGATTCTCACTCTAAAGACATGAAAGGGAATTCATTAATTAATAATAGGTCTATTGTAAATATCCACAAACCTGCTTTCACAGGACAGGCTTTCCCATAGAAGCGGTTGAAGAAGTCAACGCCTCCATAGGGCGACAGTTTGTAAGTCAGA
The DNA here is from genome assembly GCA_037447655.1 of Zygnema cylindricum. Taxonomy (NCBI): domain Eukaryota; kingdom Viridiplantae; phylum Streptophyta; class Zygnematophyceae; order Zygnematales; family Zygnemataceae; genus Zygnema; species Zygnema cylindricum. The sequence goes on along the minus strand of JBBHKE010002073.1, from coordinate 211,527 downwards.
GGCGTTTTCAAACAAAAACACCTAAGGCTATCTCCATACTTGTTGATTCCAATAACAAATCCATTAGAATAAGCTTTGCAAAGTTGATCGCATTTAAGGCTCCCCATTGGCCAAACATCCACTCCTGCTGTAACATTAACTGGAAATGAAGAGCCGTACGGACTTTCGATATAAAAGTATCCCGCGGGATTCGAGCTGTTAAAAGCAATTGGACAACCTGAAAAAAAGAAAAGAAAAAAACTTAAAACAGTGGGGGATTGAGATGTATCTAAAAAAGAAATAATCAGCTTAAACAAACATTCTGCTGATGTAAATAAAACAAAACAGTAAATTTTTTATCTACTAGATGTAAGTTTGAATGCCGTGAGATAACAAAGATCTTGATTCTCAAATATTGGGCTATCTCAAAGCTTCATGATTTGTATGAAATTCATTATTCTTTTCCGTTAACCCCAAGTTTACAGGCTACAATTTAAAAACCCTACAAAACCCTAAAGTGCATCCAAACACACATAACTCATGGAACGCCACTCATGTTTTTTTTAAATATGTTTTCATCGGTAAACATTTTCGTGAAGATTACTAACCGGTGGGTTTGGCGGGTGGAGGTGGGCCTGTACACAAAAATTCTCCAAACTTTTGGGTCAGTAATTCTTAAAAATCTTTCCTTTTCTTTCTCTCTAAGAAATATTCTTCAGAATATTTTCCTGACAAATACAATTCTTTTACATCCATCTTCAACTTTAACAATACTCTACTTAAAGCTGATGAGATTACCAGGCACATGAACATTTAGGCGCTTATTCAAGATACTTGTAAATTTGAAGAAACAGAAGGTAAACATCAACAATAAACCCAAAAAAAAAAAATAACAACCAAGATACAACCATCCATCTCAATTCTAGGTCATTTCTCTACTAGGGTTACAATCATTAAACAACTACATGCCATACAAAAAGGTAGTCTACTGGAAAATGTTAAACCAACTGTTTTGTCAGGTACTAAATTAAAAAGGAACAAGAACATATCGAAATCAAAATTGAGCCAACCTATTTAAAATACAGTAATTATCCGTCTATTTTCATTATGTAAATAGAGAGGGAATGTGACTCACTTTTCGGAGGAGGTGCTGGAAATCCAAAAACATTTACCGAAGAACCACAAAAGTACAAAAAAGAAATGTGAGAACACCAGCCAACGACATTCGAAATAAAAACGATCACGTAATTTGGGATTTTCAAGTCTTTTATAGGACAATTAGCTGCTATAACAAATACATTTGGTGAAAACTGAGGACCATTATTTTTGTCCTCCAATACGCAAAACTGAAATGATCACAAAAAGACTCTCTGGCGATAAAAAACCGAATTTTCTGTGCGAAACCAGCCAGCATCCGATCTATACAGGGTATTTGCATTGGAAACATTTCTAATTGAAAAATGCATTTTTTCTGTAAAACGCACCTCTTCTGGGTGGGGGAGGAACTGCAATTGAAAAACCCGAAAACCCAAATTCCCCCACAAAAGCACATCAGTTTTTTTACACAAAGTTTACAACAACTGTCAAAAATATCCTCTTTTCAACCCCTTTTCCCCTCTCTCTCTCCCTCATAACAAACGCAGGAAAACTAAAAAATCTGCAGATTGTTCGCCAAACAATTTCCTACATTTCCTATTTCCTCAAGTACTACACCAGCGACAAAGCGCCACGTGTCGCTTTTAGTACATGCACTATAGCGCCAACTAAAAAAAAACATCCCCTGTGACATCTGTCACGGGCACTTTGCGTCATTCCGATTCGCTACCCGGCACGATTCGCAACTTCTAAGTGCGGCGCTAATTCCTTCCCGGTATTCATTTCACATTTAGCTGAATAAATAAATTTCACATTTCCCCATTCAGAATACCAAATATCTGTTTCGCAATATTAAATACCGCATTTTTAAACGCACATGCAACTCTCTTGTCTTGTTCGTACCTGCCAACCTGGGACATATTTTACTGAAGGTCCCCGGCGCCGAGATGCCATAGGGCTTCGCGTAGTTCGGCGCGCTCGTCATGCAGTAGCACTTCCTGTTTTGTCCCAAATTTCCGTACCGTACGTAGAACCCGAAAGTAGACTTGACGCAAAGCTTGGCGCATTCTACGGCCATGGTGTCAGAGTTGGGGACTATACCGGCCAAAGTGGCCGGAGTGGATTGTTCAAACCACGTGGTTGGGAATTCATAATAACCGGCAACTTTGGTGCTGTTGGCCTTCACGAGACAAGCTGCAAATCAAACAAAAAAAGATGAACAACAACGTGTCAACATTGTGGGAAGTAATATTCACTCTCATTCTAGGTTGTACTTTGCCCACTCATGTATAAGATGATTGACTACACTAATAGGGTTAGTGCTACACTAGTTTTCCCACTGGCAAGGTCAGTAGTGTTGGAGGAATGTCCACTTCGGACTCCACACGTGTGTATCACAGTAAATGCTGGTTACGCTAGTGCGCCGTTCATTGCAGTAAATTCGGTTTCAGGCGCTTGCATGCACAATCGGCCGGGTAGCTCAGTTGGTAGAGATAGTGTATGTCTAACACAAGGTCCCGGGTTTGATCCCCGGCTTGTCCATTTAACCAAAGATTTTACTTTGGCGCCCATGCGATATGTTGAATATCGCCGATCCTCAACAAGTAGTAATCAAACAGGAGCTGACAACACTAAGTCGAACTCCAAGCTAAAAATTTCCTTATTCCGGTAGGAATAAACGGTGGAGAATCACTAGGAAAGGATTTGAAATATGCATAATTTCCTTAAAGAGAAAGTGCAAATCCAGTCTGCGAGCTTGCCTGCAAACTTCTCCCTTTACAAGTTTAATGACAAGAATCAGTTTCCAGAAGATCAGATTATACAGTTAAATAAACAACAACTAATAATAACGTCTCTGAAGGCAGTTTATTCGTACATAAAAATTGAAAGGATTGTAAACCATTCAAGAAATGAAGGAAAAGTTTCAAGGGACGAGTCACATTCCACTAACAGAGAGAAAAACGCCATTGCAAAAAGAGAAATTCTTATGTCAAACTAAAAAAAAAAAAAGGAAAATAGAAAATGTTTTATTCAAAGAAACTCGTAACCTTCACTCACTTGCTGCTGAAATCTTGCCAAACAGTGCAGAAAGTACAGCGATTAGAAGCCATTGCATGGCCATGGTTGCTCAACAAATTGAAAAAAATGAAAACAAATATCCGACGGTCTAACTGCTAGCTTTCCTATTTCCTTTCCCTCTTCGACTCTTCCCTCTTCCTCGACGTCTCTCCTCTTAACTTGCTTGTATGGACAGATTGCCACTATTTATATGGCGTTCGAAGGAGAGGGCTAATTTTAGTTTTTTTTTAGCGTCTTGGAGAGACCTTCAGTCAGGCCGTGCCAATAAGCGTGTTTCCGTACAATCACTGGCAGTAAATTCTGTGTACCTTTTTTCACCATGTCGTCCCAGAAAATGACGAACACCTCACGGATGATAAAAGAAAGTGAATCGAACGGTGCATGTTCAATATTGGATCTGTAGAGAATCTTTATAGACTCGACCAAAAAACATTTTCCAAAAAAAAAAAAAAAACCAATCCGAAAATCCTGCTGATAGAAGGGTATTCCTTCGAAGGACCAAGGATCACATAGAGAGAACACCACTGTAGTTCCCATTGGTCCACGTAGGCAGTTAAGGATATCTTTTAGGAACGCTTTGCTGTGACTGCCGCCAAATTTGTCGCTATTATGATTGCGCGGCTGCAGGAATGTATTTACCCTTTCGCTATTCGATTGGCGGCTCCATGTAGTTGTAGGTTTGCGAACCTACTTTGAGTTCTAGCGAAGATTTCCCGTACACGGTTTGTGTCCCAATGTGTAGTGTTGGGTATCGAGGATCATTCGCCGCTATTCAATATGTATCGAATTTCAGGTACCCGATAATCGATATATCACTTCGATACATCGAAAAGGTAAATATCGCGATATATAAAATCGTATATATCGAGACTTTTTCAAAAAAAAAAAAAGGGAATTGCTAATCGCAGAGACGATTTTTGCTGCGCGCAGGTAGCTGTCAGAAATTGTACATTTGACGTACAGTTTTGTACAAGCTACGTACCTTTAAGTTCAAATTAGACGGTCAATCCGTCGAACAACTTTTGACTGGCGGAATATTGTAACGGCGGTTAAAAAAGTGTCGCGCTTGCGAACGTCGACCGTCATAAAAAAAATAAAATCACACGGCCGGCGCAGGTTTACTGTAACAAAACTGCGGCAGCCACATATAAATAAAATGGCTGCGCGCAGGTAGTTCACACTGACATTTGACTTGGACGATGACACAAATTAAAGGACGACGTACAACATGTATGAACTCGCACGAAACGAAATAAACTTAGTACAAAATAAAAATAGCGTACCCGCTTTTAAATATCGATGAAACTAAAATAACGCGTCGTCACGCGCGACCAAATGAAGTCACACTATTTACGAATCAACACCTCTACAGAACGTATTTCACGGGTTCAGCGTCCCGGTTCGCAAGTAGATTTCATTTTTGCGAAATGTGTGTGAACTACCTGCGCGCAGCCATTTTATTTCAGAACACGTATGTAAAAACTTATTTACTGACGTTACGCGATGTAACCTAGGCCTCTGTAATACAGAAGTTTTGCTGTCCGTACTATTACAGAGACCTCCTGATGTAACCAGCCTTGGTTTTGTGGGTTGACGTGCTTTTCATTTTGAGTTTGGGTGTTTATGTTTTCTTTGTTGATTGTTTCTTTTCTTTTCTCTTTTTTTGTTGTGTTCCCATCGCTCTATTTGTTTTTTTATTGTAGTTTTTCAGTTTTGGCCATGCCACCCCTTTTGTACCCCTTGACTCAGATGGGTTACCATCGTGCTTTTTAATTTATCCTGCTACCTTTTTTTTTTTTTTAAATAATTAATTACATGAATTACAGAATTAGTACTTTTTTGTCGGTTATATTTTGCGGCGACTACAGTACCTTTAAGACACGGAATGAAAATCACGTCGTACGTGGCGTATCAGACAATTTGTCTTTTTCGCTAAAATAACAAAAATATAAAATGTAAAATTTAAAAAATACTACATATCGCGATATATATCGCGATGGTTTATGTGGTCCCGGTACGATATATCGAAGATTCTTCTCGATCAATATTCAATATATCGAATATTGAAATCATAGCGATATTAATTTACCCGATACCCAACACTACCAATGTGAAACAACGAAATTGTTAATTAAAGGTGTGACGATTGTATACGTCGACGATGCCCGTGACGGCTGTCAACGTGTACGATCTGTCTTGACGGACCGTACAGTACACCGCCAATCGTTATTAGCGTGTAAGTTTTTTTAGCGAATACGAATAATTAGCGTGGTTTACGCTAATTGGGAACTTGGAATTTTTCGAAGAAATCGTCTATTCTAATTCAGAAATTGGGTTTTTTATGAAATAGTGTGGATAACTATATTTGAGAATTAAAAAAAAAAAAAGCGGGACGGAATTAGCGTACACAACGCTAATGACGATTGGCGGTGTAGTTTTTGAAACGTTTTGGAACCTTATGCCGTTCTTCCATCAGGAGCTGGAAAAATATGTACGGATGCTGTACTAGCATCGATTACAGGCCAATATGCACTATACCATGCCAGTACGCTCCTGTAATTATGTGACACGTGTCAAATTATAGTGGTATGGTGTGCTTTTTTGTTCGATGGCTGACGATTGTCAGAATCATATCAAAGGCCACAATCTGTATGAAAGATCTGTCCGAGCGCTCGTCAAAGATTTTCAAGCGTACGACATAAATGTCATACTTGTACGGACGTATTACCTCATAAAATGTCAAACAACCTACAAACAAGAAAGAGAAACCGACAAACTACAAAGGATAAAAGGAATGGAAATGGATCGTGACAGACTGACAGGATAGCTTCAATAAAATATTATATGGTGGCCACCCTGTCACCGCCATATGGCATTTATCCAGGAGGATCTTTCGGCCATCCAGCATGGCAATTATCTTAGTTGTCCGGCCTTCATGATTGTACGGAGGTGAAGCTGGCGACAGTACAGTACGGTACTGTACTGTACTGCCTGACGCGGATGGGGACGCCGATACCCTTTTTTTTTCAGTTATCAAAAAATAATAACAAAATGGAACAAAAACTTACGTGTCCTTTGGAGAATCTTGAAAGGCTACGTTGACAGATAGATTTGTCGTTTCTGTGTTGTCTTCTATCTCTTACATTTTGTCTTTTTCTATTCAATATGCTCTGTTGTACGAAAGCGAAAGTATTTCAGTAAACACCCCGATGCTGCCTGCTGATCATAGAGGTACCAAACGTTTTTAAACGCACGCATGAAACGTCAAAAAAAATAAAGAAGTATGCGCACGGAACAAAATTCAAAAAATTTAAATGGCGTTGACCGACTTTGACTTCAGTATAAATTAAAAATACTAAAAAATCAAAAACATTTAATCAAAAATTGAAAAATAATACAACGACACACAACTTAGGGTGCGTCTCTGTGTGACAGTAAGGGTTTTTTTCTGTCGTTTTCCTGTAAAACTTAAAGCCGTACCGCGTAAGTTTCAACCGTACAAAAAAATAGAAAAAAAAAGAAGTACATTTTGCGTCATCATCGAATTTAAGATGTACTACATGTTGGCGTTTTGTGTTCTTCGACCCCCGGCCACGCCAAAAAAAGTCATCTTCAAACTTTTCTTTAAAATACAGAGCTGATGTGTTTTAAAACAAAGTATTTTTCAGAAGCAAATAGGAACACGTATTCGCACGTGTAAATTATTTTCCAAAAATTTCTAAAGAATTCAAGCGACGGCGAAAGGTACACTATTCGTTTATATTTTGTCCGTTTGCGTCCATCAAAGTACACAATTTGTTGTGTTTTGTCGCGTTTCGTTTGATACGGACTTTTCCATTCCAGGGGTCTAAAAACTCCGATGCCATTTGACAAAATCGTGAGAAATCTTTGAGGGCGCCTCAGCAAGTCGCACACGGCGCCTCTCTCACGCAACCTCGCATTCTCGCGAAGTCCAAGGCATTTTTTTACAATTTGGTGCGTCATCACAGACTGTACACTGTCGACAGCCGTCACGGGCATTGTCCATGTATACAATCGTCACGCCCTTAAGTGACAACTTCGTTCGGTACACATAGGGATACCCGAAATCTGGGACCCGCCAGATCTTCGCTAAAAAACCCTAAAATAAAAAATCTTTAAGATTGAAGTACATAGAGACGCCCGTCTCTATGTACTTCAAACTTAGAGATTTTTTTTTTGTTTTTTAGCGAAAATCTGGCGGTCCCAAATTTTGGGTATCCCTATGTGTACCGAACGAAGTTGTCACTTAAGGGCGTGACGATTGTATACATCGACAATGCCCGTGATGGCTGTCGACAGTATACAATCTATGATGACGCACGTTATTTTTTGTAACTGCTTGTGACGTCGCATGACTTTTCGTGACATTGTAGACCTACCACCATCCAGCCTGTGCCGTTTCACAAATGAAGAAGATGCGCTTTGCCTTTGCGTCGTCTGTCCGCTCGACGTGAAATGGCATCGGAATCTTAAGACCCCTGGCGAAATGTAGTCCGTACCAGGCGCAAACGGAAAAAAACAAACAAATTGTGTACTTTACCTCGTCGTACCTGAACGCAAAGTCGCAAATGGACAAAACAAAGCGGATCGTACACTTTTCGTCGTCGCTTGAATTCTTTTGAAATTTTTTGAATACTTTTTACAAGTGCGAATACGTTTTCCTATTTGTTTTTCGAAAATACTTTATTTTAAAACACATCGGCCCTGTGTTTTAAAAAATAGTTTGAAGATGGCGTTTTTTGGCTTGGCCGTGGGTCGAAGAACACAAAACGACAACATGTAGTACATCTTAAATTCGATGATGACGCAAAATGTACTTTTCATTTTTTCTATTTTTTTGTACGGTTGAATCTTAAGCGGTGCGGCTCTAAGTTTTACAAGAAAATGACAAAGAAAAACGCTTACTTTGGCACATATAGACGCACCCTTAATCAAAACGAAATCAACGACGTCGACAACCATCAATGGCTCGTCGCTATAAAGGTGATCCAGCGACCAGCGACGAAGCTACCTCGTCCGCCAGCGACGAGGCAACGCCGGGCGCTTGGCCATATTACAACATGCCAACAAATAATAATAGCAAATTGAAAATTAAAGCATAAAATGACCCATTTTACAAAACATTGAATAATGGCAAATTGATAATTGAAGCAAAAATGGACTCGTCACAACATAACAACATTGAATAATGAAAATGCACAAAAGCCATTTTCATATTCATCTAAAGGAGATGGCTAAGTTTACACGCAAATAGAGGCTAAACTCATTAACGGTCGTGAATAAGGTTATCTCCTCTATCTCTCTACTCCAAATCTAGGTCATCCATGTCTTTGTCAAAATCCTCTTCCACTACCTCCCCTTCCACTTCTTCCCATGATATCATAGCCTCCTCATGGCTGACATCTTTGGTTTTGCGTGTTAATCTAAGATTGCTAAAGACCCACACCAAGTCATTGGCCTTGTTAGCCGTCAACCTATTCCGTTTTTTAGAGTGAATATGGTCATAGGTTGACCAATTCCTCTCACATGAGCTAGCAACTGAGCATTGGGCAAGGATCCTAATTGCCACCTTCTTCAAGGATCATAATTGCTACCTTGTGCAAGATAGGGGTGACAACCCCAAAATACTGCCACCACTTCCACCCTTGCAACTTTTTAGCACAAGCTTTTGTTACCTCCCTCCCAAAAACACCCTCAAACCCACTATACTTAGTCAGCTTATAGTAGGCTTCCGCTTGGTTATCCACATTCGGTAACATCCTATTAAGCATAGTTTTTACGCCTTCTATGACTTTCACAATTGAATGTTGCCTATATGTAGCACTTTGGTACTCAATATCTAATAGAAAGTCGGCTACATACATAGGGTTGTGTGCCATCTCCCATCTTGCCAACCAAGATGTCTTTAGCTTCTCCAAAATGTGCACTCCTTCGTAATTTCTAACTCCTCCATTGTTGGATATTTTATGTAAATGTTGGCCAATCATGTAAAAACCATAATAAACTTTCCCCACATTTGGGGACCCTTTGTCACACTCACTCATTAGTCGCACCACATGGTTTAAAATTGCCACAACTTCCCTCACTCTCATCCAAAAATCTGAGCTCAGAATGTGGCCGTTAATCTTGGCCCTATTCAATTTGTAAGCAGCTTTGGTCACCCAGTGCTTGTAGTCATCATCAAATATTAAGCCCTCCAAGTTGTCCTTCACCTCAAAAAACATGTGGAGCATGAAAAGTTTTGTCGCAAAGCTGGTCTCTCCAGGTTTCAAAAGCTTCAGTGTAGATAGCTTGTTGAAAATGGAAGCACTCATGCTATGGTTTGTGATGAATTTCAGAATCTTCTTTTCCTCTCGAACAACTGTTGAAATAAAAAACCAACTTGCCCGAATCCTCCAACATGGGGTCCAAAACGTGGGCAGAGTATGGAGTCCACGTGAGGGAGGGGTACTTATTCATGAGCAACAAGGCTGTTGCCTTGTTTACGAGAGCATAATCAGTCACAACCTTCACCACATGCTCCATGCCTATTCGAAAAACTCCGTTCTCCAACACATTACAAACATATTTCGCATCCTTATACCCCCCACTAGTGTCAACTGACGTGAGAAACATGTCACCCTTCAGAGTGACATTTCACCCCACATGTCACCCTTTGGGGTGTCATGTCACCTTTCGAGGTGACAGCTGAAATGTCAAGAAGAGGCTTTTGATCAATGGTCGTCCCGCTATCTAAAGCGATAGATGCACCTGTGACTTTTATCGTCTCCATGTAGCTCTCAAAATCCTTATTCAATGTCTCCTTAGTCTATATATAGGAGACAAGTTCTCATGTCTTTGCGGGGGGGGAGCTTATAAGACTCTTTTATCTCCTCAGTCTGCTTCACTGCAGCCTTGAAATATGGGTTATGAAGTAAACTGAAAGGTAAGCCATTGGCAAAGAAAGCCTTAGCCCATGCTACACCTACCTCCTTCTGATTATGCCGATTAAAAGCATTCCTAATTTTCATCTGCACTCCTTGTATCTTATTGCTTCCTTGTACCTTATTGCTTTGGCTAGACCCAACAGGAATTTTAGTAAGTCAATCTAAAGCGGGTAATGTACACTTTTGAGAGCCATGAGAAGCCTTGTTCGTTTCCAATACACTGAACTGTGCCTTGACCTCATCCAAACATAAGTTGCAAGGTCTGATACCCCCATAACTCACATTACGAATAAGGTGGTTTCTAATCCAAGTGGCATGTGCGTTGTATTCGATTTATGCACAGTTAATTTCCCCAAGTAGCCCACCCTTGGTGGCAAGGTGCGTGAAGAGGTTCGTGGGGGATTGAATGGTGGCTTTAATGGTAACTTGAATGGCGGACTCAAGCATTTTCCAAATTTGGTTTAAAAATTGCGCGTGGAAATGAAGTAACGTCTTTTTTTTGAAATTCCGTACATTTTATCTGTACACTTGTTTCGTATATGAAAAGTATACGAATTTAACGAAAATTTCAAAATCTTAAAAAATTAACGCATTTTTGTAAAAAAGTGAAAATTCGTACGCTTAGTGCCTTTATGCTGTTGATGGAAGTTCAAAAAGACCAAAGTACCGAAGGACCGAATAGAGACAATACCACAACACTAATTTTTTAGTGTTGTGTATCGATACCCATTTTGTGATAACCGATAAGTACCGTTTCTTGACCTTCTTATAATCGATATATTGGTCAGGTATGTCAATCAGAGGTCGCAAAAGTTGAAATTTTAGATACCTGAAACCGACATTTTTTTTTTTCAAAATCTGAATACTCGATACCCGACCAGGTTATGTCACACTCCTAAATTGTTACTGGATAGCTAATACACGTTTACGAAAATAAAAGTTTATCGAAACGCGATTTCTCGCGACTACCGAGTACTCGCTCGTACCCGAATAAGTACAAAATTACATTGCTCATTGTTATTAGCGTTAATGATTTATTGGTGTTCATGCGGAATTATAATTAATGATACCATTTTATGCAAGGAGACGTAGCAAGTTGTAGTCCACGTCTTCACATAACGTTGTTAACTCTATTTTGTGATTTTTGGCTATAAATAGCATCGAGTTATTAACACTAGTAACGATGAATGGTGTAGTAGTACATCTCCCTTTGCAAAAAAAGAGTTTGTGTACCTCTATTTTTTGCGATTTTCTCTTTTTGCAATCTCTCATGACGAGACAATGATTGCTTTAGAACATGTCTTTTTCGGAAGCAAGTTTTCATTTACAATTTTTTTTTTCTGCAATGTGGGTGGTTTTCTTTGGGATGTCCTAAAACCCAAGTTTTGCCCCATGTTTGAAATGTTCACATTTTGGAGGACCATTATTGTAGTCAAAGTGTAAATTTGAGGTTCACTTAATTTTAACGATGTTTCACTAATCTTCTGTCTTGGTGATCGTAAGTTTGAGACTTTTTTTTTGTCAAACTTGATATCCATTTCTTTAGCATGTTAACTTTTAAAAAGTCTAACAAAGGAATTAGTTCTCTTTGTTGAATATATATACTGCTACCTTTCGTATATCTTTCGTGTTTAATTACATTTGATGTGACGACTCGTTCAGACTTTGTTTTACTTTAATGTCATCAAAGCAATGACACAATATATCACATATCACTTGTGTTAAGGATATATATATATATATATATATATATACATATATATATATTGAAAGGATCGAGAATCAATCGGAATGTGCAGAAAATTGACAAATTTCACAATGCGGAAGCGAATTTAGCTTAAATCAATTATCAACCAGCTCACATACATTAAATTCTCATGAACATAGATAGAGACATTACACAATTCAAAAGAGGAATTCACATTAATTCTCATATATTAATTCTACAATAATTTCTCCTTAATTTCTCCTTAGTTGTTACCTAATCCCTCACTAGCTGGCATTTTAACTTAGTCGCCAGATTACATTTAGAAATCTAATTCTAGAAGCGTCACATGTACTTGGAGGCAAAATAAAGTACGATGCAAACTGCAAATTCTCGAAACGAAACATCTAGAAGTACAATACTTAAAGTACGACGTAATCTACACGAAACGAAACTGCTAGACGTACTACGCACGAACCGAAAAATACTAGAAGTCCTGTACACAAACTAAATAGACCAAACCGTTCACTCTTAATCAAATGAAACTGCAAAGTAGTATTGAAACGAAATGTAATGCGCGACGTGGCGCGCGACAAATTGACCCACCTAAAAACGACCAACATTGACAAAATCCCATATTGCAATCCTAACATATATGGTTAATACTGAAAAATATAGGTTCATTTTATTGAGTCTAATAACACCATCTAAATGTTGTTCGTACCTTTCCCCTCGTCAATAACTCCATTTTGACCTTTGAAATGCTAAATATTGAAAGATTATAATCTCACCAAGTGTTTTTTTTTGAGCAAATGATAAGGATTTCTCCAATGTTACCTCAAATGACAAAATTTTGGGAAATGAAAACCGGTTCAGTCAGTGTCTTTATTTTTAAAGAAAGAATTTTTTTGACACTTATTTAAAAATGTTCTTTGCCAAGATTGCGAGTACAAATTAATGTTTATCGAATTGTAATTCAACTTTCATCGAATATATAATTTAATGATTGTCGAATAATAAGTTTATGTTCAGTGATAGAGTGAGAGGAGTGAGAGCTGGAGAGGGAAAGGCCAGGAGGGAGGGAGGGGGGGAGAAGGAGAGCGGGAGAGAGAGGGACAGGAGGAGGGGGATTTGGAGAGAGGGAGAGCGGTTGTGGGGGAGAGGGGTAGAGGAGGAGAAGAGAGAAGGGAGGTCAAGGGAGAGCTGGAGGGCTGGATGTCGGGATATGGAGGAGACGGAGACATGGGAAGCGGGGAAGGGAGAGGGGGAGGGAGTATCAGAGGGGAAGGGGGAGGAGGAGAGGAGGAGGGAAAAAGGGAGGGAAAAGGGATGGGAGAAGGGAAGTGAAAAGAGAGGGCCGGAGATGGGGAGGGGGGAGCGAGAAAGATGGAGAGAGGGAGTGAAAGCGAAGGCGAGGGTGAGAGGAGGGGAGAGGAGCGAGAACGGGGGGGAGGTGGAAAGAAAGACGGGGAGAGGTGGAGTGGCGAGGAGTGGGGAAAGGGGAGAGAGAGAGGAAAAGATAAGGTGAAAGGGATAGAGGGGAAGGGGGAGAAGGGTAGAGATAGAATGGTGGCACGAGAGGGGGGGAAAGAGGGAGAGAGGCGAAGTGGGTGTGAGAGGGGAGAGAGGGGCAGATAAGGTACAATGGGAAAGGGGGAGGGGGAGGGGGAGGGCAAGGATGATGGCGAGATAAAAAGGGAGAGGTGAACAGGGACGCGGAGGAGTGCGAGGAGGGGGAGGGGTTGGGAGAGGGGGAGGGGTGGAGAGGGGGACAAGGAGAGAGGGAGGAGGAGGAAGAGGGGCATTGCGGCGTGGGGAATCAATGCGAATGTCAATGTCTTAATATGGGTTTGCTATTAGTGTGGTTATCAACGGTCGCACGTCACGCATTTTGGACTGTTTCCAAACATAAAATGATGCCACTTGTCAAATAATATAGATGAATGAGACAAAGGTGTTAGGATCTTTGTGAAACGACGTCTCAGTTCTGTTGAGCGCCGTAATATATTTTATTTAGTTAGCGTGTGACTTGTGTGGCGTGGTGTGATTCGGTAGTTATAGTTTGGCTTATTCTGTTTTGTTTGTACGACAGATTTTTTTTGTTTTGTACGGCGGTATGTTGTTTCGTACAGTACCGCGTACTTCATGTTGTTTCGGTATTACTTTGTCGTGATTGGTTCGCGCGCGTACCTTTGTACGTCACGCCATTCATTTGTACCTTGCAAAACTTGTCGTTTCGTGAGAGAGTGTATTGAAGACTTAGTCGTTTGGGGAAAAGTTATCTTTTGAAAGGGGGAAAAACTTTCGATGAAATATACTTGTCTTTTGCTGGTGTGTCTTTGCTTCTTACTATCTTTTGCTTTCACACTATATCTTGTCTTTCTTCTATCCTTGTGTGAATCGATCCTTACAAGTGGAATCAGAGATAGTTTGCTCCGTTAAGAGTTCTCAAGGTGGCAAGTCTTGCCGCCATGGGGGGAAAAAAGAAGAAGTCCTCATCCACACCTTCTCCTACTGCGGCTCCTAATCCGGATCTGCCGGATCTGGCCGATTCATCCCCAGATCAGAGTGTGAAAGATTTCGGCTTCGGAGTAAAGACTTTTGAAAAGGGTTCTCCCTCCAACCCACTTCCAAAAGAGGAGAAAGAGAAACAAGAAGGGGTGGTGTTGACCGAAGATCGTCTCAATGAGTTGTTTGACGGCTTTCTCACTCTTGTAGATCAACGAATCACGGATGCCAATCGAAAGGGGAAATTTAAGGTAGAGGAGGAGGATCCGATCTTAAATACTTTTGAGGTGGCTTCGAATGGAGGGGTCGAGGATAACGATATTTTGAGGGAGGCTCTCCGAAAGGGAAAGTTTGTGATCGAGAACGACTCGGATCTCGAATATGAATCCGATGACGAGTTACCGATCCCTTCCATGCTGGGGAAGATCGTTCGTTTGAACGGATCTAACTACCAAATATGGAAGAAGTACATCAAAGCTCAACTAATCCTCCCTCACCTTTGGAAGATCGTGAATGGAGAAGAAAAGATGCGGATCGACGATCCGAAGGCTCGCCGCCTTTGGAAGAAGAAAAATCTTGCCGCAATCAACGGTCTTATGCAATCTTGCACCGCTTCGGTGTATGATCATTTCCTTACCCGAGATACGACGCATGAGTGTTGGAAGGCGCTCGAAGGCCAATTTGAGAAGGGGCTTCAAAACAAGGGGCAATATGCCTACACGGACTTTATCCAATTTAAGATAAAGTCTAACGAATCGATTGATGATGCGATCAAGCAATATAATATTATTGTGGAGCAACTCTCGAATAACGGCCGGATTATTATCGAGGAGGATAAAGTGATCGGTCTCATCAATGCGTTACCCGACAATCTTACTTACCTTAAAGAAATACATTGGGCGCAAACGAATCCGACCTATGAATTTATCGTGAATTACCTTAAAACCACCATGAGAAATCGCGGAGGTCCTCCTAAAGCTTCGGCCTCAGGTGGATCTCTGAACGCATCCTCCGAAGAACCCGCGGATCTAAATTTTCTCCGTGGGGGAAAAGGGAGAAGGGTAAAAGGAGGCGGATCTAGGGGAAGAGGGAGAAACAACGAAAGGAGGGGAAACTTTCTCAGCCAACATCTTTTCCAAGACCAGGCTGCAGTGACCTGTTTTCGATGCAACAAGGACGGTCACATGTCCTTATAATGCCCGGATAAGTAGAAACAATGCCACTATTGCGGGAAATGGGGACATATTAGTCCCCAATGTTACGCGAGATCTTACAGCGGCGGTGGCCGCGACTGTCGAGGCAGCGGCAGCGGCAGATTAAATGGACATGGCGGTGGCCGATTTGATAGAGGGGGACGCGGTGGACGTGGCGGCCGATTCGGAAGCCATGGCCACTTCGTTGGGGAAAACGATGAACGAGACGAAAGACCAATTATCTTTTCTACGCTAAGTGTCACCAACAAAACTACAACCTTCGAAACGCAAAACGACAAAGAGTGGATTATTAACTCCGGTGCTTCGCATCACGTATGTACGAACTACACACTTTTCGATGAAATGCTCGCCTTAACCGTACCTAAAATTATTACCGTCGCAAGTGATCAAGTTATTTCTATTGAAACATTTGGTACTGTACGACTTGACTTGATCTCGCTAGATCCAAATGGATTTGAGCAAATCTCTCAAATTCCACTATTGAACGTTCTTTATATTCCGGGCGGCTCAGTAAATCTTTTGAGCGTACCCCAAATCTAGAGAACAGGCGCGAGCTTGTACGCCTTGGGAGATTCTACCATCAAAATTGTACAACCCGATGGAATTACGATCGGTGAGGGAGAAGTGTTTGACGCATTCCATAGTAATCTTTTATGGAAGCGTCTAAAGTCAAAGTGTGATGATGACAGCATCATTGGACAGATCGCCAAAATTAAGGGAGATCTGACGCTATGGCATCATCACATGTGCCATACGTTACAATAAAATCTGAAATGTATGATCAAAGCCGGTTGCACTCGCGGCTTAGATCTCACGTCGGGGGAAAAAGTCAACAGGTGTAACGGATGTAGTCAAAGGCGTCAGATTGGCAAATCCCATCCTACTAAAGACGTGAATTTTCGGTCAACGGATCCACTTGAAAAAGTACACGTGGATCTTTATAGTGACGTCAAGCCTGAAAGCTTGGGGGGAACAAATATATTATGGTTATCGTCGACGACTACTCAAGATTTACTTGAGAATATCTACTAAATCATAAATCTGATGCATCCGCAAAGTTTGAAGAGTGGCATGTTATGGCCGAGCGATAATGTGAGAGAAAATTAAAGGCGGTTCGATCCGATAATGGCGGGGAGTTTAAGGCATTTGATTGTTATTATAAGAAATGGGGGATTAAGCAAGAATTTACAACATCATACTCACCGGAATCGAATGGAACCGCCGAGCGAAAAAATCAAACAATTATAGAAATGGTGCACTCAATGATTTACGGATCGGGAAGAAAGACATTTATGGAGATCTTAACGGCTAATTATTTTTGTAACGTGACTTACCTCTTTTGGTAAAAGACTTCTCACGGTTATGGTATGGTCAAAACCCTATATCATTTACGAATTTGGAGGTCAGCGGCGATGTACATCGACCCGGAAACGGCGGTAAATTTTCTTCGTGTAGTTGAAATTTTTGTTGATATTCCAAAGGAATCTTTACGTTTATGATCGATTCACATGAAGTTTAAGAGAGTCATAATGTGAATTTTCATGAGGATCTCAAAGTTGCTAATTTTCGTTCGGAAAAATTCTCTACTAATCATGATTTTCTTGAATTGAATTAATCTCTCTCTTTTCCTCATCTCGATGATTCGGATTCCGAAAATGATATAGATCCAGTCGTCAATATTAAGAGGGGGAAAACTAATTCCGAAACTCATCTGGAATTAATTAATTTTGACGATTAGAAGTGAAAAATCCGAAATGTCTTCGGATATTCGCCGATCTAAAAGCTCTAAATCTCCGAGTGTTTCTTCCCACGAGGAAGAACCCGAAATTGAGAAATCCTCAAATGAAAAAGAAAATGAAATGCCATTAAGGAGTGAACGTGAGACAAGGAGGAAGAAGCCCAATCGGCATTTGATCGCAAAGGTGGAAATGTTGAAAATTTCAATTACTTTATTTCGGCCGCCTCAGAGGAGGTGTTTATTTTGTAGCAATCATAGACCGTGAATATGCCTTGCGATCCCCAATCTTACGCTGAGGCACAAAGTTCTATGGATTGGGAGGATAAGTGGAAACCGGCGTGGGAGAGAGAATTAAAATCCATTATCGATAATACAACTTTTGAGGAGGTGAGTTTACGGGAGGGGAAGAAGGCGATAGATGCTAAATAGATATTAAAAACAAAAACTAGTGCTACAGGGGAGATAATTAAATATAAGGCTAGATTGGTGTGTAAGGGTTTTCAACAAGTAGAGGGGGTTGATTATTGAACTTATAGGTTGTTAAGTTTGATTCTTTAAGAATGATATTGCTATTAGCGCCTTGGAATAAGCACATACATGGATGGATGTTGAAACAACCTTTTAAATGGAGAATTAGAAGAGGAGGTCTATATGAAGGTGCCCGAGGGTGTGCCTTCAAAGGGAGAAAAAATATGGCTGCTGCGAAGATCCTTGTACGGATTAAAACTAGCGCCGAGGACATGGTACCTTCGTCTTCATAATGAACTTACTAATTATGGCTTTGTTCGTACAATTTCGGATTCCGAAGTTTACATGAAAGGAGAGGGAAATGACCAAATTATTTGTTCTGTGTATGTCGATGACTTCCTAATGATAAGTGACACGTTGTTTGTTATTAATCAGTTAAAAGAGTACCTTAGCATACATTTTAAAGTTACAGATCTTAGAGAAGTAAGGCACGTCTTGGGGATTTTAGTCATAAGGTCCAACTAGAATGTAATTAAATTAAGTCAAGCTCAATACATTACAGAGGTCTTGACTAGATTTGGTATGATTGGCGCGAAACCTGTCTGGACTCCATTAGATCGAAAAGTACAGACAAAAAATACGAAGAGGAAGAAAATGTTTCAGTACCATACCGTGAAGCACTTGGTAGTTTGATGTATTTGAATGTAGGCACGCGTCCCGATATTGCGGCGGCAGTGTCAATTGTTAGTCGTTATTGTAACGCTCCAAAAAAGACTCATTGGGAGGCAGTGAAACGAATATTTTGTAGTTGGTTGGTACAATCGATTTTGGCTTGGTGTATACGTCCAAACGAGACTCTTTGCAGTGTATCGGTTACTGTGACGCAGATTGGGGAGGAGATTTCGACAGTAGAAAATCCACGTCAAGCTACGCCTTTATTTCGGGCGGTGCGCAGTATCTTGGAGTTCGTGACTCGAACTTACGGTTGCGCTGAGTTCCACGGAATCAAAATATATGTATGCGTGTCACACTGCGAAGGCGTCTGTGTGGATCAAGGAAATGCTTGGTGAGTTGGGCATGTTGATTGACTGCTTGCAGATTACTGACAGCATGAGATCAATGGCGCTTGTGAAAAATCCGGTATTTCATAAAAGTACAAAACATATACGCATCCAGTGGAACTTTGTACGAGATTTGGTTGCAGTAAAAGAGATTGAATCTACGTACGTGTCGACTTTGGATGAGGCCGCAGATATGTTGACTAAGGCGGCGGTTTATGACGTACGTGAACGACCTAAATTAGGATTGTTCTCAGTCTAAGAGGGGGTTTCACAATGAGAGGGGGATTGTTAGATTCATTGTAAAACGGCGTCTCAGTTTGTTGAGTGTTGTACTATAGTTTATGTAGTTAGCGTGTGACGTAGTTTGGCGTGATATGATTGGTTTGTCTTAAATATAGTTTGGTTTGGTTTTGCGTGCGTAGTACTTTAGATTCGTACGGTAGTCGTATGTTTTCGTTTGATACCTTATATTTATATACGGCGGTCTCATATTTTCGTATAGTACCGCCTACAGTATTTTCGCTTTGTTGGTACTTTGTGTTGATTGGTTCCCGCGCGTACTTTTGTACGACGTGCAATAGAGTAGTACCTTTGTTAGGAGTTTGGAGTATTTAGGATTTAGGGTATGTCCCCATGTACTTGTAACTTAGCGAGATTACTTTGTATTTTAGCGCGGATCCGCCGGACCCGAATTTCAAGTGTCCCTATGTCTGTAAGGACGAAATCGTAACTTACGCTTGTGACGATTGTATACGTCTTTTGTCCTTGGAAATCTTATGAAAATTTTCGAAAATTACGGCACGTGCGAATATATTTTCCTATTTGTTTATCGAAAATACCTAGTTTTAAAACACATCGTGCATGTGTTTTGAACGTAAGGTTGAAGATGACGTTTTTTGTCGTGGAAGTGGGTCGAAAAACACAAGACGACAAATGTTCGTACATCTTAGATTCGAGGATGACGCTAATTGTACTGTACAAATTTGCGATTTCTTCGTACGGTTGCAACTTAGGCAGTACAACGCTAAGTTTTACACAGAAAAAAACCCTTACTTATGCACATGGGGACATACCCTTAGTCGTTTGGGGGATAAGTAATCTTTTTGTAAGAGGGGAAAACTTCTTGTGAAATATATTTGTCTTTTGATGGAGTGCTCTCTTCTTGCAATCTCTTGCTTCCGCACTTAATATATTTTTTCTTCTTTTATATTGTGGTTTGTTCTAACATTCCGGTGGTGACGACTCGTTCAGACTTTGTTTTACTTTAATGTCATCAAAGCAATGACACAATATATCACATATCACTTGTGTTAAGGATATATATATATATATATATATATATACATATATATATATTGAAAGGATCGAGAATCAATCGGAATGTGCAGAAAATTGACAAATTTCACAATGCGGAAGCGAATTTAGCTTAAATCAATTATCAACCAGCTCACATACATTAAATTCTCATGAACATAGATAGAGACATTACAAAATTCAGAAGAGGAATTCACATTAATTCTCATACATTAATTCTACAATAATTTCTCTTTTATTTCTCCTTAGTTGTTACCTAATCCCTCACTAGCTGGCATTTTAACTTAGTCGCCAGATTACATCTAGAAATCTAATTCTAGAAGTGTCACATGTACTTGGACGCAAAATAGAGTACGACGCAAACTGAAAATTCTCGAAACGAAACATCTAGAAGTACAATACTTAAAGTACGACGTAATCTACACGAAACGAAACTGCTAGAAGTACTACGCACGAACCGAAAAATACTAGAAGTCCCGTACACAAACTAAATAGACCAAACCGTTTACACTTAATCAAACGAAACTGCAAAGTACTAATGAAACGAAATATAATGCGACGTGACGCGCGACAAAACTGACCCACCTAAAAAAGAACCAACATTGACAAAATCCCACATTGCAATCCTAACATTCCCCCTCTCAAAGTGAGGATTTAAACTAACTACTGAACAAACTCAAATTAACCTTAATTTAGGTCTCCCCCTAACAAAGACATCGTGCATTGCACCTTTAGTTAACATATCAGCTCCCTCCTCTAAAGTATGAACAAATATAAAATCTAACTCTTTATCCTTCACAAAATCTCTCACAAAGTGCCACTGAATTCTAATATGTTTTGTCCTTTTATAAAACACCGGATTTTTCAATAAAGGAATACCACTCATGCTGTCTGAATAAATCCTCATGCACTTCAAAAAAAATCCCAACTCACTCAACATGTCCTTAATCCAAATTAAAGCCTTCATCGCATGACAAACCGCCATGTACTCACTTTTAATTGAACTTAAAGCCACCGTAGGTTGTAATCTAGAGCTCCATGACATTGCTGCTCCACTTAATACGAAAGCATAGCCGGAGGTGGAGTTTCCCGTGTCGAAGTCACCCCCCGGATTAGCATCGCAATATCCGAAGCAATCCAAATCGTCTCCACTTGGGTAAACCAATCCAATGTCCAATGTTCCGGCCAAATACATGAAAATCCGCTTGACCGATTCCCAATGTTGCTTCCTTAGAGCTTGACTGTACCTGCTTACAATTGAAACAGCTGCAAAAATATCCGCTTTTGTCCCTACATTCAAATACATTAGGAATCCAATTGCCTCTCTATAAGGGACATTAACAATTTCCTCATCATCAAATTTGCTAAGATGTAATTTTGGGTCTAGAGGTGTGCTAAGGGGCTTAGAGCCTAACATAAAAACCGAGTAAGAACTTCCTTACAATATTGTTCTTGACTCAATTTAATACATCCAGATTTACTCCTTATCACCTCAATGCCCAATATATATTTTGCTTCACCTAAATCTGTCACCTTTAAATGCTTCTTCAAATATAACTTCAATTCCTTAATTTTCTCTAAACTCTCTGACACCATAATAAAATCATCAACATAGACACTAAAAAAAAATTGATCCACTCCATTTCCTTTCAAATATACAGCAGAATCTGAAATTGTTCTCACAAATCCAAAACGAATCAAAACCTTATGTAAGCATAAATACTATGTCTTCGGTGCTTGCTTTTCCTTCCGGAAATTTCATATAAAACTTGTTGTTCTGAGACAACTGTGTAGAAATTAATGGTTTTTAGTATTTTCTAGGTCTGAATAGAAATAAAGAAGCCGAGGCAGTCTACCTCTAACTTCTCTCTCCAACTCTCAAACTTGTCGCAGTCACTGAGAAATTGGAGAGGAAGCTAGAGCCATGGCTACCTAGGCTATCCTGAGGTTTACGGGAAATTTATATTGGTTAGGGGATTAATTACTAAAAAGTATGTGCCGGCGGCAGGATTTGATCCTGGTACCTGCCGGCCGACAGATAGTAGATAGCCGGTAGCCTTAGCCGTTAAGTTTAGAAGTAATGTTACATAGTATATAGTACGATAATTATTTATACATGTAACCGTGGGATAAATCATTTAACTATAACAGTTAACGGGATACATAGATATGGTAGTGTAAAAGTACGAATCGCGGTACGGAAAAGAAATCAATATCGCGCATTGATTTCGTAAGCGAAACAAATACCGCGCATGTATTTATTACGGCTACGATCAAATGCGAGTTTAATCGGACGGCCGGAATTAGCGCCGAGATCGCGGAAGCCGAATTCGGCGGTTTTTGGACATTGCCACATCGGATGACACGTGGCGATGCTACATTGGAGGGCGGCATCTCCGAGGATTAAAGGAGCGAATCCGGACATTCCACGTGTGGACATTTAGACCATGTCGTACACTGTCCGTACATAAAGTACACCGGGAGCTGTACTTTTGCGTACGGAACTGTATTTTGATTTGTTCCGTACATCAGTAGATAGAGTCGGTGAGAGAGATAGGACTTAGAAAAATTAGAAGATAGGACCCTCTCTCCCAGAGAGCTTCTGTACAAAAGGTCAACTTTGACCCTCCATAACTTACTGCTCAGGGGAGCAAATTCAGAGATTCTTTTTGCTATCAACTCACGAGAGTCTTGCCTTCACAGGGGTGCAGGTGGTCAGAGTTTTTGTCTGCCAGGGTGGCAGTTATTTTTGCTGAAACACAAAGGGGTCAGGATTATCCTAGAGGCTTCTTGGAAGCTGTCCACTCTGAGGACTTATGGAGGTCTCAGAGTTTAAAACTGCTGGCACTGAAGAAGATGCAGCAGTAGTCATCGTAGAACAAATCAAGAGTGGAAGCTTCCACAAATACCGATGGCTGAACAACAACTTTGACAAACTATAACTTTCAGTAAAGCACTCTAATAGTCCTGAATGTTTTTCACAATGTAGTCAACATACAGAAGAACACACACACAAAATTTCAATCAAATCCGCTCATAGATCTATGAGATATGCAGAAATAAAATTACATAAAACTGAGTGTACAATTTTCATATCATTTGTTCCTAAAAAATCAAATTCACTAAGTCCTACTTCTATACACCGAAACTACACTAAGCTGTATGGAGGCATTCCAACCGTACATCTAACATTCTAACACAACAAATACTGTGAGTATACCTGTGTACTGAAGGTATGTCATAAACCACATTCTCAACACTAAACAACTAATTCACTGCAAACAAAATTCTATTCTACCAAATATTTACACCGAAGTTCAAACAACGTTAAGTGATAGTGATCTAGTCACGCCTCGTCAATATTTGTTGGCGGCGGCTGTCAGCCGTCTGATTAGAGGATTTGGCATCGTAGAACAGACTTCACGAAGTCATGTGGTCCTGCCGAATTTTCGTACGTCCACGGAGGACATACTCACGCATTCTCTCAAGTGACGACGTGTGTCCCAAGTGTGAATGAACCGTGAACTCCCAACTTCAATGTCACACTAAATTTTGGTAAGTACTGAACCGAACTCAACCAAAAATAGCTTGAGTCCTGAAATGCTCTCTCTCCCTCACAGCTGAGGCATACAGAGGACTAAAGCTTTCTAAAAACAACACTACCCTAAAGCTTTAGACTCTGCTAGTCACTCAATCCACATGTCTCTCTACAAAACTTCAATTTGCACTCAATCCACATGTCTCTCTATAAAACTTCAATTTGGGAGCAGGTAAGGGTTTTATCATCATATCAGCCACCATTTGCTCATCCGGTAAATAACTCAACTTCAATACTTTTCCCATCACCTTTTCTCTTACAAAATGTAGCTTGATATCAATGTGCTTACTCTTAAAGTGATGATTGTGATTAGATGCAATAGCTATTGCTGCCTATTATCACACCACACTATCTGTGGTCCAGATTGCATAAAAAAAAGCTTTTGGAGAAGAGACTTTACCCAAAGTAACTCCTTAACTGCCGAGTTGGCAGCCATGTACTCAACCTCGATGGTAGACTGAGTTGTTACTTTCTGAAGTTTGTTGCTCCAGCAGCAAGTTCCACTTCCGATCTTCAAAATGTATCCGGTGGTGGAGCGTCAGCTGGGCATATCTCCGTAGCTTGCATCGCTCCATGTCTGAATTTTGACTTCCTCTCCACCGAGAGAGAGTGTAAGATTTTGAGTTCCTGCAAGATAACGAAGAACTATTTTTGCTGCCTCATAGTCCGACTTCCTTGGATTTTGCAAGTTTCGGCTTAAGGCTCCAACCGCTGCTCTAATGTCGGGACAAGTAGAGTTCATGAAATAAAAAAGGCTTCCGACAATCTGCCTGTAAGGAATGGAGGACATAGAATCTGCCTCCCCCGATTCTAAGAAATCATCAACCAAAATACCACCATCTGTTTCCGTGCCCTCCAATTTCTGCTTGAATTCCATAGGAGTGGCACTCCTCTTTGCTTCTGACATTTCCAACTTTTCTAACATTGTTTGATTGCAAATTTTTGAGTTAAATAAATAATTTTATGTTTCCTGTCTCTTTCTACTTGAATTCCTAGAATATACTTAGCCTCACCCAAGTCTTTCATTTCAAACAGGGAATTCAAAGCTGATTTTATTTTATTAATCTCATTGATGGATTTGCTAATCGGTAGTAAATCATCTACATACACTGCCACATAAATCACTCCATCATCACCTTGCATTACATAGACTGAGTAATCTGAACTGATCCTGGTAAAGCCAAGATTGGTTAAATACTCATCTAATTTCAAGTTCCATTGTCTCAAAGCCTGTTTCAGACCATACAGGGACTTCAACAGTTTACAGACCAGATTTTCTTTCCCATTTTCTACATACATCTCTGGCTGCTTCATATAAATTACTTTCTCCAAATCACCATGCAAGAAAGTCGTCTTAACATCCATCTGATGCAATTCCATATCCTTTATTGCAGCAAGTGATAGCAAAACTCTAACGGTAGGAAAGCGAACCACAAGAGAGAAGGTCTCTTCATAATCAATTCCCTCCTTTTAGCTAAATCCCTTAACCACCAGTCTAGCTTTATATCTCTCAATTGTTTTATCAGGATTCAATTTTAATTTAAGACCCACTTACAACCGATAGTTTTCCGGTTCGGTGGGAGCTCCACAAGTTCCCAAGTTTGGGCTTCCATAATTGACTTTATCTCTTCATTTGCAGTCGAGATCTAATGATCCTTTTAAAGAACGGAAAAAGTTTCATGAATAGTAAGCGACTCCCCTGTGCTTGCAGAAAAGGCACTCTCAACTCGGTCGCCTCAAAGGCGGCTGCTTTGCTTTCTTCCCCCCGGAAAATTTGACACGGGAACTGTTGGTTCCCTAGATTGCCGTACAGGGCGTGTATTGGGAGCAGCATCAATAGAAGGAGCAGCTCCAGAATGAGTATTTGACGGCTCAGAGGCATTTGGGAGAGAGGTAGAAGAAGTAGAAGAGGTTGGAGTAAAAGGTACCTGCTTAAGAATGATATACTCTTGTATTTTCTCATTCCTTTCAGCTGCATCCATGCTAAAAACGTCAACAGATTGACTTTCTTCTTTAATCTGAATATTCCTGGCTGTTTGAAGGCATCCTCTCTGAGGATTATACACTCTATAGCCTGCAGATTCATCATCATAGCCTAAATAGACACCAGGTACAGATTTTGGACTAAGCTTCCAATTGGGAAGATTATCCAAGTTAAAACATTTGCTACCAAAAACTCTAAAATGACTGACATTTGGCTTTCTGCCTGTCCACACTTCATAAGGTGTCTTACCCCTAACAGCTCGGGTTTCCACTCTATTTCGGATGTAGGAAGCACAATGAAAAGCTTCGCCCCAAAACTTTGGATCCACACCTTTATCGGCCATCATAGATCGAGCACATTCAGTCAAAGTCCGATTAAGTCTCTCGGCAACACCATTTTGTTCCAGTGTGTACGGAGCAGTAAATTCACGAGAGATGCCATTTTCTTTCAAAAAATCAGCAAAGGCATGAGATACATACTCTGTACCATTATCCGTCCGCAAAGCAAGAATAGATTTGCCGTGAAGTTTCTCCGCCCAGATTTTGTAGTGTTTAAAGTGAGTGAAGACTTCTCTCTTCTCCTTCATGAAGTATAGGCGACTATATCGGGATTAATCGTCTGTAAAGGTGACAAAGAAGCGGCTTCCACCAAGAGAGGGAACTTTAGAAAGGCCGAAAACATCAGAGTGAATAATACCAAGAACATCTGTGGCTCGGTGATCAGAAACTTGTGATAGGGGAAGCTTGTGAAGCTTTCCGAGAGCACAACCATCGCACACATGAGACTCTTTTTGACCAAGCTTGACTCCCTCTATCATATCATGCTTTATCATCTTAGCAAGTCTCTCATGATGCACATGACCAAGCCTTTTATGCCACAAAACATTATCACATAGGACACTAGAGTACGCAAAATCAATTTTATTAGCTAAGTCCATACGGTACAAATAGTTTGGGCCTCTAGTTTCTACTAGAGCTACTCTTCCATTCTTGCTCACTATTTTCTTGCCATTTTTCAAGAGAACCTCAAAGCCTTTGCTTTCAGCTACAGACGTAGAAAACAGATTTTTCTTGAACTTTGGAACATACAAGACAACATACAAAGTTCTCTTAGCAACCTTTCCATCTATCACACAAACTAGATCTATGTTTCCTTTGGCATTTTATTCAACGGCATAGCCACAAGCACAAAAGATCTGACGTAAAGGAATAGAAGACATCTCCTTAAACCAAGACTTGTTCCAGCACATGTGTGAAGAGCTATCGGAATCCATTATCCATCCGAGGTCCTTTTCTCCTTCCATCATGTCGAGTTTGGCAAGAGCAAAGAACTCTTTGTCATCAGTTTTTGGAAAACTGATCACATCATATGTCGTTTCCTCGGTCGTTTTCTTCTTCAATTCCGTATCCTCCGCTGAAAATGCAACAGTTTTATTCGGAGGTTTTTGGGAAATGGGAGGTCCGCGGTGTCTCCATCCTTTCCGAAAGGTACCTCTTTCAAGAGCTTTTATATACAAAGGACAAGTTCTTAAGGAGTGACCATCAGTATAGCAATAAACACATTTCTCAAACTGAGGATTAAACCGATTCCTTTGATATCTACTTTCCCTTTGAAACTGAGCCGTAAATGCTACAGCTGGTTTTCCAAATCCTAAAACTGTCTGAGTAGCCTCTTCTGCCAAGATAAACTATAGTTTTTTGCAAATTCCAAAGAGGTTTAGACAACTTTTTCATTTCATCTGAGGCTCCTTTATATTCATTAGGAAGCCCCTTTAGGAGAATCATGGCCTGATGATAAGGGGAAAAAGTCCCCCTAGAACATGCATTTTCTGATAGTAACATTCAAAACCGATTAGTGTATTCCACCATGCTACCACCTGTGTACTTATACTCAAAGATCCGACCAGCAGTTATAAACTCATGCTGGTCACTAACTTTAACATAAGAAGATTTCAATGCATCCCACAATTCTGATGCCTTTGTAACATTAATGTATGCCATATGCAATTCTTTTGATATCATAAGGTTTACTAAATGCAAAGCCTGGTCATTTTTCTGATCAAAGCTGGCATCAGATTGTGCCAGTGATCCATTTAACACATCAATAGGTTTCACTTGCTTGAAGTAAGACTTAACCAAATCTGCCCAATATAGATATTCGCGTCCATCAAAGACCGGAATTCGTGAAGGCGGGCCCGTGACCTGTTGTTATGAGACAACTGCTGGCACTGAAGATGAAGAAGATGCAGCTGTAGTCATCGTAGAACAAATCAAGAGAGGAAGCTTCCACAAATATTGATTGCTGAACAGCAACGTTGACAGACTATAACTTTCACTAAAATGCTTTAATAGTCCGGAATATTTTCCACAGTGTAGTCAACATACAAAGGAACACACACACAAAATTTCAATCAATTCCGCTCATAGATCTATGAGATATGCAGAAATAAAATTACATAAAACTGAGTGTACAGTTTTCATATCATTTGTTCCTAAAAAATCAAATTCACTAAGTCCTACTTCTATACACCGAAACTACACTAAGATGTACGGAGGCATTCCAACCGTACATCTAACATTTTAACACAACAAATACTGTGAGTATACCTGTGTACTGAAGGTATGTCAAAAACCACATTTTCAACACTAAACAACTAATTCACTACAAACAAAATTCTATTCTACCAAATATTTACACCGAAGTTCAAACAACGTAAAGTGATAGTGATCTAGTCACGCCTCGTCAGTATTTGTTGGCGGCGGCTGTCAGCCGTCCGATTAGAGGATTTGGCACCGTAGAACTGACTTCACGAAGTCCCGTGGTCCTGCCGAATTTCCGTACGTCCACGGAGGACATACTCACGCATTTCTCTCAAGTGACGACGCGTGTCCCAAGTGTGAATGAACCGTGAACTCCCAACTTCAATGTCTCACTAATTTTGGTAAGTATTGAACCGAACTTAACCAAAAATAGCTTAAGTCATGAACAACTCTCTCTCCCTCACAGCTGAGGCATAGAGAGGACTAAAGCTTTCTAAAAAAAAACAGTATTCTGGCCCACTACCATTTTCCCCATCCATCCCACATGGTTCCTTTTCCTCTCCCACGCTTTCACTTCCTCTCACCCTCCTAATTCCCATGGCTTCTTTGACTTATTGACCATGTCAGGAAGCCCTTCTTATTCCTTTCTCCCTCCCCCACCTCCACCCAAACCTCGTAAACATCTTAGGCGGTTAGAATGTCCTGGGTGTCACAACCTCTTTGCCGCTGGGGCTGATATTTCCCTCCATACACGGAGTTGTCGACCTTGTATAACCCTGGGTGGTCCTTTGTTTATCACCTCTCCTCAATCGTCGTCGACCACACTCGCGTCAGGCCCCCTTAAATGAGGATTGGAATTTCGTCCATGAGTTGGATGTTTTTGGGGCTTACTATTTGGGAGCCCCTCGCCCGTGATTGTACACCCGTATTCTTATGGACGTCAGGACAATAGTACAAGATGCCCTCCACCTCCCCTTGTCCCACATTTCTTCAAACCCGACGAACATTGCTCCTTGGCACTTTCTTCTTATGTTCTCTCTCTGGGTGCTAGGCCTTCCTGGTCGTTGAGGGGGCAGTGGGGCTAGAGAAACTATGGCACGTTGTCGCTGATTCCTTTGTGGTGACTGGAAGGCCCTCCACGCCGAGCATGAGGATGGGGTATCGAGCACCTCTTTCATACCATGATGGCCACCTAGGCCATCTGATGCCCCGACCTCTTATCATCGAGCAATTCACTTAGGCCGTGTTGGTGAGCTTTCTCAAGCGGTTCGGGCCCTACAACCATTCACCCTTGCCCCCGGAACTTCTTCCACTATTGAGGTTCTTCGAGCTCTCCACCCCTCTGCCCCTTCCCCTTTACCCCCTTCCATCCACGCCTTTGAGCCTTTTGAGAGTTTAACTTTGGATCGGGAGGTTTTCAATAAGGCTCTTAGCTCTTCTCCTCACCTTTCAGCGGGGGGCCCCTCGGGCACAGTGTATGAGTTGTTTCGCAATGTTTTGCCCCTTGAATCGGGTACCTGGGGGTTTGATGTGTTTTTTCGAGTATGTTCCCTTATTGCTAGTGGGGATGTTCCCCCTTGGATTTGTGATCTTCTCACGGCGTCCCGCCATGTGGCAATCGCCAAACCTAATCGTGGGATCCGCCCTATCGCCGTGGGAGAGGTTTTATATAGATTGGTGGCTCGTGCGATATGTCTCCAGCTCTTTCCATGATTAATTCTCTCCTCATCAGTTTGGAGTGGCCACGTGAGGGGGGTTGTGAGGCCGTGGTCCACGAGATTCGGGCTTTGTCGGATGTAGATCCGGATTGGTTGGTCCTTCAGGTCGACGTTTCCAATGCCTTTAATACGGTGGATCGGAACGTGATTTTTTCAGAGCTTATGGCGGCTCCATCTCCGATTGTCCATTTATTCCCCTTTGTGAGGGCTTTCTATTCTTTGACAAGCGGCCTTTCGTTCTCGGCCGATGGTGATCTCATTCCTCTCTCCTCTGCTATTGGCACTTGCTAAGGCGACCCTCTCAGCGGCCCTTTGTTCGCCCTCGCCCATTACCGGTCCCTTCGTGCCTCCGCGGTCGCCTTCCCTTCTTGCCTTTTTACTTCGGTCGCAGATGATAAGCACATTATTGGGACCAGAGAACAAGTCGTGTTTGCATATGCTTTTTTCAAGGAACGTTTAGCCGAACTCAACCTTTCAGTCCAGCCGTCGAAGTGTGCTATTTGGTCTCCTAAGGATATTCCACTTTCGTTTATTCCCCCTCTTGGTTTTCAAACCCCTTTTCCCTTCGATGGCATTCGAGTGCTTGGTTGCCCTTTTGGTTTGGAAACTTTCGTGACCCAATTCCTTCATGATGCTTTACAGACAGATCTAGCCCAAGTGGACAATCTTCCTCGCCTTCTTGATCCCCAAGTTGCTTTTGCTATGTTAACCAGGTGTTTTCCCCACTGCCCTTCTTATCCTACTCGTACTTCCCCTCCCACTCCGACATTTATCTCCTCTCTCTCGGCCTTTGACGATCGCCTCATGGAATTCCTCCACACTATGTTAGGTCGGGGGGCATTTGATCGCGAGTCTGGGCCATCGGCCCACATTAAGGCATCCCTCCCTCTCACTACTGTGGGGTTGGGTCTATTATCCAATGCTCGTGTTGCTCCCGCCGCCTATTTGGGAAGTTGGTGTCTTATTGCCTCTACTCTTCTTTCCCGTTTCTTGGCTGGGGACACCCCCGTTCTAGCTAATGTTATCCCCCAGGTTTCAGACGGTGTGTTCGCCTTCCAGCGATCTCTATTGGACGCGTCACATTCTCTTCCTCCCCATGCCCTAGTGGATGTGCCAATTTTCTCCACCCTTGTTACCAAATCTATTGAGCGTGTCCAAGAATCGATTTCTGATCGGGTTGTCGCCGCCATTAAATCCGACCTTATCAAGCGCTTCCCTCCGATTCTTCGCGTGCCCGTCTTCTCTCATGTGGTGGACCTGGTTATGGATCTTGGCTTTGCGCCACACCTATTTTGGCCACTCTCCGATTTTCACCCGCTCAATTCACTACCGCCCTCCGATTTCGCCTGGGCCTCCCCCGTCCTCTTTTACTTGGGCCCGATGGTGTCCATTTGCTTCGTTGCTGCCATGAGGGAGATTTGATCCAGGCGCATGACACTATTCGCGACACCATTGCGACTATCGAATCCGAAGGGGGCTTTTATGTGCGTCGAGAGATTTCTCATATCATTCTCTCGCGTCGGATGGATGTTGTTTTGCTTGATGGTGCCCGTCGCATCTTCGGTCATATTGTTCTGGCAAACCCTACTTCAGCTACAGTTGTTGGTCAGGCGGCTCGACATGTTGGGGTGGCAGCTCGTGATGCTGCTAAGGCGAAGGAGCGTGATTATGTCCAGCGGGACCTTAGGGATGACTTTATTCCGATGGTGGTCGAGATCTTTGGTTGTTTGGGTGTTGCACAGGATGAGTTTCTTCGTACATGTGCTCGACGTGCTTTGGAGCGCCGAGGACCTGGGAGCCCTCCTTCTTCGGTCCTTACTTCTTTTTATCGTCAGCGCTTATCGGTTGCTTTACAGCGAGTGCAAGCTTCTATTTTCCTCCGATCGGCTGTTGGGGTTATGGATTGTCGCCGAGTTCCGGAATTCCCTCAACGTGCTCCCCCAGGCTGAGGGGACTTACGGGGTTGCTTTTTGTAGATATTTAATTGTTTTGGGGTTGGGGTTGTGGTTTTGGTTTTCTGAGTTGTCGTGCTTTTCATTTTGAGTTTGGGTGCTTTTATTTTCCTTGTTGATCGTTTCTTTTCGTTTCTTTTCTTTTCTTTTGGTTCCCATCGCCCTATTTGTTTTATATTGTAGTTTTTCACTTTTGGCCATGCCACCCCTTTTGTACCCTGGAGGTTTTGGTTTTCTGAGTTGTCATGCTTTTCATTTTGAGTTTGGGTGCTTTTATTTTCCTTGTTTATCGTTTCTTTTCTTTTCTTTTTGTTCCCATCGCTCTATTTGTTTTATATAGTAGTTTTTCAGTTTTGGCCATGCCATCCATTTTATACCCTGGACTCAGATGGATTACCATCGTGCTTTTTAATTTATCCTGCTTTTTTTTTTTTTTTTTTTTTTTTTAGAAATGTAATTCCTTGTATTAAATCAGAAACAAAGACAGAAAGGCAGAGGAAAAAGTCACATAGCCACTGGTTTTTCATTCTCTCATATCTCCTATTAACCACCTGTAAATGGGGTAGGTAGAAGGACTCTTATCTGTTCTAAGTTTTAAATGGGGTATTTTTAAATGTCTCGACCCAACAAAACATTGAAAAAGTTGCTTATTTAAATAAACCAAAAAACAACAAAAAAAACAGAAGCAGGCTGCAGACACAGATAGGCATGAATAGCAAAAGCCTTTAGGGTATTTTAGGTTTTTAAACCCCAAAAACCCGTAGTACATATTGAACACAACTTCGAGACAGCACAAATAGGTGGCAAAGCACCACCTCAGATGAAAAATATTTTGTTTTGTTTCCTAAGAAAAGATTTCAATACACACAAACGAAAGCAATACCTCTCCTCCATTCGATACATTGAACCGTCTCAAAACTCTTCAGCTCATCCCCAGGATACAAGTTTTTCAAACCTCAACTACTGTTTAACTCATTATTCAGTCCCACGAAAGGACTTCTCCTTCTCCTCCCTGAAGGTCAATAAATAGAGTGTAGGACTAGTTAAGCCTCGCAGGACGACCCCATGGGAGATTTCCCATGATTAATACATAGTCTACTATTATTCACTAACTCTTTCATTTCCTAAAACGATAATTTAAGTCTATGAATTTCTAAATTGCAGAAAAAACTAAACCGTTTACTGATGTTTATGGTGTCACATCCTCGGGCTTTCGAGGTTGCCCATTGGTTCCTCCTCCTAATGGGGCCTCCAATTCGGGATCTCGGTTCTTCTTTGAAAGCCATGTGATCCATGTCACAATTTCCAACAAGATGGAGAGACCTGCCAAACAAAGAATGATGACAATGTAGACGGTCCTCCATTTGCCATAGACCTGCAGAAAACATCACCCCAACAGACGCGAATCAGCTCTCTTTCTCTCTCTCTCTCCCTCTCTCTTTCTCTCTCACTCCCTCTCTCTTG
Organism: Zygnema cylindricum; assembly: GCA_037447655.1. Lineage (NCBI taxonomy): Eukaryota > Viridiplantae > Streptophyta > Zygnematophyceae > Zygnematales > Zygnemataceae > Zygnema > Zygnema cylindricum. The sequence goes on along the minus strand of JBBHKE010002073.1, from coordinate 178,163 downwards.
ATCTCCACGAGGTCTCTCTGCAAAGTCAAATTGCGATATTCCTGGGAAAGGGAAGAAGATAACAAATATTTCCTGGACGTGCCTAAACTAAGAGAGATGCACAGAACTTAGAGAGAAAACAAAAACTATCATAACTATTTTGGAACAAAATTAATAAAAGAAAACTGTAAAACTAATTACTACAGAGAGTGGCGAATAATTTTTGAATGCTGCATACTTCTAAGGAAAATTATTAATTCATAAACCTCTTCAAGTATGACAAAAAAACTACCGCAAACCCTAATTTTGCCCTAATTTTGAAATGCATTATGAAAACGACCACAAACCTAATGCAAAAAAATGGAAAGTCTCACTATTACAAATTCCCAAATTAGGTTACTTACCTCGAGAAGATGGAACCCAATAAATATGTTGATGATGCTCAATGCAATCACAGCATATCCTCCCGTCCAATGGTAAATATTCCAAAACAGACGATTCTTTGCTTTGACATCAGGTTTTATTAAAGACGACAAAACCTGCAAATTTTCAAACCATCGTGTTTCTTCAGACAGATTCAAAGCCAATTTTCCTCCACTAGAGTTAATAAAAGTCATCTCCTGTAGCCTATTTCCCTCTGCACTCTTTCTATTTTTGCACCACAAGAAGCCAAAAAGAGCAATAAAACCTCAATACATTATTTCGATTATTATTCTAATAGAGTATAATATAATTTCATCCTCAAAAAGTCAAGCAAGAAAGCACTGAAAGAGTCTCTTCCACAAATAGCATAGTCACCATTTTCCAATATAACAACCAAACAGTAGAAAGAGAGGGAGGGAGATGGGATAAAGAATGGCAAGAGGAGAGAAGAGAGGAATTGAATAGAAATTGAAGACAGAGAGGGTGGGTGAGAGGGAACAGAGGAGAGGGAGTGGGAGAGGAGAAAAAGAAGAGGGGGAGCCAGGAAGAGCGAGAAATAAAGTGAAGAACTGGAAGTCAGAGGGAGAGGGACGGAGAGAGAGAGGGGGAGAGAGAGGCAGAGAGGGGGAGGAAGAAAGAGAGGGGGAGGAAGAAAGAGAGGGAGAGGGAGAGGGAGACAGAGAGGTTTTTGAGATGGAGAGGGAGAGGGAGAAAGGGGGGGGGAAGGAGGAGGAGGGGGAGGAGGGGGAAGGGAAGGGAGAGGGGGAGAAGCGGAAGGGGAAGGAGAGGGAGAAGGAGAGGGAGAGGGAGTATAGAGTGAGAACAAAGCAAACAAACACTTCAAATCTTCCCCACATCTTCCCGTACCTGCAAGCTGCCGATGACTGTGATGGCGATAGCCAGTGACAGATGTCGGTCGTCCCTCTCTCCCCAGTAGTGAAGCCTAATTCCCATGGCAAAGCCTCCCAAGCCCAGCAAATATCCCGATGTTTGGAATACTCTGTGGATGTTGAGCCACGCGGGACCCGCGAATGGTTTCACATATCGGGCAACCATGGCTCCCAGAGGGATAATTATACCCCATCCAATGGCAGATAAGAATCCATGGATCTGCATTGCCCACCAACCAAAGAAAACAGTTAACGGAACAGTTCTCAACTGCAAGGTTTTTTTTACGGTAAAATCAACAAACAGTTAAACAAGAAAAAAAAGGAGAGTTCCAGCAAAAGACAGGAGTAAATGACAAAAGTGACAAAGTTCCTACAAATGGAAATGGGATAAACCAGCAGCGTCTTTCTCTCTCGGCAAGAGAGAGAAAAATGTGAAGGAGCTTAACGCCAAGAGAGAAAATACAAATACAATAAAAGAAAACAAACTCCAGGCTACGCAGAGAGGAGAGAAGACAAAGGACCTACATTCTTGAACTTCTTGTGTGGTTCTTCCGCAGTCACTAAAGTCAAAGCATAGTCACTAAAATCCTTGAGTGCAGACGCAAATCTACAAGAGCTACAGTGCTCCGCGATAATAAAATTAGTTGCGTCTTCCACTTTCCCAGTGGCCCAAATGGTGGCAATATTCGGAGAACTAAGAACAACATCAAAAGCCAATGAGATTTTCGAAACACCATCTGACCCACAACTGAGATTGGCCAATGTGAGCTTTCCTCCGACACTAACTCCACTGTCCGACGTGCCCGCCAAATAATACTGGGTTCCGGTCATCGCTCCGTTCCTTTGAAAACAAACGATGACACTGGAGGGTTCCATTTCTGGCAGTCCATCCTCATTAATTCCCCATGAAATGTAGTCCGTAGTAGGGTTTGCAGTCTTAGAAAATGCCACTCTCAGTACACTTGTTGTCGCATTCCAGCTCCACTGCAGAAGGCTTCCGTCATCCAACAACCGACACGTGTCGAAAGGTGCCGGAGTCAGGGAGTTTGTGCGACTACAGCTGGCGGTAGGAGGAGGAGGAGAAGGGGGGGGAGGAGACGTTGAGGCAGGAGGAGGAGGAGGAGGAGGAGGAGGAGGAGGAGGAGGTATCGGCTGAATAAGTCCCGGGTTAGAGGAATTTGTGATCCGCATATCCCGGATTTTACGGTCTGACATTCTATTATCTTTGGAGTGTCCCTTTATCGAAGTCCCCTCGGCCGTATTTGTGGTACCGGTCGGACCCTTGGCGTAAACGTTGACGTACTGTGCCTTGGCGCCCAGCGTAACATTAAACTGAATGTAAACAGTTTCCATGGCCATACCGTCCATGTCCCAAGACTGCACCGTACAGATGACACCTGTCACGGTGAAATTGGCAGTGGTCGTGTCGATCGTCACGCCCGATACTTCCGTGCTGGAGAGCCACAGTTGGAAGACTTTCGGTCCGTCCGCCGTATTATAACAAGCTAATACGACCGAATTTTCCATCTCGGCGATTTCATCCTTCATATTGAATCCCCAGGAGACCCAGCCACCTGGCGTAGTCGCTTCCGATACGTACAAACCTTCCATGTACTTGCGATTCTTGTCCACATTATTATCGAATGTGAGGGACCATGCGAGCGTGGAGTTGTCTTCCAGCGTGGCGCAGGTCGAGTAGTTGGTGCCGGGGACGAACTGGAAGTACTTGTAGCAGCCGTCAGTTGCGGCGGCAGTTTGGGTGGGAAGAGCCGTTAGGATTAGGGTTAGGGTAAGGGTTAGGGTTAGGAAGAGCGTGGCGTTTCGGGTTAGAGAGGCGGAGGCGGAGGGAGAGGGAGAGGGAGAGGACGCCATGGTGGCTGAGGGGAAGGACAGGGGAGGAGAGGAAGGGAAGGGAAGGTTAGCAAGTTGGAGGATGGGACGGAGGTTATTAAGGTATTGGATGACGGCGCGAAGGGGTGGATAATTTGTGTCGCGACTCGCCAGACGGTACGGCAGGGAGGGAGAAAAAGTCGGTGGTAGGAGAGCGTGTGAATCCGCGAAAAGGTTTTGAAATTTGAATTTGAGCGAAGGGGAGTCTGGCGTACGGCGCCGACAAAGCTTCAGGTTTGTGGCGGTTGCGGAGGATGCTGCGGAGGTACCGCGGGAGGAAGTGCGGAAGATTCCGATTCCTTCAAAGGGTGGTCAGTGCTAACACATGCGCAAACGCTGGGTGTACGGACGATTCCTTTTCGAAGGGGAATAACTGGATAAGTGGAAACTAACTGGAAAAGACAAACGAGTGCTTGGCACCGACGTTGAAAACGTACGAATGACGACGACAGTCCGTTGAGCTAAACCCAGCGCGGCTAGTTTCAGCATGTTCGTACATTAGACAGGTCATATAGATTCGTACTTTTCTAAAATCTCGTACGTACAGTGATTTTTCACGTAGCTTACGAATCAGGGCATGACTCCATGTAGGAGTCGATTTCTTGGATCGAAGTACGTGTTTTGGATTAAGTTTTTCGGGTTCATCTATGTCGCTTGCATCCAAGAAAATACGGACATGCCACGTGACGGAAAGAAGGCATCAAATTTTGCGCGAATAAAATTTTCGTTTCGCAAATTTTTATCACGCCGACGTGGCGACGCTCAGCCGGTTTGAAAAGTGAAGGACAATACGAGGGATTTATGACTCAGAAAAAGCATGCGACAATTAAATTATGAAGCGGGACTGCCCCGCGGTCGTTGAATAAATAAACGGGCCAATGGATCGTGGGGCACGTCGCAATAAAACGGTCGTCAGAAGCGCTACAAAACAAACTATGTCCACTTGGGCCATGAAATAAATGAACCACCTTACGGTTGGTGGTCAAACAGTACGGCATTGACAATATTGCACGGTTTTACGCATTTTCTTGTCACGCATCGGCAAAAAAAAAATACAATAAACGTACGGTTGGGGACGTGCACTTGTGAGTTATGGTGCCACCTAACCACTCACAAACGAGTGCTAGAAAATTGCCTGTACGGCACCGACATCTGTAGACATTATTTGCAGATTTGCACTACACCGTGAATCGCTATTAGCGTGTTGAACGCTAATTGAGGTACCCTGTTTTTTTCGGCAAATTCTCAAATAGAATTAAACATTCTAAATGTTTCTACACGTTATTTGAGGTAGCCCATTAAATAGGATTCATGACTGTAATATAGTGCAATTATAAATAGTGTGGTGTACGGTCTGTCAGAGACGTATTTTTTGTACTTTTTAAAGTAGAAAAAGTACAGAAAAGATATCCACGCTGTCCCATAGACGCGCTAACATGTAATTGCGTAAACATTTTCCGGCATTCTCGGATGTCAAAAAAACGCGACGGCGTACGATTTGAACAATTTCGTACATGCACATATTTTAGTGTGGAAATATTCTGCATCGAAAAATTTTACAAAGCAGTTTACAAATTAGATTATACGAAAAATTAGAATAAAAATTATTTCCAAAAAAAACGACATTCCCAATTAGCGTAAATAGCGCTAATTGTTTCATTACGATATCTATTTCATTACGCTAATAGCGATTCAGTGTATCGTAAGCCTTCGGGGGTCACGCTCCATGAGAAGAAATCCTGCTGTAAGGTACATTCAGTACAGTACTGTTATCCATGCACGATTTTGAATTTTTTCGTACTTTTCCAGAGACTAGCTTGTACGGCAATTTTATGGGCACGTTTTCATTACGAACATATTCTGACTTGTCGGAACGTAAACGTTAAGTTACAGGCATTTTTCTCGTTTAATTTACGAAGACGACAACGAAACAGATTGCCGTTGGTTCTTAACGGTAATCCTTCAGTTCAAAATTGAAGTCTCTATAACAAATTCAAATCCACCTGAACGCTGTCCGTAAAATACATGCCCTAAAAATCTAAAATCCAAAATGATTTTTACAAAACAGAATCTACCACCTGCTACAAAGTTATATGAGTGGTTGTCATTTTGGGAAATCAACTAGATTTACCGTAATTGAATTTGTCCTTTTTGACACAAGAATGTCGCGAAACAGTACAGTAGCCATATTTCAAATTTCTAAAATACTTAAGTTTTGAGATTAGCTTTGGTCCAATGCCAACTTTTGTGATCGTTCGAAAATTTTCGATTCACGCATAGGGCCAAAAAAATATATAATTTCACTTTCAAGCATAGGTCAAAAGTAGGCGTTTTTATGGTAGGCCTTTGGTCGGCGCCTTTTTCGTAAGTTGTGTTATGGGCTTTTCATGTGATCTTCTTAGATCGCTAGTTTGATTAGCGACGTCCGATTGTCCGAATCTGAAGGTGTAAATAAAAATGTTTGGTCCGAATGTTTTAATTGGTCCGAATAGGTCCGAATACAATATGGGTCTTAAGGTGATATTGTATGTTTTGCATACAATAGGCATATTGTATGGGCCTACTTTCACTTACTTTTGAACTATGCTTTCAAGGGAGGCATTGGGCGCACCCTATTTAATTAGGACCTATGATCTCTTTTTTCTTTTGTCTTGAAACTAATCTGACACTGAGGATAAAAAGTGGACGGTCGTCAATGCTTTTTCGCCAAAAAAATACACTTCGCAAGCAAGGCGACAGACGGTGCAATGTTTGTCCGACAGTGCAAAAGTGTGGCGCAAAGTCCGCCGCCCCAAGTGCCAATTTCAGAGGCTTTGAAATCGTGCGACGCACGCCCGCTGTTTGAAACAATCGAGCGATTTATGAGGGTTAATGTTTCTCCGTCACTTACAACATTTCTCTCAATGCACACATGTCAATATTCGATTGGAGATTAACTAATCAGAAGGTGATATCTTGTTTTTCAATCGCATCTTTTTCGACTTAGGGCGTGTCCCCATGTGTTCAAGTAAGGGTTTTCTTCCGTCGTTTTCACAGAAAATGGGACTTCCAACGAGAAAATATTACGCCGTATGAAAAATGGGCAAAAACACAAGTACATTTTGCGTCATCTTGGAACTTGGAAGGTAGGACAATTTGGCGTTATTATCATCGCGACCCACTTCCAGCTCATCTTCACACTTGCATTGGAATCAAATCGCGATCTGATTTTAATCAAAATACTACCCTATTGACGAATAGAAAACCTGGATTGCACGTGTCAAACGTTTTCGAAAATTTTTGCACGAAGGAAAGTACACGCTATTTTTTTCACTGCTCGTCACGCGCATGCACATAAAAAAATGACAAACATGTACGGAAAATATTTTGCAAGGGTCTCGGACCTCCACTTTCCTTCATGGGTCCTTTGCAAAATTTTACGTCGTCCTTGTCTCTTCCCTTCTTTCTCACTCGACCACTCTTCTTTCTCTCTTATTTACACGGGATGTAGCAATAATAGTATCAAATGAAAGATGTTTTTTTTTCTTTTTTTTTAGTGTTTTTGGTCTAAGTTTGATGGCATATTGAATGATAAAAGATAGGAAAACGAAATCGGAAAACCATGGCGGAAAATGTACGTACTGATGACGTCACATGGCAGCACGACTTCGCTATGTCTCAAAACGTTGAACATATACAACGTCACAAAAACCTCGACGTCTACAACCATCGCCGTGTTTGTAGACGTCACCAATTTTAGGAAGTTTCGTAGTGGTTTACATTTCGTTTCGTAGACTGCCGCACAATTTGTAGACGTCTACAACTGTCACATATTCGAAGTAATAAACGCGCAAGTAACGATTGACATACGCACACTTTGAAAAGAACACCGTAAAATCTGCGCTAAAATCCAAAGTAACGTTTCAAAGTTTCGGTTACATGGGGACACGCCCTTACCAATCCGAGAAGTGCAAACGAAAGAAAGTTGTTTCAAAGTAGCGAACAAAATCGTAATCACATAGGTTAATATTCGATGATGAAAATTTACAAAGAATCTTCGAACGCAAAGTCTGAAACGTAATATCTGTACCAGTGGAGGTAATTAATGACTGGTACAGAGTGCATTCGTTCAGATTGCATTCGAATGTACTATTGTACTATCCGAAGTTTTAAAAACGACAGAAAGGCCGCGGCAAACTTTCATGGTGGGAGCGTGACTAGATAAATTCGGTGGACTCGCATCCACCCCTGTCGAAAGGCACATGGTCCTTTACGTACGACGTGTAGGCACTTAGGGTACATCCCCATGTAATTGTAACTTAGCGAACTTACTTTGATTTTAGCGTAGATCCGGCGGACCCGTATTTCAGGTCTCTCCATGTGTTTACTCGAAATTGTTACTTCACTTTGTATACTTTGACAATTGTATACGTCGACCATGCCCGTGACGACTGTCAACGTGTACAATCTGTCTTGCCGCACCGTATTTTTCAAAGCTTTTTGAAGCGCCCCAACTCGCAAAACACATCGTCATTTTTGAAACGATTTGGCATGTCGCATGCCATTGCGTGACATCGTAGACGTAGAACCTTGTTGCCAAGGCTGTACGACATGCCTTTGCGTAAACCTCGCTTGTCCGGCCGCCATGACTTTGCATATTTTTCACCTTCACAAGTCTTTTATATGAAATGACACTGCACTATCGAGACCCCATCAAAAACATCATACAAGATGCAAGCGGACGAAAACAAACAACCCTGTACTTTTTTTAGTCGTCAAAAACTTCAGAAAACTTTTCACAAGTGAAAATATATTTTACTATTTTTCAAAGCTGTTTTTTTTGTTTACACATCGCCCATGTGGTTTATGATATGTTTGAAGATGACGTGACAGTTGGTCGGAGAAGCACAAGACGACAAATTTTCGTGCAACCAAAGTTTGAGGATAATGCAAATTGTACACTACAACTCTGGGAATACTTCGTATGGTTGCAACTTTAGCAGTACGGCGCAAAGTTATAAAGGAAAACGACAAAAAAAAACCCGTACTTAGCCACACGGGGTCGTATCCTTAATCGCGCGTTCATTGTGGATAATGTTTATCTTTTAAACGAGAACTAAGTCTCCATGTGCCAAAGTAAGGGTTTTTTTATTTCGTTTTATTCTAAAACTTAGTGTCGTACCGCGTAAGTTTCAACCGTATAACAAAATAGAAAAAGGAGAAATACATTTTGCGTCATTGTTGAACTTAGAATGTCCTACATGTTGTGGTCTTGTGTTTTTCAACCCACGGCCACGACAAAAACGTCATCTACAAATTTTTCTTTGAAACACATCGTCGATGTGTTTTACAACAAAGTATGTTTGCTAGAAAAATAGGAACACATATTCACACGTATTGAAATTTATCAAAAATTTCAAACGAATTCAAACGACGACAAAAAGAACGCGATTCGCTATGTTTTACCTGTTTCTATTTAGTAAAGCAACGAAAAGAACACGATTTACTTTGTTTTGTTCATTTGCATGGGTTACGTTATATTTTTCGCAAGGGTCTCAAGATACCATTTAACGTCAACCGCACAGCAAACGCAAAGGCGAAGCTCGTATCCTTCAACCGTGAAACGACACAGGCTGGACGGCGGTACATCTATAATGTCACGGATAGTCATGCGACGTCACAATCAGTTACAAAAAATAACGTGCGTCATCACATATTTTGGATGTTAACATTCGTCATGGGCATTGTCTGCGTATGCAATCGTCACACCCTTAAGGGTGAACCTCCATCAGGCGAAAAGTGAGACTCATTACCAGAAAAAAATCATTTTCATACAAGGTCGTACTGCTTTTTATTATATATATAAAACATGAATACTGGAGATTCGTCAAAATTCTCGAAACTTTTGGGCGACAATGTCGACCGTTCTATCATGTGTTTTCGAAGCAAACAGTCATCCTATCTAATGTCGACCTAGTCTCCTCCCTCTAGCTATACACTAAACGTGAAAAAGTTTTACACGTGGAAAGGTCACGTACGATCCACGATGGATGTCAGATATGAACCTTACATGTGGCATACGCCACGCGCCTTTGGACACGCGGGAATAAAATCCAACAAAAACCACCAAAAAAGTATTTGTTGAAGAATCCATCGTGACGCCTCTTTCACCATCTATTTATATCCCAAATTTGCGGCGCCTACTTTTTTCAAATTTTAAATGAAAAAATACAAATGACAAAACAACGACAAAAACAAAAAAACACGAACGTACATCGTGTAGAGTCACGTATTTTAAATTTGCGGCTAATCGTACAGATACGAGTTTCACATTTTGTGCTTTTGGAATCTTTGACGTTCTCGTTGTCTAAACATACACTTTCGTGGATCCAATTGAAATAAATCACGTACGCGATAGATTCGTTGTTCACACGACCTGATGGAGAAGTGGACGAATTGTTATTGTCAATAAACGTTATCGTACGATTACTCTTTGCGTTTGATACGGAAGAGGCATAGGTAACCATTTTGTTGTTATGCATGAGGACACTTGAAATTTGGGTTCGTCCGATCTACGCTAAACAATAAAGTAAGTTTGCTAAGGTACACCTACATTGAGACATACCTTCAGTTTTGTTGTAATTTCAAATCTTTATATTCAATTGATAGGGCTATGAAAGGAGACCAAAAAGACTTAGAATATTTTCTAAGTAAATTTATGTAACACTTACCTTTATTAATATTATAGTAGCAAGAGTACAGTAAAGTGTATTGTACCTTTGCAGGTTTTACGGAGTGGCGCTGACACGCGTCACGCAGTAGACAATTGGAATCGCCGAATCAGACGGAATGAATCTGGTGGGGATACTTCGGAAAATATATGGTACGGTATTTTTGGAATCGTACGAATAATTTGGAAATATATGCTATGGGATATTTCTATGATCATTGATTGGAAACGTCTGGATGTTTCAGAAATGTTTGGTATGGTACGTTTTTTTATCATTAATTTCGGGTCATGTTGACGGACGCGATTCACTGGGACCACAATCGTGATTCACGTGGGACCACAAGTGACGAAGCATGATTCACGTGGGACCACAAGTGACGAAGTATTAGGTGTTTCGTATTACACTACGACAGCCGGTTGGACTTTAGCGATCACCGTGACTAAGCGCCTCGAACGTTTATTGTACAGTTCGCCATCTTAAAATATTTGAATAACATTGTTTAGTAGTTTAGTGTAATAAAAATTAGTGTTTTATTAGTTAGGTTTTTTGAAAATAATAATTAGGTTTTTTGAGGTACTCGTAGTATAGTAAAATACAAGCTGGATAATTTGTCGTTAGTTAGGATAGTACTGTTGTGCAGTCACCCGTATTAGTGTGACCAGCAGATACTCAGTGTGAGTATATAGTTTAGGACTTAGACAAATTTGAATCATCCAGTTTTGGGAATATGATTTTCTAAAGGCAGTTTTTGTGAAACTTCCGACATCATATCTTATGGTTTACTGAATCATTTGGGCTGCAATTTAAGGAATTGACAGATTAATGTGTTATATATCAATGTGACAAATTTGAGTAATATTAGCTTTTTGATTTATATTTTGTGTTGGATCAAAGCTGGCTCCACCACAGCCACCATCACGAACTATGACGAGGAAGGGGAGGAAATAATCATGGAAGGAGAAAAGGAGGAGTTACTTCTTGAGGGACTCCATTGCCAAGGACGCTCTCCAATTTCTCAGTGACTGCGACAAGTTTGAGAGTTGGAGAGAGAAGTTAGAGATAGACTGCCTCGACTTCTATATTTCTTTTCAGACCTAGAAAATACTAATAAAACCATTAGTTTCTACACGGTGGTTGTAGAACAACAGGTTATGGGATTTTCGTCAAGAATTCCTATCTTCAATGGCCAAAAGTATGCTTACTGGGCGGCGATGGTTGAATCGTCGTTTGAAACTAATGACTTATTGGGGGTCTTGGATGGCTCCTTTGATGAAAAGAATCCATCTTGGGCGAAAAAGAATTCAATGGCAAGGAACAATCTAATTTTTTGTATTTCAGAAAATTTGGTCATGTCTCGACTGAAAATGAAGAAGGCGAGTGAGATTTGGACATCACTAAAATCCGCTTTTGAGAAAGTGAATGTTCAATAACAGTTGTGGTGGTTTTAAAAATACGGGGATACAAATACTCGGGGGGAACTATGGTCGAGTATTGTGACAATTTTCGTGCCCTTATTGATGCTCACTCTTCTGGTGGGGGGTCAATTCTTGAGTTTCAACAAGCAGCTCTGCTTATTAGAGGTCTCCCTAGTAGATTGAAGGGTGTGTCTGTTCAATTAAAGAGTCATGATAAAGCTAGTTAGTCATTTCAGTTAGCGTATAATCTTATATTGGAGGAAGAGACTAATACTAAACTCCTTGAAGGAGAAGGAAAAGTTGAAGCATTTGACAAATACATTGACAAAAGAAATCAGATTCAATAGAATAAGAGTCAATTTAACCAGAATCAAAATCAGTTTAATCAGAGGCAGAATAGGCCATCTACTACTACTTCTTTTTATTGTTCTGAGAAGGGTCATGGATATAGGTACTGTCCTAAACTGAAGAAGGCTAATGAAATAGGTTTATACAGGCCTTGTTAGCATCAAAGCCAGTATCATAGAGGCTTTTCTGGAAATCCTTCCCGTGGAAATGCTCTTTTCTCAACTTCAACAACTGATGAAAATCAGGCTTTAAGCTTCAATGAGCAAGAGGAGGCGGAGCTCTTTGCTATGGCGGCTGCAATGGAGGGTCCAAAAGATGCAGGATTGATCATGGACACGGGAGCGTCTACCCAAATGTGCTGGAACAAAGCGGCTTTTGCAAATCTGCAGCAAACATCTCCAAAGAGTATCTACTATGCTTGTGGCATGAGTGTTCAAACCTCAGTTCAGGGTGATGTATCTTTGATGGTAGATGTGGGGGGAAAGTCGGTAGAGAGAACCCTTCACAATGTTTTTTTATGTTCCAGACTTTAAAAAAAATATATTTTCTACATCATTAGTGGAGAGCAAAAGCTTTGAAGTTGTTCTAAAAGGAGGGAGACAGGTTGTTTGCAAGAAAGGAAAAGTAGCAGTAACAAGAACTAGAGATGCTAGCAAAATGTATCGGATGGACATAGCTGAATTTAAAGAAAATGATGTTCCCTACTTTAGTGTCCAGCGTGACAATGAGTTGTGGCATAAAAGATTAGGACATATGAATTATGATAGTCGTAAGAAAATGGTGAATTCGGGAAAAGTCAAGGGAGTTTCTCTCAGTTCTCATCCTATAAAATCATGTGATGGTTGTTCACTCGTCAAGATTCACAAATTGCCATTTCCACAGGAAATTGACCACAGATCAAAGAGAGTTTTGCAACTAATACACTCTGATGTTCTTGGTCCTTCACAAGTGGCTTCAGCTGGAGGCGTCCACTATATGGTTACATTCACAGATGACTACTCGAGGTACACACAAGTTTACTTCATGCAACATAAAAGTGAAGTGTTTACTCACTTCAAGCACTACAAATCATGGGCGGAAAAGCTTCATGGAGTTCAAATCTTGGCGTTGAGATCGGATAATGGGGAGAATACACATCAATAGAATTCGAAGACTTTCTCTTTCAGCAAGGTATCAGTCACAACCTTACAATTCTATATACATCAAAACAAAAAGGTGTTTCTGAAAGACTAAAAAGGACAGTGACAGAGAGTGCTCGGTCTATGCTTGCAGATAAAAGGCTAGATTTGAAATTTTGGGTTGAAGCACTTAACAGTGTTGTTTATATTAAGAACATAGTTTCTTCTAGATCTGTTAGCACTACACCTTAAGAGCTTTGGACAGGAGGAAAGCCTGATATTAGTCACTTTAAGATCTTTGGTAGCAAGTTCTTTATTATAGACACTTCACACGATATATGGAAAATGGAGGCTAAGGGCTTAACTGGGATTTTCATGGGGTATGATGATAATGCAAAAGGGTATAGAGTCTTTATGTTTGAGAAACAAAATGTTATTATCTCTAGAAATATTCAGATTAAAGATGAACAGGATTCGGTTGACCTATTTAAAGTGCAAGATCAACATGCAATAGAAAAACATGAATATGTTGTTTTTCACCATACATAACGAGTGTACTTTACACCGGCAAGTGGGAAACCTCTTCATTCAATTCCTCTAGTGCCTTCACCGGATGCTTCACTACAAGTTTCAACTCACGTAGAAGGAACTACTACATAGTCAGTACCCGCTCAAGTTACGGTTGAAACAAAGTAGAAAAATCAGAGGTTGCCGTCGATTTCAGCCTTAGAATTTTCGAGGGGAAAGAGATCTAAAAGTCGTCTGCGAGCAAGCTCTCACTTTACTTTTTCTGCAGTTACAGATGAGCCTTTAACAATTCAGGAGTCCTTTTCATCACCTGAGAGAAATCACTGGATCGAGGCGGCGAACGATGAAATGAAATCTATTATGGAGGCACAGTCGTGGGAGCTGGTAGATCTTCCTCCAGGCATAAAAGGTGTCGGCAGCAAATGGGTATTCAAGGTGAAGTTGAACCCGGACAACACCATTGAAAGATATAAGGCCAGACTAGTGGCCAAGGGGTATAATCAAATTGAAGGTATTGATTTTGAAGAAACCTTCTCTCTAATTGTCAGATTTCCAACATTCAGAATTTTGCTAAGTCTAACGAATATAGAGAATATGGTAATACATCAAATGGATGTTAAAACGGCCTTCTTGCACGAAGAGTTAGAAGAAACAATTAATATGAAGCAACTTGAAGTGTATGTTGAAAAGGGAAAGGAGGAATTAGTGTGTAAATTGATGAAATCTTTGTATGGGCTAAAATAAGCCCCTCGTCATTGTTATTTGAAGTTCGATGAGTTTTTAACTGGGCTAGGTTTTAAGGGATTTAGCTCACATCATTCTGTTTATGTTTTACAAGGAGAGGATGGGATAGTATACATTGCTGTATATGTGGATGACCTACTATTAATAAGTAAGTGAATGGATGAAATAAACCGCATTAAAGAGATTTTAAGGTCTAGGTTTGAGATGAAGGACCTCGGTGAGGCCAAGTATATCTTAGGTATACAGGTAGAAAGAGATAGAAACAAAAGGATGATTATGTTGACTTAGAAAGAAGGAATAGGTAACATGCTAGAAAGACTTGAAATGAAAGACGTAAAGGGATCTTTAACTCCCATGGAATTCAGGCAATAATTGGAAGGAATGGATTCAGATTCATGCATTATGGTGTGTGAGAGTTTAGAGTCAGGGAAGGAGGGGTTTATGGTTTCAAAACCATATAGACAAGTATTTGGAAGTCTTATATATTTTTGAACTGTACGAGACCTGATATCGCAACAGCTGTAGGGGTCTTAAGTATAAGTCTGCAGAATCTTAAAAAGGCAGACTAGGAAGCAACAAAAAGGGTGTTGAGATATCTTGCAGATACTCGAAATCTTAAGCTTGTACTCGGAGGAGGAGAAGTGAAAATACAGACGTGGAGCGACGCTAGCTATGAGGACATGCCAAGCCGGAAATCTACAACCGGTTTTGTTCTTAAGATTGGAGATGGAACTTGCTGCTGGAGTAGCAAACTACAAAAGGTTACAGCTCAGTCCACTATGGAGTCAGAATACATGGCAACTGCTTCTGCCCTCAAAGAGCTCTTATGGGTTAAGTCTATTTTACAAGAACTTGGGTATATGTAACCAGGTCCTCAGTCACTCTGGTGTGAGAACCAGGCAGCCATTGCCATTGCCTCTAACCCCAGTCATCATTTTAAATGCCATTACATGGATGTTAGACTTCACTTTCTCAGAAGTGCTTGCAAAAGTGATTTACTTGTAATATTTACTAGATGAGGAGATGGTGGCTGACATGTTAACTAAAGTCCTTCCTGTGTAATTCTGTGTCCCCCATTGGAAAACTGAATTCAGGAAGCCTCCAGGTATATTTTGGCTAGCCCTCTTTCAATTTGGATCACTTCTACCCAAGCAGACAAAAAGAGAATCTTACTGCACCGCTGTGCAGTTTGGACTCCCTTGAGTTCACAGCAAAAAGAATCACTGGAAATGCCCAACTAGGCGATTAGTTATCAAATGGCAAAGATGTCAATATTTATACAAGCTTGTTGGGAGAGAGGCGACTACCTTCTCAATCTTCTAAGTCCTAAACCCCTCTCACAACCCCTATCTACTGATGTACAAACCAACCAGAAGACTATACAGTACAAAAAGGTACTAAGGCCGATGCACTTTTTGTACAGCTTGTGTACGACAAGGCCATGGAGTGGATGCTTATCTCCATTGGACTCGTCCTCATGCTCTCTGAGGTTCCCGCTTCCCAAATACATCTTGCCACGTGTCGCTAGGTCATATCACGTCCGAAAACCGCCAAGACGATCATTCAGGGATCCTGGCGATGATGCGGGTCGTCGGATCAAAACCGACTTTTAATGTTCGCTGTCCAAATAATAAATGTCCGGTACATTTGTTTCGTGCGCACTAAAACTTAACTAGTTTCTATGTTCTTAATTTATTATTCCGTTGAACGAATTGATGATCTTGTTAATGTTTAAATAGCTATCAAACCCCATGTATCATAACGAACTACTACGATAGACCAGTAAGAGCTGACGGCTACGCCTCGCTCTGCCGGTCGTAGGTTGAAGTCATGCCAGACTAAACCTTTTTGTTGAGAGCGACTTAGGTCACTCTTTAGTATTGCCTATGGAGCTGAGGCAGCCATCGCTCCACCGCCCTCTCTCTCTTTTAGTGACTACAACAAGTATGGGTGCTAGAGAGAGAAAGTGGAGGCAGGCTGCCTGTGCTTTGTCTTTTGTTTATTCTACCTATTTTAAGACCTAGAAAATACCTTCCCTAAATCAGTGATTTCAACATTCCCCTTATTATCTAGTCTAATTTTAGTTTCTCTTTTAAACCACACTTTTCTCTACAGTATTTTAACCTGGGAGATGGCACAGGCTTTGTCATCATATCATCCACTATTTCCTCATCACCCCTATACACCAGATTCACAATTTTGTTTTCAACTTTTTCCCTCAAAAAACTCAATCTTATATCCATATGTTTAGCTTTGAAATGATGTTTTGGATTGGCTGCAATTGAAATTGCAGCCTGATTATCACAAAATACTTCATGCACTCCCTTCTTCATATACCCCAGTTCTTGCAATAAAGACTTGACCCACATCAGCTCTTTTATAGTTGAACAAGAGGCCATGTACTCAGCCTCCATAGTGGACTGAGCAA
Organism: Zygnema cylindricum; assembly: GCA_037447655.1. Taxonomy (NCBI): domain Eukaryota; kingdom Viridiplantae; phylum Streptophyta; class Zygnematophyceae; order Zygnematales; family Zygnemataceae; genus Zygnema; species Zygnema cylindricum. Next base: position 161,690 of record JBBHKE010002073.1, on the reverse strand, counting down.
CTACCTTTTGTTGCTTGCTACTCCAGCAGCAAGCACCTTCCCCCACATACAACACATACCCAGAAGTGCATCTTATCATAGGTGCATCCCTATAAATGACATCACTCCAAGTGGTGATGTTAGTGTGCTCCCCTCCCAAGTGCAACCACAAATCCTTGGTTCCTACCAAGTATCTCATGACTCTCTTGGCTGCCTCCCAGTCTCTCTTCCTAGGATCATTGACACTCCTACTGAGGACTCCGACTGTTGCGGCTATCTCCGGTTTGGTACAATTCATAAAGTAAATCAAACTTCCTATTACCTGTTTGTAAAGAATAGACTTCATAAATTGTCTCTCTTCTGGACTCATCTGATCATCTAGTATCATCACTCCTTCTTTGTTTACTCCCATCACTTACTTTTTTCAAGTCCATGGGAGTGGTACAACTGTTTGCCTTTTCCATCTGGAATTTTTTAAGCATATTTCCGATAGTTTCTTTTTGAGTAAGTCTGATTATCCTCTCCCCTCTATCTTTTTCCATTTGAATTTCCAAAATATATTTAGCCTCCCCTAAAACCTTCATGTCAAATTTGCTCCTAAGATCTTTCCTTAGCGTATTGATCTTTTCTATAGACTTACTTAACACCAACAAATCATCGACATAAATTGCAATAAAAATCACACCATTCTCATCCTCAAACATATAAATAGAATGGTCAGAACTGATCCGAATATATCCCAGACCGGTGAGGAACTCATCTAGTTTCTTGTTCCATTGTCTGGGAGCCTGCTTCAATCCAAATAAGGACTTTATGAGCCTGCAGACTTTGCTCTCCTCTCCTTCCTCTACAAAACCCTCTAGCTGCTGCATGAAGATTTCTTCCTCTAGTTCACCGTTGAGGAAGGCGGTCTTGATATCCATCTGGTGAATTTCCACGTCTTCCGCTGTTGCTTGACTAAGAAGAATCCTTACAGATGGGAACCGAACCACATGAGCAAAGGTCTCCTCGTAATCTATCTGTTCTTTTTGGGTGAACCCCTTTGCTACCAACCGAGCTTTATATCTCTCAATGGTATTATGTGGGTTCAGCTTCAGTTAAAATACCTATTTGTACCCGATAGGTTTTTTTGTCTGGAGGACAGTCCACCAACTCCCAAGTATTAGCCTCCATAATTGAAGCCATTTCATCATTTATGGCTTTAACCCATCTATCTCTTTCTAGACTGTCTAGTGCCTCCGAGTAAGACTGAGGCTAATCTAGGAGAGATAGCTTTGTTACCTTGTGAACAACCTATTTTTTTCTAATCGTTCGATGCTCCTCCGTCCTCCTTCAAAGTCCGAAGCTCGAATGGAGGAATGTCTTGGATTCCTCTGCACTGTCTCTTTAGCTCCTTTATCGATGGAAGTTGGTTCTGGCTCTTCTTCCTCTCTCTCTTCAGAGTGTGGAGAAATATGAGGAGATTCTAAGATATCTCCCCCATCTTTGATCTCCCATCAATCTGCAATCACGTTTTCACTAGTGTCCATTCTAGGAAGATCTAAGTCCTCCTCACTCTCGGACTCAAAACTGATTCTGCTTTTCTTAGTGTAATTGAAGGGATCAAAAGACTTCTTTTCATCCATGACAACTAGATTCTTTACCAGAATGATATCTTGTTTAGCTAAGTCATAGACTTTATATCCCTTGACATCCTCATCATATCCCACAAAGTTTCTCGGTTTCCTTTTAGCATCTAGTTTCGTTTTTTTCTTATCTGTGTCAAGACTGTAAACTTGACTACCGAATACTTTCAAGTGAGAAATTTTCGGTTTCATTCCAACCCATCTCTCATAAGGTGTCATTCTTATAACGGCTGTAGTGAGGACTTTGTTCTTCATGTAATTAGCACAGTTTATGGCTTCTGCCCAAAATCTTCTTCCTATTTTCTTATCTGCCAACATACTACACACACTATCTCCCAAAGTCTGGTTCAACCTCTCAGCTACCCTATTTTGTTCTCGATTATTCCGTATAGTTTTCTGATGCCGAAATCCCTCATCCCTCAATTATTCTTCAAACTGGTTAGAGGTGTACTCTCTCCCATTATCACTTCTTATTCTCTTAATGGGGGTTCCGTGCAACTTTTCACTCCAGGCTTGGTATTCTTTGAAGTACTTTGGTGTTTTAGACTTTGTTTTCAGGAAGTAGACTCTAGAATATCTTGACCAATCATTAGTAATTGTCAGCATATACCTCTTCCCCCCAACCAAAGGTACTCTGGCTGGTCCTTAGATATCTGTGTGAACTGAATCTAGTATTTTCTCACCTCTATATGTTGCAGTTTTAAGAAAGGGAAGTCTGTGAGCCTCACCTTGGGCACAGCCATCATTTCATTATCCCCAAACTGAATGCCTTCTACTACACCCAGCTTCTTCATTTCCCTCAGCCTTTTCAAAATGCACATGCCCCAACCGCTTATGCCAGATCATCAAGCTCGGGACACCACCATAGTAAGCACTCTTCTTTTCATTACTCAGGTTAAGCCTAAACATTCCTTGGCTACCCTTATGTGTTGTGAAGTAGACTTCATCTCCGTACTTAGCTATAAAGACTCCCTTTATAGTAAAGGTATCAAAATCCTTGTCATCTAATATAGAAGTAGACACATGAAGTTGACTCTGCCGAGGAATGTAGAGCACATCTGAGAAGGTGAGTTTGGAAGTCTTACCCTCCATTAAATCTTTCAGATCTACTGAGCCCACTAAATCTGTGGTAACTACTCTTCTATCCCCATACTCTATTTCTAAAGTAGGGATCTTTCTTAGCTTAGTGAAGAGGTGCCTGTCACGGCACATATGCATGGATACACCTGAATCGATGATCCATCCTTCCTCTGGAGCTTCTCGAATGGCTCCAAGGGCACACTTCTATTTTCGAGGAAATTCCTTCTCCTTCAAGTTATCGTCAAGGAGAAGCTCCCTATCCTCCTCCTCAGAAGACTCGTCCTCCTCGGTCTCTCCTTTCACTCGTGTGACCACAAGTGCCTTCTTCTTCCCTCCGGAAGAACCACCTCCGCGGTTTTCTTGGAGCCTCAGCTCCGACTGCTTGATGCAATCAGCTATGAAGTGTCCTGGCTTTTTGCAGAAATGGCAAAGACCATTTGGAGGCCTAGGTTTTCCAGATTGATCCCTTTTGATGCTGTTGTACGACTTCTTGGGGTTCTTCCTCCACCTGTTTGTTCCGGCAGCTAGAGCTTGAATGCTCTTTCCTCCTATGCCGATCTTGATGGTGTTCTCCTACACGAGTATCATTCGGACCACGGTGTTCCACTTCCAAGAGCTATCATCTATTTCTTGCACTCAGTACACCTTGTTTTCATACTCCTCAAGCAGCTTCATAATGAGAGTGTTAACTTTCATCTTCATTGTGCTTGTCCATCCGGCACTCTCCATCTCTATATAGAGGCAAGAGAGATCATTACAGTAATCTAACATCTTCCCTCCTTTGTAGGTGTAACTTCCCAACCTTTGCTCCACCAGTTAGAGCTCGTGAATGGTACTAGCTCTATAGATCTCCACTAAAGTCATCCATAATGTAGAAATTAATGGTCTTTTAAAGTATTTTCTAGGTCTGAATATAAATATAGAAAGAAGCCGAGGCAGTCTACCTCTAACTTCTCTCTCCAACTCTCAAACTTGTCGCAGTCACTGAGAAATTGGAGAGGAAGCTAGAGCCATGGCTACCTAGGCTATCCAGAGGTTTACGGGATATAAATAATAGTTTATTTATAATTAAGGATATATTTACTGAAATATATGTGCCACCTCCAAGACTTGAACCTGGAACCTACCGGCCGGTAATCAGCTGGTAGGCGGTAACTTTAACCGTTAACTCTAGAGATAGTGTTACGTAATATAGGGTTCGATAATTAATAAAACATTTATACATTTGATAGTTCATTTAACTGAAAAAGTTTTACGGAAGACATAGATCTAGTAATGTTAAAGTACGGATTACGGTACGGATAAGAAACGAATACCGCGCATGTACTTATCATGGCTACGATTAAATGTGAATTTAATCGGACGGCCGAAATTAAATGCCGAGATCGCGGAAGAGAATTTCGACGGTTTTTAATCATCGCCACATCGGATGACACGTGGCGGACTAACATTGGATCCCAGCATCTCCGAGGATTAAGGGAGCGAATCCAGATATACCACGTGTCGACATTTAGGGCATGTCGTACAATGTTCGTACAGAAAGTACACCGGCACCTGTACTTTTGTGTACGGAGGAGTAGTGTGATTGGCTCCGTACATCAGTAGATAGAGTCTGTGAGAGAGATAGGACTTAGAAAAATTAGGAGATAGGATCGTCTCTCCCAGAGAGCTTATGTACAAAAGGTCAACTTTAACCCTCCATAACTTACAGCTCAGGGGAGCAAATTCAGAGATTCTTTTTGCTATCGACTTAGAGAGTCTTGCCTTCAAAGGGGTGAAGTTGGTCAGAGTTTTTGTCTGCCAGGGTGGCAGTTGTTCTTGCTGAAACACAAAAGGGTCAGGGTTATCCTAGAGGCTTCTTGGAAGCTGTCCACTCTGAGGACTTATGGAGGTCTCACAATTTCAGGTTATGGGCCCACCCTCTAGGGTACCAATCTTTAATGGAACAGGCTTCATATACTGGGAAATTATGATGATAGGAGCTCTATGCGAAAAAAGGTTTTGGGGGATAGTGAGTGGACGATTGGGGCGTCCATCAAGTCTTTTAATTCCTCCAAGGTTTGAAAGAAACAGATTCACAAAGAAAGCAGGTCCATCTTCAATGGAGGACACAAAGGAAAGAGAGGTGGTGGACAAAGGAGCAGAGAAGGAGACGACCACACCAATAGCAACTTGTTCAGCATTCATGTCACCTATTCCGAGGAACGAGGAAAATGATACTCAAACTTGGGATTTCAACAATATGGTGGCAAAGCACTTCATCCTACGCCATCTTTCTCAAGGACTTGCATGTCCTCATTTGAAGGTAAAAAGGGCATCCGATCTGTGGATGGCTCTCATTGAGATGTACCGAAGTGGTACGATTCAGCAAAAACACCTGGCTGATCAGAATGTTAAGGAATATGTATACAAAGGGGGGAAAATGTTGGATTTTTGCAATGAGCTTGCTACACTTTTCATGGAGCCAAAGAGTGCGGGAAAACATTTTAGTGAAAAAGAAAAGGTTAACTGTTTACTGATGAAGTTACCCGATGAGTTCGAGAACATAGTCAACCGTGTGCAGGACTTGCCGGACTCAAGGTGGATATGGAACTCAGTGGTAGGGATGTTTCTCGTTCGTGAGAATACGATTAAGATCCAAAGGGGAGGAAAGAGTGGCCAAGCCTTGGCAACTTCGCCTGATTAGAGGAACAAGGATTCCCGGAAACTGGTCGGAAACTATGGGGGAAGGGAGCAGAAAAATCAGGTCGACGAGTTCGGGCCAAGGGCTCCCAAAGGTTTATGTCATTTTTGCAAGAAACTGGGGCACTATATGGCAGAGTGCACTAAGCTAACCGAGCTTCGGTTAAAGGAGGGGCAACCGGTGGTACCATGAGAGGAAAGAAAAAGGCCCTTGTGACACAGGTACATGAGGCGGAATCCGAGGAGGAGGACGATGAGCTTCTTTTGGATGAGGAGTTGGAGGCGAAAAACGAGGTCAAAATTCCACGAAGGCAGAAATGTGCTTACAGTGGATTGAAAGGTGAAGCAGGCTGGATTATAGATTTCAGGTGCCTCCATGCACACGTGTAAGGATAGGCAATTGTTCACTAAGATAAGAAACATTCCCATCTTAGAGATAAAGTACGGGGATGGGAGGATAGTCACCACTACTCTTGTAGGATCGGTAAATATGAAAGTGTTAGTAGAAGGAAAGATATCCATTGTAACATTCTCTGATGTATTGTTTATTTCGGAGCTGAACAAAAACCTCATCTCTACATCTGTATTAGATGACAAGGGTTTTTTTACTAGCACTAGGGAAGGAGACCTCATCTCTACATCTGTATTAGATGATAAGGGTTTTTTTACTAGCACTAGGGAATGAGTCTTTACTGCTAGTTTTGAGGAGGATGTATATTTCATTGCTGAGAAAGGTAGCCATAGGATGTTTAGGCTGATTTTAAGGAATGAAATGAAGAAACTTTATTATGCTGGTGTTCATGATATTATGATGTGGCATAAGAGGCTTGGGCATTTAAATCTAAATAAGTTAAGAGAGATGAAAAAGATGGGAGTTGTGGAAGGGATTCAGTTCAGTGAGAGTGATAATATAAGTGATTGTAGTGGATGTGCTCAAGGTAAAGCACACAGATTACTTTTTCCTAAAACATCCACCTATAAGGGAGAAAAAATTATAGATCTAGTACACACAGATATTTGGGGACCGGCTAAAGTGCCCTCTCCGAGGGGAAGAGATTTATGATGACTATCACTGATGATTGGTCTCGGTATTCCCGAGTGTATTTTTTGAAAAACAAGTCCGAACTTCAGGATTGTTTTAGACAATATAAAGCATGGAGCGAAAAACTCCATGAAACTCCAATCAAGAGAATAAGGAGTGACAATGGTGGAGAGTATACTTCTAACCAGTTTGAGGATTTTTTGAGGGAAGATGGGGTCTAACACCAAAAGACAGTTCCAGAAAACCCGGAACAGAATAGGGTAGCTGAAAGGTTAAATAGAACACTAAGTGATAGTGCTAGAAGTATGTTGTCAGATAAGAAGATAGGAAAAAGGTTTTGGGCAGAAGCAATGAACTGTGCTAATTACCTCAAAAATAGAGTTTTTACTTCAGCTATAAAAGATCAAACACCTTATGAGAGATGGACAGGCCGGAAACCAGACATATCTCACTTAAAGGTTTTCGGCAGTTAAGTATTCAGTTTAGGTACAGATCGATCTAATTGGAAGCTAGATCTTAAAGGAAAACCGGGATACTTATTAAGATATGATGAGGATGTTAAAGGATATATAGTTTATGATCTAAAAATGGAAGATGTAATCTTAGTAAAGCATCTAGTAGTTAGGGATGAAGGAAAGTCTGTGGATCCCCTCAAATATACAAAGTCGGTAAAAATCAGATTTGAGTCAAAAAATTCCTATGACTTTGAGCTTCCTAACTATCCAGGTTTTAGAGAAGATGACATTATTGCAGGTACAAATCAGACCGAAAAGGACTCGGCTGTGGTAACTCCAGTGACAACTCTACTCGAAGCGGAAGACGTGGTGGAAATTGATTCAAAATCAAGAGATAGGGGAGAAGCCGAGATTAATCGAAAGAATCCACAAGAACCATCTATTCCGACCTCAGATTTTGAGGGGGGGAGGAGAAGTAGCAAAAGATTGCAAGAAAAACAGGTTAATAACAAGGTAACAAAACTATCTCATCAAGATGAACCTCAGACTTATGGAGAGGCGATGACGTGTCCAGAAAGAAACCGGTGGAAGACAACCATCAATGAGGAGATGGCCTCAATTATGGCAGCCGATACTTGGGAGCTGGTGGATTGTCCACCTAACCAAAAACCAATCGGTTGTAAGTGGGTTTTCAAATTAAAACTGAACCCAGATAACACAATCGAGCGCTACAAGGCCTGATTAGTGACAAAGGGATTTACACAAAAGGAGGGAATTGACTACAAGGAAACCTTTGCCCGGGTGGTCAGATTTCCCTCCGTCCGCACACTTCTCAGTTTAGCAGCAACGGAAGACATGGAAGTGAAGTGCACTAGATGGACATCAAGACAACCTTTTTACATGGAGAATTGGAAGAGGAGAACTTCATGCGACAACCCGAAAGTTTTGTGGAGGAACGAGAGGAGAGTAAGGTATGCCGGCTGATTAAATCTCTTTATGGTTTGAAACAGGCGCCTCGACAGTGGAATAAGAAGCTTGATGAGTTTCTTACCAGTCTGGGATATATCTGGATCAGCTCAGATCACTCAATCTATGTTTTCGATGATGAGGAAGGTTTTATATTTATTGCAATTTATGTTGATGATTTGCTTGTTATAAGTAAATTAATGGAAAAAATTAATAAATGAAAACCGATCTTAAGGGGAGATTTGAAATGAAGGATATGGGGGAAGCAAAATATATTTTGGGAATTGAAGTAGAAAGAGACCGAAAAAGAAAGTTTATAAGATTAACTCAAAAGGAAGCAATAGGGAACATGCTTGAAAAATTTCAGATGGATAAAGCTAATAGTTGTACAACTCCAATGGAGTTGAAGAAGGGAAGTGAGGGGAGTGAGGAAGAAGGAGTCATAGTCTTAGACGAGGAATTATCTCCTGAAGAATAGAAGTTCATGCAGACTATTCCTTACAGACAAGTAGTGGGAAGTCTAATCTATTTTATGAATTGTACCCGGCCGGATTAAGCTGCAGTTGTAGGAGTGCTGAGTAGAAGTCTAAATGCTCCCACTAAGAGGGATTGGGAGGCAGCTAAAAGAGTCCTTAGATATTTGATAGGAACTAGGGATCTATGGTTGCATTTGGGTGGGGAGAATACTGACATCACTACTTGGAGTGATGCCAGTTATGGTGATGCTCCGATGAGGAGATGCACTTCTAGATATGTATTATATGTGGGTGATGGGGCTTGCTGTGTGAGTAGCAAACAACAAAAAGTTATTGCTCAGTCCACCATGGAGGCTGAGTATATGGCCTCTTGCTCTGCTGTATAAGAATTGATGTGGGTCAAGTCTTTGCTTGGTGAGCTTGGTCACCTTAAGAGTGGTGTGCAGAATTGTTTTTGTGATAATAAGGCAGCAAACGCTATTTTTGCCAATCCTAAACATCATTTTAAAGCCAAACACATGGACATTAGACTCAATTTTGTTAGAGAGAAAGTAGAAAACTAAATAATCAGTTTAGAGTACCGACCAGATAGTGAGATGGTAGCATATATGATGACCAAACCTATGCCTTCCCGTAAGCTAATTTTCTGCAGGGAGAAGTTTGGTATGAAATTAAAGATTGACTAGAAAATAAGAGGAGTGTAGAAATTAATGGTCTTTTAAAGTATTTTTTAGGTTTGAATAGAAATATAGAAAGAAGCCGAGGCAGTCTACCTCTAACTTCTCTCTCCAACTCTCAAACTTGTCGCAGTCACTGAGAAATTGGAGAGGAAGCTAGAGCCATGGCTACCTTGGCTATCTAGAGGTTTACGGGATGTAAATATTAGTTTATTTATAATTAAGGATATATTTACTAAAATATATGTGCCACCTTTAGGACTTGAACCTGGAACCTGCCTGCCGGTAATCAGCCGGTAGCCGGTAGCTTTAAGCGTTAACTCAAGAGAGAGTGTTTCGTAATATAGGGTTCGATAATTAATTAAACATTTATACATTTGATAGTTCATTTAACTGAAAAAGTTTTACCGGAGACATAGATCTAGTAATGTAAAAGTACGGATTAAGGTACGGATAAGAAACGAATACCGCGCATTTATTTTTTTTACCGAAACGAATACTGCGCATTTATTTCTTTACCAAAACGAATACCGCACATGTATTTATTATGGCTACGATTAAATGTGAATTTAATCGGACGGCCGAACTTAAACGCCGAGATCGCGAAAGAGAATTTCGGCGGTTTTTTATCATCGCCACATCGGATGACACGTGGCGGACTAACATTGGATCGCGGCATCTCCGAGGATAAGGGAGCGAATCCGGATATACCACGTGTCGACATTTAGGGCATGCCGTACAGTATTCGTACAGTAAGTACACCGGCAGCTCTACTTTTGTGTACGGAGGAGTAATCTGATTGGCTCCGTACATCAGTAGATAGAGTCTGTGAGAGAGATAGGACTTAGACAAATTAGGAGTTAGGACCCTCTCTCCTAGAGAGCTTCTATACAAAAGGTCAACTTTGACCCTCCATAACTTACTGCTCGGGGGAGCAAATTCAGAGATTCTTTTTGATATCGACTCAGCGGAGTCTTGCCTTTACAGGGGTGAAGTTGGTCAGAGTTTTTGTCTTCCAAGATGGCAGTTGTTCTTGCTGAAACACAAAGGGGTGAGGGTTATCCTAGAGGATTCTAAGAAGTTGTCCACTCTGAGGACTTATGGAGGTCTCAGAGTTTCACATAACTCCTCGGCCTCGAAGATATGAAAATGAGAGGTCGCAAGAGCTTGAGTGAGGTGTCTCAGACTAAAATGCCTGGCATTCTTGTTGGTGTACTCCTACATTTGAATATCGTTTTCCTCGGTCTTCACGACCACCGCTCTATGTGCCGTGGCAATAGGAGTGAGAAGTGTCTCCTTTCCTTTCCCCTTTTCGGACACACTGCTGTCCCCATCGTGTGTCTCCTACGTTGGAGCATATGCTGCTGCAGAAAAACCTCACTCCATCAATACCTGGTGGAGTCCCTTAAGATGGACGTTTCACTCATCCAGTGACAATACCCAAGTATCGTTTTTCACACAATGCCACCGTCATCATTGCTTTTAAGTAAATGAACCCAAATCTGTTGAAGATAGGCACCTTAAAGGGTGGTCCCATAACCTTTAATTTTGTGTCCCCCATTGGAACACTGAATTCAGGAAGCATCTAGGTAACTTTTGGCTAGCCCTCTTTCAATTTGGATCAATGCTACCAAAGCAGAGAAATAGACAACCTGACAACATCCCTATGAAGTTTAGACTCCCTTGAGTTCAAAGCAAAAAGAATCAATGAAAACTCCCAACTAGGCGATTAGTTATCAAGTGGCAAAGATGCCAATATTTATACAAGCTTGTTCGGAGAGAGGCGGCTACCTCCTCAATCCTCTAAGTCCTAAACCCCTCTCAAAACCCCTATCTACTGATGTACGAATCAATCAGAAGATTGTACAATGTTGAAATTATTAGATTTATAAGTTTTTTTCTAGGTTTGAATTTATTAGTAAAAACAGGAAATGTAAAAGCGCTGGCATCCTGCCTCCACCTCTTCACTCTACCCCCCATACTTGTTGTAGTCACTGAAGGATAGAGAGGCTCGTGGAGACATGGCTGCCTCAGCTCCATAGGCAGGACTTTAGAGTGACCAAAGTCACTCTCAACAAAAGGTTAAGTCCGGCAAGACTCGAACCTCCGACCGGCAAAGCGTTGCATAGTCGTCATCTCTAATCGGTCTGTCGTAGAAGTTTGTTGCATTACATAGGGTACGTTATTTATTTAAACATTGAACAGAACATTAGCTCGATTAACGTTAATGCGGAAATGAAATGTAGAGACATAGCTGATTCAGTGCGTACACCAAATTCGCCGCACGAAATAAATGAGTTGGACATTTATTTCAACGATGTACATTCAACGCCGGTCTTCATCAAACAACGCTAATAATCACCAAGGTCTCGGAATGGTCACTTTGGCAGTTTTTGATCATGGCATGACGTGGCGTGACCTAGCGATATGTGGCAGGATTGAATTGAGTTGCGGGGATCGCGGACGACATACGGACGAGTCATACGAAGACATGCGTCTACTCCGTGGCCTAGTCGTACAGAGGCCGTACATAAAGTACATCGGCCACAATACGTTTTGGTACTTTACAGTATTCTGATTGGAGCGTACTGTAGTAGATAGGGTTTGTAAGAGGGGTATAGGACTTAGAATATTTTTAGACAATCGTCTCTCCCTTGGGAGCTTTCTATAAATCGACATCTTTGCCGGCTCATAACTATCCGTCTGGTTGGGCGTTTTTAGAGATTTTTTTTCCTACGAACTTAGGAGAGTCCAGGTTGCACAAGGGTGTAGTCACATTGTCTTTTTGTGTGCTTGAGTAGCAATGGTTACCATATAAAGTGGGCTAGTTTATAAGTATCTAGAGGCCTCCTATATTTTGTAGTCTAATGGAGGACACAAAATTGCAAGTTATGGGCCCACCCTCTAGGGTGCCCACCTTCAATGGAATTGGGTTCATATATTGGGAATCCATGATGATGGGAGCATTGTGTGAAAAACGATACTGGGTTATCGTCAGTGGACAAGTGAAACGTCCACATTCGGGAACTCCACCAGGATTTGGAGGAGTAAGGTTTCCTGCAGCAATGGCTGCCTCAGCGGAGGAGGCAAATGATGGGGACAGCAATGTGTCCGAAAAGGGGAAAGGGAAGGAGACACCCCTCACTTTTATTGCCACAATACCGGGAGCGGCGACCGTGAAAACCGCAAAGAACGATACTCAAATGTGGGAGGATGTAAAAATGGCTGCCAAGAACTTCATTCTGACGTACCTCACTCAAGCTTTGGCCACCCCTCATCTTCACATTTACAAGGCCGAGGAGTTATGGGTGAGTTTGGTGGAGATTTATAGAGCTGGAATTATTCACGAGCTGAAGTTGGCTGAGCAAAAGCTAGTGAGTTACACTTAAAAAGGAGGAAAGATGTTAGATTACTGTAATGATCTTTCTTGTTTGTATATGGAGATGAAAAGTGCCGGGTGGACAGGTACAATGAAAATGAAAGTTAACACTCTTATCATGAAGTTACCACATGAGTACGAGAACATTATATACCGAGTACAAGAAATGCCTGATAGTTCATGGAAATGGAACACAGTGGTTAGGATGATACTTGTGCAGGAAAACACGATGGAGATTAGGAGAGGGCGAAAGAGCATTCAAGCTCTAGCAACAGGAGGGCACCGACGGGGGAAGGACCCGAAGAAACCGTACATAGGGGAAAGATATCATTTTGGAGGACCGAGGCTCCCAAAGGGTCTTTGTCATTTTTGCAAAAATCCGAGACATTTCATCGCAGATTGTGTCAAGCTGTTGGATCTGAGTCTCTAAGAGAACCGTGGAGGGGGTTCTTCCGGAGGGAAGAAAAAGGCACTTGTGGTTACAAAAGTGACTAGAGGAACCGAGGATGAGTCTTCTGAGTGTTGATATTTGAGTATTTTCTAGGTTTGTATTATAACAGGAAAAAAGTAGAGGCAGTCTACCTCTAATTCCTTTCTCTAAGCCCCCACACTTGTTGTAGTCATAAAAGGCTGGGTAGGGTGATAAAGCCACGGCTGCCTAAAGCTTTCTAGCAGATAGGCAGCAAAAAATAGATGGGTTTACCAAAAGTATTTATGGATCGAGGAATTGATCCTGGTACTTACCGTCCGTCAATGTAGTCGTTAGCTTTGTCCGTTTAGTCAGGACTAGTGCTAGGACATATATGGTTTGATAGTTATATAAACATATACGCGTAGACGAATTCATTTAACGGCGCGAGTTGATTCTTAGTACATAGATACAGTTTAGAGTAGTACGGTTTCGCGAAACTAATACCGGGCATTTGTTTTGACGGCGAGAATTGAATGCTAGATTTAATCGACGGCCGTGGTGCGAGCCGAGATTCCGGAATGGCCGCCTTAGCGTTTTTTTACGCCGACACTCCTGATGACACGTGGAAATGCGCTGGAGGATTGCGGAATAATCAGCCTCCTTTTTATGTCTTTTTATGCCTGTATTCCTAAGATATACTTGGCCTCACCGAGGTCTTTCATCTCGAACCTAGACCTTAAAGCCGCTTTAATGCGGTTTATTTTATCCATTGACTTTCTTATTAATAATAGATCATCCACATATACAGCAATGTAAATTACCCCATCCCCTCCTTGTAAAAAATATACAGAATGATCAGAGCTATTTCTCTTAAAACCTAGCCCAGTCAAAAACTCATCTAACTTCAGATTCCACTAACGCGGGGCTTGTTTTAGCCCATACATAGATTTCATCAATTTACACACTAATTCTTCCTTTCCCTTTTCAACATGCATTTCAAGTTGTTTGATATAAATTGTTTCTTCTAACTCTCCATGCAAGAAAGCAGTTTTAACATCCATCTAATGTATTTCCATATTCTCTATAGCCGCTAGACTTAGCAAAATTCTGACAATGGGAAATCTAACAACTGGGGAGAAGGTTTCCTCAAAGTCAATACCTTCTTTTTGATTATATCCCTTGGCCACTAGTCTGGCCTTATACCTTTCGATGGTGTTGTCCGGGTTCAGCTTCACCTTGAATACCCATTTGCTGCCGATGGCTTTCTTGCCCAGAGGAAGATCCACTTGCTCCCATGTTTCTGCCTCTATAATGGACTTCATTTCATCGTTTGCCGCCTCGATCCACTGATTTCTCTCAGGTGATGAGAAGGCCTCATGGATCGTTAGAGGCTCCTGTGTAGCTGCAGAAATAACAAAGTGAGAGCTTGCTTGCAGACGGCTGCTAGATCTCTTCCCCCCTGGAAATTTTGAGGCTGAGATTGTCGCCAACCGCTGATTTCGCTGTTTAGTTTGAACCGTAACTTGATCTGGTACAGAATGTGTAGTAGTTCCTTCCATTGAGGTGTGGCTTGTGGGGAAGCATCTTGTAAAGGCACCAGAGGAACCGAAAGAAGAGGTGTCCCACTTGCCGGTGGTAATGAGACTCGCTGTGTATGGTGAAAATTGACATATTCTTGCTTTTCTTTTGCCGGTTAATCTGGCACTTTAAACAGGTCAACCAAATCCTTTTCATCTTTAATATGGATATTTCTAGAAACAATCACTTTTTGTTTCTCAAGTACAAAAACTCTATATCCTTTCGCATTATCATCATGCCCCATGAAAATCCAAGGTAAGCCTTTAGGCTCCATTTTCCATCTACCTTGTGAAGTATCTAAAATAAAACACTTTCTGCCAAATATCTTAGAGTGACTAACATAAGGTTTTTCCCCTGTCCAAAGTTCATAAGGTGTAGTGCTAACAGACCTAGCAGCAATTCTATTTTTAATATAAACAACACAGTTAAGTGCTTCAACCCAGAATTTCAAATCTAGCCCTTTATCTGCAAGCATGGACTAGGCACTCTCTGTCACTGTCATATTAAATCTCTCAAAAACACCATTTTGTTCGGGTGTATATGGAACTGTAAGATTGTGACTGATACCTTCTTGAAGGAGAAATTCTTCGAATTCTTTCGATGTGTATAAACCCCCGTTGTGCGATCTTAACGCGAATTTCGGAACGCCATGAAGCTTATCTGCCCACGTTTTGTAGTGTTTGAAGTGAGTAAACACTTCACTTTTATGTTGCATGAAGTAAACTTTGATGTACCTCGAGTAGTCATTTGTAAATGTGACCATATAGTGGACCCCTCCAGCCGAAGCCACTTGTGAAGGACCGAGAACATCAGAATGGATGAGCTGCAGAAATTTTTCCGATCTATCGTCTATTTCCTGTGGAAATGGCAATTTGTGGATCTTGCCATGTGAACAACCATCACATGTTTTTATAGGATGAGATGTGATAGAAACTCCATCAACTTTTCCCGAATTCAACATTTTCTGTAGATTATCATAATTCATGTGTCCTAATCTCTTATGCCATAACTCATTATCAGATTCGACACTAAAGTAGAGAACATCATTTTCCTTAAATTCAGCCATGACCATCCGGTACATTTTGCTTGCATCTCTAGTTCCTGTTACTGCTCATTTCCTTTTCTTGCTAACAACCTGTCTCCCACCTTTTAGAACAACTTTAAAGCCTTTGTTCTCCACTAATGATGTAGAATAAAGATTTTCCTTAAAATCTGGAACATACAAAACATTGTGAAGTGTTCTCTCTACCAACTTTCCCCCCACATCTACCATCAATGATACACCACCCTGAGTTGAGGTTTGAACACTCATGCCGCAAGCATAGTAGATACTCTTTGGAGATGTTTGCTCCAGATTTGTAAAAGCCGCCTTGTTCCAACACATGTGGGCACATGCTCCTGTGTCCATGATTCGCCCTGTATCTTTTGGACCCTCCGTGGCAGCCGCCATAGCAAATAAATCCGCCTCCTTTTTCTCATTGAAGCTGAGAGACTCATTTGCATCAGTTGCAGGAGCTAAAAAAAGAGCATTTCCACGGGAAGGATTTCCAGAAAAACCACTGTGATACTGGCTCGGTTGCCAACCTGGCCTGTAAAAAACCTGTCTCATTATTAGCCTTCTTCAATTTAGGACAGTACCTGTATCTATGACCATTCTCAGAACAATAGAAACAAGTAGTAGTAGATGGCCTATTCTGCCTCTGATTAAACCGATTCTGATTCTGGTTAAACTGATTCCAATTCTGATTAAACTGATTTCTTTTGTCAATGTCTGTTGCAAATGCTTCAACCTTTCCTTCTCCCTCAAGGAGTTTAGTATTTGTGTCTTTCTCCAATATAAGATTATACGCCAACTGAAATGACCAACTAGCTTTATCATGACTCTTTAATTGAACATACACACCCTTCATGCTACTAGGGAGACCTCTAATAAACAAAGTTGTCTGTTGAAACTCAGGAAATGACCCTCTAGCAGAAGAGTGAGCATCAATGAGCGAGCGAAAATTGTCACAATTCTCACCCATAGTTTCCCTCGTGTATTTGTATCCCCAAATTTTTCCAGCCACCAAGAGCCCCTTCTTAACATTCGCTTTCTCAAAAGAGGATTTGAGGGATGTCCAAATCTCCCTCACCTTCTTCATTTTCAGTCGAGACATGACCAAATTTTCTAAAATACAAAGAATTAGATTGTTCCTTGCTATTGAATTCTTCTTCGCCCAAGTTGGATCTGTTTCATCAAGGGAGCCATCCAAGACCCCCAATAAGTCAGCAGTTTCAAACGAAGATTCAACCATCGCCGCCCAGTACGCATACTTTTGGCCATTGAAGATAAAAATTATTGACGAAATCCACATAACATGTTGTTCTACAACCAACGTTGCAGGCGGAGAACCAGCAGTAGTAGTGGAAGTAGACATAAAAAATAACAGAAGCTATCAAAGTACCTACTCAACAGCTAACTAAGAACTGACACAAAATATGATTCAAAAAGCCAATATGCTTCAAATTTGTCACAGTTATACACAATACACTAAACTGACAATTCTTAATATTGCAGCCCAAATAACTTTGTAAGCTATAAGATATGATGTCTGGAAGTTTCCAAAAGACTGCCTTTAGAAAATCATATTCTCAAAACTGGATACAACAAAATTTGCTAAGTCCTAAGTTATATACTCACAGTATGTATCTACTGATCTACACTAATTCGTGTAACCGTTACTACGGTTATTATCCTGACTAACGACAAAGCATCCTACCCGTACGTCATTGTACCTCAAAAACCCTAATTATTTTTTTCTAAAAACCTGATTAATGGAACACTATTTTATATCACACTAAGCTACAAACTAATGTTATTCAGATATTGATAGACATAAAACCGTACACAAAACGTTCTAACCGTACACAAAACGTTTTAAATGCTTAGTCAGCGGTGACCGCTAAAGTCCAACCGAATGTGGTCGTGTAGTACGAAGCACCTGAGTGCTTCGTCACTTGTGGTCCCACGCAAATCACGCTTGTGGTCCCTCGTGAATCACGCTTGTGGTCCCAGGTGAATCGCGTCCGTTGGAACGAATTCGATCGACGATGGTACCGTCGAGCTGTACCATATGTTTCCGGAATACTCGGGACAGATCCCGTTCGTCCGATCATATGAATCGCATCGTCAACTTTTTGACACGTATGGCTGACTGTCGACGCTACTCCGAAAAACCTACAAACGTTCTTTCGCCGACACGTGTCCCTGCAAAAGTACGATACACTCTATTGTACCTTTTGCTACTATAACACTAATTAAGGTAAGTATTACAGTAGACTACTAGGAAAAATATCGTAAGTTATTTTTACCCCTATTGACTGAAATAAAGATTTATAAATTACAACAGAACCGAGCACACAGAAAGTGTTATTTCACAAGGGTGAAGCTATATTGGGGTTTTGATTGTCAAGGGGTCAGTCATTTGGGTTTATATCAAGTTGGAGTCGGCACTATCTAGATTAGCTTCTTTTTTATTTGCAAATTCTGTGTGGCAATGGAGCCCATAGAATTTCACTAAGGAGGATGGGGAGCTTCTTCTTGAAGAGAGTTTGGAGGAGAAGGAGATCCCTCCGAGACAGTAGTGTGCCCTTGGAGTAATTCGGGAAGCTCCATAGGAAAGATGGATCATCCACTCAGGTGCATCTATGCATATGTGTCGTGATAAGGAACTCTTCACTAAGCTAAGAAAGATCCCTACTGTAGAGATAGAGTATGGGGATTGGAGAGTGGTTGCTACAGATTTAGTGGGATCAATCAATGTGAAAGTCTTAGTGGAGGGTAAGACTTCTATACTTACATTCTCTGATGTACTCTACATTCCTCAGCTAAGTAAAAATCTTGTCTCTACGTCTGTGTTAGATGACAAAGAGTTTGATACCTTCACTAAAAAGGGAGTCTTTGCAGCTAAGTATGGGGATGAAGTTTACTTCACAGCAGATAAGGGTAGCCAAGGAATGTTTAGGCTTAACCTGAGTAATGAAAAGAAGAATGGTTACTATGTTGGTGTTCCTAAGTTGATGATTTGGCATAAGCGGTTGGGGCATGTGCATTTTGATAAGTTGAGGGAAATGAAAAAGTTTGGGGTAGAAGAAGGCATTCAGTTTGGGGATAATGAAATGATGGATGATTGTAGTGGTTGTGCGTAAGGTAAGGCTCACAAACTCCCCTTTCCCAAAACCGCCACATATAGAGGAGAGAATGTACTAGATTTGGTCCATACAGATATTTGGGGACCTGCAAAAGTATCTTCGGTTGGGGAAAAAAGGTTTATGTTGACAATAACCGATGACTGGTTTAGATACTCTAGAGTCTACTTCCTAAAAACCAAAGTCTGAAACATTAACTTACTTCAAAGAGTATAAAGCCTGGAGTGAGAAGTTGCATGAAATCCTCATTAAGAGGATAAGGAGTGATAATGGGGGGGAATACACCTCTAACCAGTTTGAGGAATACTTGAGAGATGAGGGAGTGCATCACCAGGATATTATACCATATAACCCATAACAAAATGGGTTAGCTCAGAGGTTGAATAGAACACTAGGAGATAGTGCATGCAGTATGTTGGCCGACAAGAAAATAGGAAAGAGATTTTGGGCAAAACCAATGAACTGTGCCAACTACATTAAGAATAGAGTCCTTACCTCAGCTGTAAAGGGAGTGACACCTTATGAGAGATGGGTTGGAAAAAAACCAGATATCTCACACTTTAAAGTATTCGGTAGCGATGTTTACAATCTTGACACGGATAGGAAAAACTGGAAACTAGATGCTAAGGGAAAACCTGGATACTTTGTGGGATATGATGAGGATGTTAAGGGATATAGAGTCTATGACTTAGCAAAGAAAGATATCATTCTGGTCAAATACCTAGTATTCATGGATGAAGGGAAGTCATTTCACCCCTTCAAATATACAAAGAAGATAAGGATCAGATTTGAGTCCGAAAGTGAGGAAAACTCGGTCGTTCCCGAATGGAACATGAGTGAAACTATGATTGCAGATTCAGGAGAGATCCGAGATACAGGAGATTCACCGGAAACCTCACATACTCCTATGGACTTCGAAGAGATAGAAGACGTGGGACTAGAACCGGCTTCCATGGACAGGGGAGCCGATGAGACCGTGAGGAGAAATCTAAGACTTCCATCCATTCCAGCTTCGGAGTTTGGGGGAGGGAGAAGGAGCAACAAAAAGATACGTGAAAAACATGCCGCTCATAAGGTAACTAAGCTATCTCACCCAGATAAGCCTCAATCTTACTCGGAGGCAGTGAATAGTCCGGAGAAAGAAAGATGGATTAGAACCATAAATGATGAGATGGCATCAATCATGGAATCACTTACTTGGGAACTAGCAGATTGTCCTCCAGACAGAAAACCTATTAGGTGTAAATGGGTATTTAAACAAAAACTCAACCCAGATAATACCAATAGGAGATATAAGGCTCGATTGGTAGCGAAGGGGTTCACCCAAAAGGAGGGGATTGACTATGAGGAGACCTTTGCTCCAGTTGTTCGGTTCCCATCAGCAAGGATTCTCCTAGGTCAGGCAGCACCGTAGGACATGGAAATTTACCAGATGGATATTAAGATTGCCTTTCTTAATGGTGAGTTAGAGGAAGAGATATTCATGAGGCAACCAAGGGATTTGCGGAGGAAGGAGAAAAAAGCAAAGTGTGCAGGCTCATCAAGTCTTTATATAGACTGAAGCAGGCTCCCCAACAGTGGAATAAGAAACTAGATGAGTTTCTCACCGGTCTGGGGTATACCCGGATCAGTTCTTACCATTCTATCTATATGTTTAAGGATGAGAATGGTGTCATTTTTATTGCAATTTAGGTGGATGATCTGCTTGTGTTGAGTAAATCTTTGGAAAAGATCAATAAGCTAAAGAAATATCTTAGAAGCAGATTTGATGTGAAGGATTTAGGGGAGGCAAGATATATTTTGGGGATTCAAATGGAGAGAGATAGGGGGAAGAAGATTATTAGACTTACTCAGAAAACAGCAATAGTAATATGCTTGAGAAATTCTAGATAGAAAATGCTAACAATTGTACCACTCCCATGGACTTGAAAAAAATAAGTGATGGGAGTGTAGAAGTAGGAGTGATGATCTTAGATGATCAGATGAGTCTAGAGGAGAGAGAGTTTATGAAATCTATCCCTTATAGACAAGTCGTAGGAAGTTTGTTCTATTTCATGAACTGTACTAGGCCAGACATAGCGGCAACAATTGGAGTACTCAGTATAAGTCTTAATGATCCTAGGAAGAGAGACTGGGAGGCAGCCAAGAGATTCATGAGATATCTGGTGGTAACCAGAGAGTTATGGTTGCATTTGGGAGGGGAGCACACTGACATCACTACTTGGAGTGATGTCAGTTATGGGGACGCACCTATGAGAATATGAACTTTTGGGTACGTGTTGTATGTGGGGGAAGGTGCTTGCTGTTGGAGCAGCAAGCAACAAAAAGTGGTTGCTCAGTCTACTATGGAGGCTGAGTACATGGCCTCTTGTTTCTGCTATGAAAGAGTTGATGTGGGTCAAGTCCTTGTTACAAGAACTGGAGTTTATGAAGGAGGGAGTGCATGAAGTGTTCTATGATTATCAAGCTGCCATTGCAATTGCACCAAATCGAAAACATCATTTTAAAGCTAAACATATAGACATAAGATTGATTTTTGTGAGAGAAAAAGTTTAGAATAAAACTTTGAATCTTGCATATAGATCTGATAAGAAAATGGTGGCTGATATGATGACAAAACCAATGCCTTCTCCCAAGTTAAAATATTGCAAAGAAAAGTGTGGATTAAAATTGAAATTAAAGTTAGACTAGAAAATAAGGGGAGTGTTGAAATTATTAGATTTATCAGGTATTTTATAGGTCTGAATTTATTAGAAAAAACAGGAAAAGTAAAAGCGCAGGCAGTCTGCCTCCACCTCTTCACTTTACCCCCCATTCTTGTTGTCGTCACTGAAGGATAGAGAGGATGGTGGAGCCATGGCTGCCTCAACTCCATAGGCAGGACTAAAAAGTGACATAAGTCACTCTCAACAAAAGGTTGAGTCCGGTAGGACTCAAACCTCCGACCGGCAGAGCGTGGCGTAGTCGTCATCTATAACCCGTCTGTCGTAGAAGTTCGTTGTATTACATAGGGTACGTTGTTTATTTAAACAGTGAACATAACATTAGTTTCGATTACCGTAATTGCGAAAATGAAACATAAAGACATATCAGATTCAATGCGTACACCAAAACCGCCGCACGAAATAAATGAGTCGGACATTTATTTCAACGGCGTACATTAAATGTCGGTCTTCATCCAACGGCGGTAATTGTCGTCGAGGTCCCGGAATGGTGACTCTGGCGGTTTTCGATCGTGGCATGACATGGCGTGACCTAGCGATACGTGGTAGGATTGAATTGAGAAGCGGGGATCGCGGACGACATACGGACGAGTCATAGGACGACACGCGTCCACTCCGTAGCCTTGTCGTACAGAGGTCGTACATAAAGTACATTGGCCACATTAACTTTTGGTACTTTAGAGTATTTTGATTGGAGCGTACTTTAGTAGATAGGGTTTGTGAGAGGGATGTAGAACTTATAATATTTTTAGTCAGTCGCCTCTCCCTTGGGAGCTTTATATAAATTGGCATCTTTGCCCGCTCATAACTATCCGCCTGGTTGGGCGTTTTTAGAGATTCTTTTTCCTACAGACTTAGGGGAGTCCAAATGCACATGGGTGCAGTCAGATTCTATGCTTGTGTGCTTGGGGAGCACTTGTTGCCATTGAAATTGGGCTAGTTAATAACTATCTAGAGGCTTCTTGTATTTCGTAGTCCAGTGGAGGACACAAAATTGCATACAGTACAGAAAGGTATTAAGGTCGATGTACTTTCTCTACGGCTTGTGTACAACAAGGCCATGTAGTGGACGCTTGTCTCATTCGGACTTGTCCTCATGCTTTTCGAGATTCCTGCTTCACAAATATATCTTGCCACATGGCGCCAGGTCATGTCACGTCCGAAAATTGCCAAGACGGCCATTCACGGATCTTGGCGATGATGCGAGCCGTCCAATCAAAACCGACTTTTAATGTTCGCCATCCTAAATAGCAAATGCCCGGTACATTTGTTTCGTGCGCACTAAAACTTAACTAGTTTCTATGTTCTTAATTTATTATTCCGTTGAACGAATTAATGATCTTGCTAAGGTTTAAATAACTATCAAACCCTATGTATTATAACGGACTACTACGATAGACCTGTAAGAGTTTACGGCTACGCCTCGCTCTGCAGATTAGAGGTTCAAGTCCTGCCGGACTCAACTTTTTTGTTGAGAGTGACTTAGGTCACTCTTTAGTCCTGCCTATAGAGCTGAGGCAGCCATGGCTCCACCGCCCTCTCTCTCCTTCAGTGACTACAACAAGTATGGGGGCTAGAGAGAGAAGGTGGAGGCAGGCTGCCTGTGCTTTGTCTTTTGTTTGTTTCACCTAATTTAAGACCTAGAAAATACCTTCCCTAAATCAGTGATTTTTTCATCCTGCTCCTAAGTTGCAGTCTTGCAGAGAAGTTATTGGACTAAGTGAGTAACTGAGTCTTAAGATTTAGGGGAGTGTTGTAATTTGAAATCTTTATATTCAGTAATTAGGTCTCTAAGAGGACACCAAAAAGACTTAGAATATTTTCTAAGTAGTTTTATGTAATACTTACCTTTATTAGTATTACAGTAGCAAAAGTATAGTAGAACGTATTGTACCTTTGCACGTTTTACGGAGTGGCGCCGACACGCGTCACGGAGTAGACAATTGGAATCGTCGGATCAGAGGGAATGAATCTGGTTCGGATTCTTCGGAAAATATATGGTACGGTATTTTTGGAATTGTAGGGATATTTTGGAAATATATGCTATGGGACATTTCTATGATCATTGATTAGAAACGTCCAGATATTTCGGAAATGTTTAGTATGGTACGTTTTATGATCATTGATTTCGAGTCGTGTTGACGGACGCGATTCACATGGGACCACAAGCGTGATTCACATGGGACCACAATTGACGAAGCACTCGGGTGCTTCGTACGACACTACGACAGTCGGTTAGACTTTAGCGACCACCTTGACTAAGCACCTGGAACATTTATTGTACGGTTCGCCATCTCAAAATATTTGAATAACATTGTTTTGTAGTTTTGTGTAATAAAAATTAGTGTTTCATTAATTATGTTTTTGGAAGCGGTTAGGTACCAGGATCAAATCTGCCGCCGGCACATATCTTTTAGTAAAATAAAACCCCTAACTAAAATATATTTTCCCGTAAACCTTTGGATAGCCTAGGTAGCCATGGCTCTAGCTCCTTCTCCAATTTCTCAGTGACTGCGACAAGTTTGAGAAGTTGGAGAGAGAAGTTAGAGGTAGACTGCCTCGGCTTCTTTCTTATTTCTATTCAGACCTAGAAAATATTTAAAAAAGACCCTTAATTTCTACACTCCCCTTATTTTCTAGTCAATCTTTAATTCCAGACCACACTTTTCCCTGCAGAAAATTAGCTTATGGGAAGGCACAGGTTTGGTCATCATATCTCCTACCATCTCACTATCTGGTCGGTACTCTAAGTGATTATTTTGTTTTCTACTTTCTCTCTAACAAAGCTGAGTCTAATGTCCACGTGTTTAGCTTGAAAATGATGTTTAGGATTGGCAGAAATAGCGATTGCTGCCTGATTATCACAAAAAAAAATTTGCACACCACTCTTAAGGTGACCAAGCTCACCAAGCAAAGACTTGACCCACATCAATTCTTTTACAGCAGAGCAAGAGGCCATATACTCAGCCTCCCTGGTGGACTGAGCAATAACCTTTTGCTGTTTGCTACTCCAACAGCAAGCCCCATCACCCACATATAATACATATCCAGAAGTACATCTCCTCATCGGAGCATCACCATAACTGGCATCACTCCAAGTAGTGATGTCAGTATTCTCCCAACCCAAATGCAACCATAGATCCCTATTTCCTATCAAATATCTAAGGACTCTCTTAGCTGCCTCCCAATCCCTCTTAGTGGGAGCATTTAGACTTCTACTCAGCACTCCTACAGCTGCAGCTAAATCCGGCCGGGTACAATTCATAAAATAGATTAGACTTTCACTCCAAGTAGTGATGTCAGTATTCTCCCAACCCAAATGCAACCATAGATCCCTATTTCCTATCAAATATCTAAGGACTCTCTTAGCTGCCTCCCAATCCCTCTTAGTGGGAGCATTTAGACTTCTACTTAGCACTCCTACAGCTGCAGCTAAATCCGGCCAGGTACAATTCATAAAATAGATTAGACTTTCCACTACTTGTCTATAAGGAATAGTCTGCATGAACTTCTGTTCTTTAGGAGATAATTCCTCGTCTAAGACTATGACTCCTTCTTCCTCACTCCCCTCACTTCCTTTCTTCAACTCCATTGGAGTTGTACAACTATTAGCTTTATCCATTTGAAATTTTTCAAGCATGTTCCCTATTGCTTCCTTTTCAGTCAATCTTATAATTTTCCTTTTTCGGTCTCTCTCTACTTGAATTCCCAAAACATATTTTTGCTTCCCCCATATCTTTCATTTCAAATCTCCCCTTAAGATCGCTTTTCAGTTTATTAATTTTTTCCATTGATTTACTTAAGAAAAGCAAATCATCAACATAAATTGCAATAAATATAAAACCTTCCTCATCATCGAAAACATAGATTGAGTGATCTGAGCTGATCGAGATATATCCCAAAATGGTAAGAAACTCATCAAGCTTCTTATTCCACTGTCGAGGCGCCTGTTTCAAACCATAAAGAGATTTAATCAGCCGGCTTACCTTACTCTCCTCTCCTTCCTCCACAAAACCTTCGGGTTGTCGCATGAAGATCTCCTCTTCCAATTCTCCATGCAAAAAGGTTGTCTTGATGTCCATCTAGTGCACTTCCATGTCTTCCGCTGCTGCTAAACTGAGAAGTATACGGACGGAGGGAAATCTGACATAATTGAGGCCATCTCCTCATTGATGGTTGTCTTCCACCGGTTTCTTTCTGGACACGTCATCGCCTCTCCATAAGTCTGAGGTTCATCTTGATGAGATAGTTTTGTTACCTTGTTATTAACCTGTTTTTCTTGCAATCTTTTGCGACTTCTCCTCCCCCCCTCAAAATCTGAGGTCGGAATAGATGGTTCTTGTGGATTCTTTCGAACAATCTCGGCTTCTCCCCTATCTCTTGATTTTGAATCAATTTCCACCACGTCTTCCGCTTCGGGTAGAGTTGTCACTGGAGTTTCCACAGCCGAGTTCTTTTCGGTCTGATTTGTACCTGCAAGAATGTCATCTTCTCTAAAACCCGGATAGTTAGGAGCCTCAAAGTCATCGGAATTTTTTGACTCAAATCTGATTTTTACTGACTTTGTATATTTGAAGGGATCCACAGACTTTCCTTCATCCATAACTACTAGATGCTTTACTAAGATTATATCTTCCCTTTTTAGATCATAAACTCTATATCCTTTAACATCTTCATCATATCCTAATAAGTATCCCGGTTTTCCTTTAGGATGTAGCTTCCAATTGGACCAATCACTATCTAGACTCAATTCTTGACTGGCGAAAACCTTTAAGTGAGATATGTCTGGTTTCCGGCCTGTCCATCTCTCATAAGGTGTTTGATCTTTTATAGCTGAAGTAAGAACTCTTTTTTTGAGGTAATTAGCACAGTTCATTGCTTCTACCCAAAACCTTTTTCCTATCTTCTTATCTGACAACATACTTCTAGCACTATCACTTAGTGTTCTATTTAACCTTTCAGCTACCCGATTCTGTTCCGGGTTTTCTAGGACTGTCTTTTGGTGTGAGACCCCATCTTCCTTCAAAAAATCCTCAAACTCTTTAGAAGTATACTCTCCACCATTGTCACTCCTTATTCTCTTGATTAGAGTTTCATGGAGTTTTTCGCTCCATGCTTTATATTGTCTAAAACAATCCTGAAGTTCGGACTTGTTTTTCAAAAAATACACTCGGGAATACCGAGACCAATCATCAATGATAGTCATCATAAATCTCTTCCCCACCGGTGTGAGCACTTTAGCCGGTCCCCAAATATCTGTGTGTACTATATCTAGAATTTTTTTTCCCTTATAGGTGCTTGTTTTAGGAAAGGGTAATTTGTGTGTTTTACCTTGAGCACATCCACTACAATCACTTATATTATCACTCTCACTGAACTGAATCCCTTCCACCACCCCCATTTTTTTCATCTCTCTTAACTAATCTAGATTCACATGCCCAAGCCTCTTATGCCACATCATAATATCATGAACATTAGTATAATAAAGCTTCTTCTTTTCATTACTTAAAATCAGCCTAAACATCCCATGGCTACCTTTCTCAGCAATGAAATAGACATCCTCCTCAAAACTAGCAGTAAAGACTCATTCCCTAGTGCTAGTAAAAAAACCCTTATCATCTAATACGGATGTAGAGATGAGGTTTTTGTTCAGCTCCGGAATAAAAAATACATCGGAGAATGTTACTATGGAGGTCTTTTCTTTTACTAACACTTTCAGATCTACCGATCCTATAAGAGTAGTGGTGACTATCCTCCCATCCCCGTACTCTATCTCTACGGTGGGAATCTTTCTTATCTTAGTGAACAGGTGCCTATCCTTACACATGTGCATGGAGGCATTTGAATCTACAATCCACCCTGCTTCACCTTTCAATCCACCGTAAGCACATTTCTGCCTTCGTGGAATTTTGACCTCGTTTTTCGCCTCCAACACCTCATCTAAAAGGAGCTCATCGTCCTTGTCCTCGGATTCCGCCTCATGTACCTGTGTCACAAGGGCCTTTTTCTTTCCTCTGGGGGTACCAACGGGCTGCCCCTCCTTTAACCGAAGCTCGGTTAGTTTAGTGCACTCTTCCATATAGTGCCCCGGTTTCTTATAAAAATGACATAAACCTTTGGGATCCCTTAGTCCAAACTCGTCGGTCTGATTTTTTCTGCTCCCTCCCCCCCCCATAGCTTTCGACCGGTTTCTGGGAATCCTTGTTCCTCCAATCCATCGCAGTTGCCAAGGTTTGGCCACTCTTTCCTCCCCTTCAGATCTCAATCGTATTCTCCCGAAGGAGAATCATCCCTACCACTGAGTTCCATTTCCACCTTGAGTCCGGCAAGTCTTGCACACGGTTGACTATGTTCTCGAACTCATCGGGTAACTTCATCAGTAAACAATTAACCTTTTCTTTTTCACTAAAATCTTTTCCCGCACTCTCTAGCTCCATGAAGAGTGTAGCAAGCTCATTGCAAAAATCCAACATCTTCCCCCCTTTGTATAAATACTCCTTAACTTTCTGATCAGCCAACTGTTGTTGCTGAATCGTACCACTTCGGTACATCTCTATGAGAACCATCCAAAGATCGACTGCTCTTTCTACCTGTAAATGAGGACATGCAAGTCCTTGAGTGAGATGGCGTAGGATGAAGTGTTTTGCCGCCATATTGTTGAAGTCCCAGGTTGTAGTATCATTCTCCTCGTTCCTCGGAATAGGTGACATGAATGCCGAACCATTTGTTATTGGTGTGGTCGCCTCCTTCTCCTTTCCTTTGTCCACCACCTCTCCTTCTTTTGTTTCCTTCGTTGAAGGTGGATCCTCTTTCTTGGTGAATCTGCTTCCTCCAAACCCTGGAGGAATTCCAAGACTTGATGGACGCCCCAACCGTCCACTCACTATCCCCCAAAACCTTTTTTCGCATAGAGCTCCTATCATCATACTCTCCGAGTATATGAAGCCAGGTCCATTAAAGATTGGTACCCTAGAGGGTGGGCCCATAACCTGAAACTCTGAGACCTCCATAAGTCCTCAGAGTAGACAGCTTCTAAGAAGCCTCTAGGATAACCCTGACCCTTTTGTGTTTCAGCAAAAATAACTGCCACCCTGGCATACAAAAACTCTGACCAACTTCACCCCTGTGAAGACAATACTCATTTGAGTTGATAGCAAAAAGAATCTCTGAATTTGCTCCCCTGAGCATTAAGTTATGGAGGGTCAAAGTTGACCTTTTGTACAGAAGCTCTGAGGGAGAGAGGGTCCTATCTTCTAATTTTTCTAAGTCCTATCTCTCTCACAGACTCTATCTACTAATGTACGGAGCCAATCAGAATGTAGCTCCGTACACAAAAGTACAGCTGCTGGTGTACTTTATGTACGGCCATTGTACGACATGGCCTAAATGTCGACACGTGGTATGTCCGGATTTGCTCCCTTAATCCTCGGAGATGCCGCGATCCAATGTCATACCGCCATGTGTCATTTGATATGGCGATGACCATATACCGCCGAAATCCTCTTCCGCGATCTTGGCGTTAATTCCGGCCGTCCGATTAAATTCACATTTAATCGTAGCCGTAATAAATACATGCGCGGTATTCGGTTCACTAAAGAAATAAATGCGCGGTATTGGTTTCTTATCCGTACCGGATCAGTACATTTACATTTACTGGATATATGTCTCCCGTAATAAGTTACAGTTAAATGAACTTTTCTACGTATAAATGTTTAAATGTTAATCAATCCTTATCTTTCGTAACACTACTTCTAGACTTAACGGCTAAGGCTACCGGCTACTGGCTGTCTGCCGGCCGGCAGGTACCAGGATCAAATCCTGCCGCTGGCACATATCTTTTAGTAAAATAAAACCCCTAACTAAAATATATTTTCCCGTAAACCTCTGGATAGCCTAGGTAGCCATGGCTCTAGCTCCCTCTCCAATTTCTCAGTGACTACGACAAGTTTGAGAAGTTGGAGAGAGAAGTTAGAGGTAGACTGCCTCGGCTTCTTTCTTATTTCTATTCAAACCTAGAAAATACTTTAAAAGACTATTAATTTCTACATGGACAACATAACCAAACGGACAAACAATTTTTTTTTCGTGTATTCTCCGAACTGCAAAAAAACAAATGAAAACTTTTGACGCGTGCAACCCATGCTTTCAATTCGTCAATAGGGTACACCGCCAATTGCTATTAGCGATGTGTACACTAATTTCGTGCGCCTTTTTATTTCTTTTATTCTCCATTAGCGTAGTTCATTCTATTTTTTTTTGTATTCTATTTAGGGTTAATTTGTAGCTACCATACAAAATGGAAGTAATTCATCGTTGAATTAGTGTGGTGTACGGATAGTACATGACCGTACAAATTTGTACATTTTTAAAGAAAAAGGTACAATTCATTATGTATAATAGCCACGGACGCATGAGAATGTGCGGTCTTAAAAGGGGTTCAATCCGGTTCGTAAAAAATTACGTTCGCACATATTTGACCAAGAACCGCATGGTCAACAGTGTGAATGTCAAACATATTCGCATGTGGAAATTCATTTTTGCAGTAAATGAACGTAACTAAACGCAATGTCACGGCGGCGTATAATTGTAACTTTGATATATACAATTTCAACATCGATTAGGTTCCTTGTACGCACTTATAGTTACTACTAATGCTATTTTGTGGTTATAGTTCATACAACGTAAATGTTTATTGTTATAAGGTGAAGATGGTCCCATTTAGTATAAATCTGTATTGTAATATGGTGTCGAACACAAAATAAAGTTTACTTTCACATTAATATAAAGTTTATGTGCCAAAAAACCCTTAATAAAGGTTGTTATTCGAATTTAATAGATTAAAACAACAACAATTGGCGTTGGTGATATTTGGGGAGAGGAAATGACAAATGCGGATAGTCCATAAAAAAAAAGATCCGTTTTTGGCGATTCACAACTAACCATTTTTTCGTGGGATCTGAGCGTTGTCATTTTGACAAGTATATCATTTGTTCAATGCGAAGCAGACGAACACTCCTCCGCCTTCTCCACATTTCATCCATGGATTCCATTTCAACAACCGCAAGCGTATTTTAATTCCGCTCTTCATGTTGTTTTTTTGATAGCTTTGAGTCTCAACAAATTTATAGGACGGCGGAAAAATAGATCTATAGGGACACGCGTCGTCACTTGAAGCATAGTGCAGGTTTTTGAATGGTACCGACGACGCAGCTGCGACGCAGATAGAACAAGCGCAGCTGCGGCTATTTTTTGATATGGTCTGTACGGACGAACGCAGTCTGCGACGAAACGGAAAAAACGCAACTGCGGACAGTTTAGTATAAGACAACGCAGTTGCTACGCAACAAGACAAATGCAGCTGCGGCAATTTTTGGTATGGGACAGCGCAGCTGCTACAAAACTACAAATATTTGAATGTGATCAAGAATCAAACTACGCTGCTACGGTTGATATGAATCAAGTCAACAGACGAGATTCATAAGAGAATAATTAAGTGACTCAACAGCCGGATGGACACACCAAGGCAACTGTCACTAAGCCAGGCGACAAGTAATTGAACAAATCACCTATATAGGAGTCTCAGTAATATTGATTTTACAGTGATAGATTGTTTTAGCGTAATTAGGAGCACCTGACCTCAGTGGCAGTTTAGTTCTTTTGGACGTATCTTTTAGGAACACTTTTATCGGCGGTACAACACTATGTAGTAGGACAACTGAGGGAAGAGTATAAGACTTACGACTTAGAACATTTTATGTATCCAGACTTCCAGACTGTGTAATCTGCAAACTATTTTTGGGAAACTTCTGAGTTGCATATCTTTGTGTATGTTAGATCAATTGAGCTGAAACTTTGGGAGTTGTCAGTCTTTGTGGTATTCTATACTGTGGTGTAGTTTGAAGCAGTTTGGTTTATTATATCAGAATTGGTGAGCTGTAGAAAACAACTTTTTAATAGGATTTTTGACAAGCTTCTGTGAGTGAGATTATGTCCACTTCAACTACTACTGCTGATGTTCCACCTGCTCCAGTGGTCCTATAACAACAGGTTATGGGCGTGTCATCAATAATTCCTATTTTCTCGGGAGACAAATACGCGTATTGGGCGGACATGGTTGAAACACACTTCAAAAATGTTAATCTTTTGGATATTTGGGATGGTTCACTGGCGGAATCAGATCCGTCTTGGTCAAAGAAAAATTCGCAAGCTCAGTCAATTTTGAAGTTTTGTATTTCAAAAGAATTGGCTATGTCACGGATAAAAATGAAAAAGGCGATCGATATCTGGAAATCTCTCAATGATGAATTTGAAAAGGCTAATGTTCAAGAAGAACTATTTTTGGCTGGACGAATTTGGGACTACAAATACACGAGTGGCACAATGGCAGAATATTGTAACAAATTTCGAATACTTATAGATTCTCATGCTTGTGCAGGCGGATCTTTTCCTCAATTTCAGCATGCTGCTTTGCTAATGAGGGGTCTTCCTAATACTATGAGAGCAGCGTCTGATAGGCTGAAACAGAAAGATAAAGCTAGCTGGACACTACAGTTAGCTATTAATTTGATATTGGGTGGGGAGGCAGATTCTAAAATTCTTAATGGTGAAAAAAAAATAGAGTCATTTAACAAAGAATTTGAAAAAAAATGCCAGTTTAATCAGCAGAGAATTCAGTTTAATCAGAATCAAAATCAGTTTAGAAAGTTTAATCCAAGAGGATATAAACAATCTTTCAATGCTTATTTTTATTGTAATGAAAAAGGTCATGGATAAAAATTATGTCCTAAGCTTAAGAAAGCTAATGAAACAGGTCTATATAGGTCTGGATAGCAGCAGAGCTAGTTTGATCAAGGCTTCACAAGATCATCACAACGAGGAAATGCACTATTCTCGGCGTCTTCATCTCATCACGACGAGTCTCTATCACTATCTAACGAGAAGGATGATGATTTATTTGCTATGGCAGCAGCAATGGAGGGCGCTAAGGACAATGGATGGATAATGGACACGCGAGCGTCGACCCACATGTGCTGGAACAAGGCAATTTACAAAAATCTGAAGTCAACACGAGAAAAAAATCTACTATGCATGTGGAATGAGTGTGCAAACGAGGGCTGTAGTTGATGTCTCCTTACTAGTTGATGTAGAGGGCAAGGCAGTTGAGAGAACTCTTCATAATGTTCTCTATGTCCCAGACTTTAAGAAAAACGTGTTCTCAACTTCTTTGGTATAAAGTAAAGGGTTTGAGGTCAATCTGAAACATGACAGGCATGTTCTTAGCAAAAATGGGAAAATTGCAGTTATAAGAACAAGAGATGCCAACAAAATGTATCGAATGGATATGCCAGATAATAAAGAAAATGATGTTTTGTATTATAGTGCATTTTCCTCAGATGAGCTGTGGCATAAAAGGTTAGGCCATGTGAATTATGATAGTATGAAAAAGATGTTCGATATTGGTAAAATAGAAGGAGTCACTTTGTCAAACCAGTCACATAAAACGTGTGATGGATGTGCACTAGGAAAAAGACTCAGTTTACCGTTTCCTGAAAAGTCTGACCATAAATCTACTAATCTTTTGCAACTCATTCATTCTGATGTTTTCAGCCCTGCAAAGGTACCATCTGCCGGGGGGGTGAAGTATATGGTTACGTTTACAGATGATTTTTTGAGGTTTACTAAGGTCTACTTCATGAAAGAAAAGAGTGAAGCCTTCACTCATTTTCAACTCTACAAAGTGTGTGCAGAGAAACTACACGGTCTGCCAATTCTGGAGCTCAGATCGGACAATGGCGGAGAATATACGTCAAAAGAGTTTGAAAACTTCTTACTCAAGGAAGGTATCAGTCAAAAACTAACTGTTCCATACTCTCCGGAGCAGAATGGGGTCTCAGAAAGACTAAATAGAACCATCACAGAAAGCTCTAGGTCCATGCTTGCAGATAAAGACGTAGATCCAAAATTCTGGGATGAAGCATTAAGTTGTGCAGTTTATATCAAAAATAGGATAGGTTCAAGATCGGTAGAAACGACTCCTTATGAAATCTGGACGGGTAGAAGACCGGACGTCTTTCATTTCAGAGTCTTTGGAAGTGAATGCTTTATTTTGGAGACGTCTAATGATAGATGGAAAATGGAACCTAAGGGATTGCCGAGAATTTTGTTAGGATACGATAATCACTCTAAAGGTTATACAATATTTGTTTTTGAGAGCAGAAGATCATTGTAAAAAGAAACATCGTTGTCAAAGATGAACCAGACTCGATTGACTCATTTAAAATTATAGAACAGCAGAAGCAGCAAAAAGTACAGAAATATGTCATTTTAGATAGCATCCATAATATTGTCCCACAGATGCAAAATTCACAAGTGGTACCACCCGTATCGGAACATATTCAGATTCAACAACAAGTTCGTTTCGAAACGCAATAACAAGTCACTGCCCTGGAGTCGCAACCAGCGCAACGCACATGAAATGAACAACAACACCCTGCCTGGGATCGCAACCGACAACAAATGATGTAGGGCATCAGACAATTTCAACCCCGATTTAGGGGGGAGAAGATCCAGTAGCCGCCGAAAAACTCACTTTGCCTACTCGGGAGCCTGGGAGCCTGGTATCAAAAGCCTTCTCATCACTAGGCGAATCACTGATGGCGAAACGATGAAATGAAGCCGAATGGAGGCTCAGACATGGGAGCTTGTGGACCTTCCTCCGGATCGAAAAGCGATCTGCAGCAAATGGGTATTCAAGGTGAAGTTCAATCAAGATAATACCATTGAACGACACAAGGCTAGACTTGTGGTAAAGGGTTATAATCAAAAAGAAGGAATTGACTTTGAAAGAAACCTTTTCTCCTGTTGTAAGATTTCCGACAGTTAGGATTTTGCTATCTCTAGCTGCTATAGAAGATATGGAAATACATCAGATGGATGTAAAGATGGCCTTTTTGCATGGAGAACTAGAGGAGACCATTTACATACAGCAGCCTGAAATGTATGCAGAACCAGGAAAAGAGCACTTAGTATGTAAACTGCTAAAATCATTCTATGGCCTAATACAGGCCCCGAGGCAATGGAATCTAAAACTTGATGAATTCTTAACTGGTCTAGGTTTTAAAAGGATAAGCTCTGATCACTCTGACTATGTTCTAAATGGTGAGGATGGAATAGTATATATAGCGGTATACGTAGATGATCTACTATTAGTTAGCAAATCAATGGCTGAAATTAACAAAATTAAAAATGCTTTAAAATCAAAGTTCGAGATGAAAGACCTCGGTGAGGCAAAATATATTTTGGGTATTCAGGTAAAGAGGGAGAGGAAAAACAGATTAATAAAATTGACTCAAAAAGAGGCCATTGGAAACATGTTAGATGAATATGGAATGCGGGGGGCAAAAGGATGTGTAACACCAAAGGAGTTTCGGCATAAGTTAGAGGGGGAAGAAACAGAACCGGGTCTTATTGTCAGTGAAACTTTTGTGTCAAGGGAGGATGATTCTATGACACTGATACCTTACAGACAGATAGTGGGAAGTTTAATTATTTCATGAACTGTACCCGTCCGGATATTGCTGCAGCAGTTGGGGTACTGAGCAATAATCTAGAGAATCCAAGGAAAGCTGACCGTGATGCAACAGGGAGAGTTTTAAGATACTTGGCAGGAACCAAAGACCTCAAAATCACACTAGGCGGAGGAGAAGTGAAGCTGCAAACATGTAGTGATGCAAGCTATGGCGACATGCCGAGTCAAAAATCCACCACGGGATTTGTTTCGCAAATTGGGAACGGGACTTGTTGTTGGAGCAGCAAACTTCAAAAAGTCACGATATAATCGACAATTGAGTCTGAAAACATGGTAGCGAGCTCGGCCCTCAATAAACTCTTATGGGTGAAATCCATGTTGCGAGAATTGGGACACATGCAGGTTGGTCCACAGGTGATCTGGTGTGATAACCAGGCTGCCATTGCCATTGCTTCTAATCCAAGTCACCACTTCAAAAGCAAGCACGTGGATGTAAGATTACACTTTGTAAGGGAAAAAGTGTTCTCTAGAGTGATTAAATTATGCTATTTGCCAGATGCAAAAATGGTTGCTGATATGCTCACTAAAGCCCTTCCTGCTCCTAAGCTGAAGTATTGTAGGGATGCAGTGGGATTAAGTGAATAACTCAGTTGTTGCATTGCTATACTGCCATGCTGCGCTAGTCCAATAACGGGAATATATTGGGACTAGATGACTTGCTAAAATTGCAACGTTGTTATGTTGCGATGATGCGCTAGTTCGACATCGAAGTTGCGTTGGCATACTGAGTCTAAAGCTTTAGGGGAGTGTTGTTTTTTGAAAGCTTTGAGTCTCAGCAAATTTATAGGACGGATAGATCTATAGGGACGCGCGTCGTCACTTGAAACACAGTGCAGGTTTTTGAATGGTACCGACGACGCAGCTGCGACGCAGATAGAACAAGCGCAGCTGCGGCTATTTTTTGATATGGTCTGTACGGACGAACGCAGCCTGCGACGAAACGGAAAAAACGCAACTGCGGACAGTTTAGTATAAGACAACGGAATTGCTACGCAACAAGACAAACGCAGCTGCGGAAATTTTCCGTATGAGACAGCGCAGCTGCTACGAAGCTGCAGATATTTGAATGTGATCAAGAATCAGACTGCGCTGCTACGGTTGATATGAATCAAGTCAACGGACGAGATTCATAAGAGAAAAATTAAGTGACTCAACAGCCGGATGGATGTACCCATGCAATTGTCACTAAGCCAGGCGAGTCTCAGTAATATTGATTTTACAGTGATAGATTGTTTTAGCGTAATTAGGAGCACTTGACCTCACTGGCAGTTTAGTTCTTTTGGACTTATCTTTTAAGAATACTTGTATCGGCGGTACAACACTATGTAGTAGGACAACTGAGGGAAGAGTATAAGACTTACGACTTAGAACATTTGTTGTATCAAGACTTCCAAACTGTTTTTGGCAAACTCCTGAGTTGCATACCTTGGTGTATGTTAGATCAATTGAGCTGAAACTTTAGGAGTTGTTAGTTTTTGTGGTATTTTATACTGTGGAATAGTTTGAAGCAGTTTGGTTCATTGTATCAGACTTGGTGAGCTGTAGAAAACTGATGTTTAATAAGATTCTTGACAAGTTTTTGTGAGTGAGATTATGTCTACTTCCACTACTACTGCTGATGCTCCAGCTGTTGCTCCACCTGCTCCATTGGTTGTAGAACAGCACTTCAAGCCTTATCATATCGTTATTACTTCAAGCTAAGCCTTCTTCCCTCCCTATCAACCTAGCATTTCTTGATGTCGTCATCATGTCTCATCCATATCTCCCTAAAATTATGGTGAATAACCCTCTCTCTTCCGGTTTGCGTGTCTCTCACCTTCTCCATATTCCTCAACTCCTTGTCTCTCATATGTCTGCCCCACCTCCTTCTCCCCCCTCACCCCCACTTTCTTCACACTCTACCTTTGTTGCAATCTCTTTATTTTTTCTTGGTCCTCTTTTGTTGCACACTCTTTATTTTCTCCTCTTCCACTCTCTCCTTCTCAGTGTGTCTAGCTTTGCATTTTTAGCATGTTCTCTACTTGTGTTTTTATCCACTTCCCTTTTCCCACTCCTCCTTTACCTCTCTTCTCTTGCCTCTTTCTCTCCCAATCTCCCTCTCCCCCAAACTCGCTCTGAATTTGCTTCTCCCTATTCGTGAATCCATCTCTCTCCCTATATTCTTATCCCTTTCTTTCCTTCCCATACTGAAGGAGTCTTTCGCACTCTCTCAATGTGTCTCCTTTCTCCTCCCTCCTCCTCCCCTCGTCAAATGTTGCCCCCTCGCCCTCAATCTATTTCATTCCCTTTTCGTAGCTATCTCCAATTTGTTTTGCGTAAATGTTTTATATTTTTGTACCTTTTGTTGTATTTTGTTTTATTTGTTTATTATGGTGTCATTCGAATTATGTTGGTTGTGGTTGCTAATATGTTATTGATTCACTTTTTTTGTTTGTCTTATTTGCAGTTGTGACGTATGCAATATTCTTTCTACAAATGGAGATAACGAAAACATCATTAAAGTATAAAATAAAATGTTTTGAACGAGAGGGGGAAAATGAGGGAGGAGAGGAAAGAGGGAGGTAAGGAAAGGAAGAGAGTAGAGGTGAGGGAGGAGAGGGGGGAAGCAAAATAGGAGAGATTTTAAAAGAGGGAGGGTAGGCGTTGCTTTGTTGTTTATTGAGTCTAGTTTTTTACTACACAATTGACAAAAACAAGTAGGTTATGGAGAAACGTAGATAATAATCTTATGTGTTTTTGTTGGGGTTGTACATTCGGTAATTTTCCGACATAGGATTTCGTTTGTTCAGTTTTCAATATTTTTATATATACATTTCCAACTTTTGTACAACTGTTATATGCCTTGTGAAAGCAATATAAAACAAAGGAATCGGTCGTTTATGGTTTTAATTTATGTTATCCATATTTATGTTTATGTATATTATTTGTCTTTTTTGTATTTTGTATCTTGCATATTAATTTGCCCTACGTTTGTAAAATGTGCTTTTTATTGTTAAAAATTTATGATCCGACGTTATTTTGATAACGAGATTAGAAAAAAAATGGCATTTTAGGACAGAAATAAAATAATAAATACAAGAAACAAAAAAAATTATGATTATTGTTTCTGATTTCTGTGGACCAAGCTTAAAAGGAGAAGTATATAATTTTTATATTATTAACCAAGTAAAACATAATTTCGGATTACATTTTATTTGTTTAGGCAAAGACTTTGCGTTATACGCATGACTCAAAAGTAATTTATTGCATAGTACTTTTAATACGACTATGTATACCTTCTATGTATAGTAGAGTCAAAGTTGTATCATTCAGCCACGATATATTTTCGTCAGTGAATGGTAGAAGTTAGTTTACCATCAAAATTAGCATTCAACGACGAGACTTTGTCGTCGCTAAATTTTCGTGTCGAATTTGTGCACTTGAGCAATGAAAATGTGTCGTCGCTAAAACTGTTTGAAGCCGAGACTGACCTAGTAATGGGCTGTAGTTGTCGGTTTCCGTGGAATTTAACAACTAACTGACAAAGTCCTAAACGCAAACGCATTATATACATCAGTGTCGAATTTGTGCAC
This sequence comes from Zygnema cylindricum, assembly GCA_037447655.1. Lineage (NCBI taxonomy): Eukaryota > Viridiplantae > Streptophyta > Zygnematophyceae > Zygnematales > Zygnemataceae > Zygnema > Zygnema cylindricum. The sequence continues at coordinate 123,268 of JBBHKE010002073.1, read as the reverse complement.
TTGAGCGATCAAAATGTGTCGTCGCTAAAATTGTCTGAAGCCGGGACTGACCTAGTAATAGGCTATATTTGTCGGCTTCCGTGGAATTTAACAACTAACCGACAAAGTCCTAAACGCATTATAAACATCAGTGCCGAATTTGTGCACTTGAGCGATGAGACTGTCTCGTCGCTAGAACCCTCCGAATGCCGAAAATGACCTAGCAATGGACTGTATTTGTCGCCATGTGTGGAATACAACGTGTAAAAGACGAAGCCTTAAATACATTGAAAACATGCGTAACATCCAATGTCAAGAAAGTTTATTCCAATACATCATATTCAGTAACAATCTTCAAAACGAAAAACAAAGAAGGAAACAATCATATTCAATTCATGAAGTATAGAATTTACCCGACATATTTGGACAAAAATTAAGTCATCGAAGTATTTTTCCATGCATCATTTTCAATAACAAACTTCAAAATGAAACACCAAGAATGATACGATTATATTGATATCATGAAGGATACAATTTCTCCAACATTCTTTGACAAACGTCGATTACAATTACTACACTAACCAACCAAAACCACTAATAAAGAAGTAAAAAATACCAACACTAGTACTAAAATTTTATGCTAAACCTTGTCCTCCTATTCACACACTACACCACTTCTCTATGAAAGGACTCAAAATCTTCGGTCTCCCATTCAGCGTCCGTGTCATTAGGGGCTTCATCTTCATGAGTGTCGGCATCTTGAATGCCTTGGACAAAATCTCGTGCCACTATAGAGGGAATTGGCACCTCATCGCCTTCGAAATAGCATCGCCATTTCATGATGATGGTTTGTAAATCCGTGGTCAACATGCTCTCCTCCCATTTCCCATCCTTCAACGACAATCCGCACTAAATCATAGATTTTCGTGCGTAGCCCATCCCATTCTTATCCTTCATTGCATTCACTTCGCGAATTTAATCGCAAGCCAACTTTAGGAAGAAAGCCTTCCCGGGCCCGAGTAGCTTCCCGGACGAACCCTTGCCACTCGGAAGGGACCACGCATGCTTCTCGATCCCGTTCATTTTCCAATCCTCCCATTTTCGCGACCATACCCCTTTAATTTTGGAAATGACGAAGGAGTCGACGGGCTGCACGAGGTGAGTCGCGCAAGGAGGGAAGAAGTGGAGTATAGTCCTCTTCGCGAGTAATACTCGACTCAACTCCTCGGAGTTGTTATGACCCCCACAATTGTCGAGGAATATTATTTTCTCACGTCCCTCGCGGTCTCCTTGGTAAGACCGCGGCTCTTCTATCCATTGCGGGAATACGGTTTTATCATTCCATCCTTTGGGGCCGGTTCAGTAGCAATCTCTTACAATAAAAAAAAAATGAATATAACGGGAGGGGGTGAGTTACATGAGCGAGAGTGAATGAGAAAAAGCGAGTGAGGGGAAGAGGGAGAAATAGTGAGTGAGGGGGAAAAGGACAAAGAGGAAGCATTAAAAACCAATAGGAAATGGTAAAAAATGTATTCATGGAGAGGATTACGTAAAGATTAAAGGGAAATAAGGGAGATGAACAAAATGTCAAGGTTTGAAATAAACTTACCCGGTACATCGTCGGGAAGACCTTTTATTGGGTAATTTCGGCCGCGGTTCGTTAATATTAACATTGGAGCCTCTATTCTGGCGTTCACTCCCCCCGTGAGTCGTACCATCAATGTCATGGATTCTCCGCCGCCCGCAGCGTCCGCGTATCTAACAACCTTGTCGCCGCGAAAGCCTAAAATTTTCTTGCTGTCCATATTTAGAATCAAATGCGTCTCGTCCATGTTCTCCACCAAATCTTCGTTAAAAACACCTATTATCCGCCAAGAAATTGAGAAACGTAAAAGAAAACAAAACACAAGGAAATACAATGAAAGGGGAAACACAATATAAAACTTTATATGACAAGAAGCAATAAATGGAAGGGAAATATGAAGCTTACACGATTGGAATCCCCTTTTTAGTACGCCAATGTGATATGCCACGGATTTTTCAATGTATTCCTCCTTCTTCGGACTTAGTTGTAGTTTGCCCTTTTGAGCTCGAGCGACGATGCTATGTTTTTCAAAAAAGCGTTGAATCCAATGCCGTGTGATTTTTGGCTTTATCTCTTCGCCATCCTCGTCGATAAATTCCGGCGAAACCTCTTTCTTCATTTCGGCGATGATGTAATTTGCCATTTTTCCCACAATGATAGTCGACATTTTCAATCCTGCTTTTTGGAAACGAAAGTATTCGTCCACTAGATCCTCATAAACCTTGACAAACCATGGTAACTCTTTCCTTCCCCTTCTCGGTAACGCCCTCGTTACTGCCACACTTCTCTTTCCAAATCTCGCGGAAGATAATGTGAGGGTTGTCTCCCTTATCTCTTTGAGTAACGCCACCCTTTCTACCCACCACCGCCTCGCCATCTGGTACTCTGCGATTGGATTAAGGAAAGAAAAAAACAAATTAGTGAATGAATTATTATGAAGATGAATAAGTGAATACAGCTGGTCTTCGCTGATTTAGCGACGACCAGCTGTCGTCGTTGAATGGCCTAAGATTCATAGTTCAACGACAGGTGAAATTCGTCGCTGCTTTATGGATGAGCCTCTGTCGTCGCTATATTGAACAGGCCCAGCATATCATAAAAAAGAAACTTTGTGAGTGTGTGGGTTAGCGACTTCAAGAGAAGAATAGAGAGAAATAGTTTTTAATTTGCAAATAACATACATACCGATTACTGCAAAAATTTTTTTTAAACAACTCTCTAGTGAGCATCGCCACTTGTTTTTGATGGGCGGCCAATTGCTCAGTGAGTGCCTCCATTGTTCGTCGCCATTCCTATTCTGTCGGTGGTGGAGGTGGGGTCATCGGACGCTGAACTCGTGGGATTTCGCATAAACGGGGTCGCCTCACACGAACATTTCGGAACTTATGTAGAATTGAGGTACGAGCCGCATGCAAAGCTATTACCTTGGGAGTTCTTCGACAATACTTTAAGACAACGTATAGACGAGGGTCCCACGGATGGTAAAGCCGCAATAGGTGGGGAACATTCACGTGATAACCGCGGTCATCGTGAACAATCCATGAATGTCGTGGATCCGCCGAATCGAATTGCCGTATGTGGGTGAACGTCTAGCCCCGATCGTCACCGTCGATGGAGAGCCACGTCGGGTGAGCGGGAACATCCGGGGGGATGTCTAAAACTTCCAGACGGGGATTTTCCCTCGGGTTTAGGGAGCGAGGTTCACCGTACCTCCAATGTTCAGGCCATTCAGCCATCGAAATGTAGTGCTCGGCCCGAGGCACAAAACTGTCCATGTCCTCCTCTCCCGTGGGAGGAGGAAAAAACCAATCCGGATCCTCAACTCGGTAGGGAGCTTGAGGACCCGGATTTCCCTATACAACGCCTCTCTCCCTATACGCTGATGGAGGTGCCTCAAATACGTCGTCATCATCCGCGTATTCATCCTCTTGTTGTCGTCCTTCGCTATCCGGACTTTGCTCGTCTTCGGTGGCGGGCTCATCCACATCCTTCCATACCCGAATATCCGTTGGATGTTCAACTTCGAGGGGTAGATTCTCAACCGGTGGTTCCTCCCCATCCACAATGCTCTCATCGCTACAATTAGTCAAGGGGACGTAATCTTCGTCACTCCAAACACTAACTTTCCGTTTACCAAGCTTTATTTCCCTCCTCTCTAATTTTTCCTGTGCCTCACTCCCTCCCCCCTCCTCCCTCTCATGAAAAACCCTCTTTGTCCCTTTTATTATTTTTCTCCTCTTAACTCCTCCCCCCGCCTCACTTCCCTCCCTTTCCTCAACCATCGCCCATTTTCCCCTTCCTTCCACACTCATTGCCGCCTCCCCTCCCGCCTCACCTTCTTCCTCTTTCCCCCTATCATCAGAAACCCTCATTTTTTGTTTCATCCTCGTACTCCTCCTCTCTACTCCACCCCCTGCCTCACTTCCCTCCCCTTCCCCAACCATCTCCCCTTTTCCCCTTTCTTCCATACCGGTAGCCGCGTCTCCTCTCGCCTCACCTTCTTTCCCCTCCCCCCTCGCATCAAAAACCCTAATTTTTTTTTTTAGCCTCGGACTCCTCCCCTCTACTCCTCCCCCCGTTGTACTACCCTCCCCCTCCTCAACCGTCGACGCCTTTTGCTTTCCTTCCTCAGAGAATACCGCCTCCCCCCACCCCTCCGCACTTAATGTGTTATCCCCCCCCACCTTCCTCGCCTTTTTCCTCCTCCCTCTCATCAACAACCCTAAATTTTCTTTTTACCCTCCTCCTTTTCTCTACTACTTCCCCCCTCTCTCTTACCTCCCCCTCCTTACCCGTCGCCTTTTTTCCACTTCCCCCCTCATCATTCACCTCCTCAACCCTACTCACCTCAACACATGCCTCCCTTTCGTTCCCTTCCCTTTCTCCTCTTTCCCATCCAATGGCTAACAAGGTTGTTGCCTCCCGTTGCCTGGCTAACACATCCGCGATCGCCGTAACAAGGGGAGGATAACGACGGCGATGAGCCATCACAGTTCGTGGTCGCCTAATTTGTTTGCTGCCGCCCTTCATAGTGTAGCTTGAAATTCGCGTGTAAAAATAAACTGTAGAATACGCGACTATGAAAAATGGAGGGGGCAGTAAACAGCAAAAACATAAAACCCTGCTTTTTTTACGTAAATACATACGATTTAGCGCGCAGGGTACTTACATTACAAGTGGCCATGTACGAAATTACTTCATCACCTCCCCGGTGCGTTCGAAAATTCCAACGGTGGGGCGACGATAAAACAAAATGAATCTCACGTTTCACTTACCACGTGGGTTCAATATTGGACGTCATCGCTTATTGGAAATTTCTTTAAACGTCAAGTTTTACTGATGGTTACACCACAAACCAGCACCAAGTTTCGTTGGAACTTTCCAACGTTAACGCGACGACGCATCGTCGTCGTTTTTCGATTTCTCCAACATTTGGCGAAACTCGGATGTAGTACTCTTAGATTCACACATTCAGGCGACGACACTATGTCGTCGCTAGAGTATACGTCTCAGCAAATAGTATATATTTGTTGGACACCGATGTAAAACAAACCATCGTTACGACAAGAGATGGTTAGGGTGAAAAATACGCCATGCACAAATATGCAATATGAGGGGGATGTAATCAATATATAAAGTATTCAATATGTCACACGGTGGGTCCAAATTTCCGGTAGCAGTGCCTTCCACGAGAGGATCCACGTCGGGTGATCCCATTTCCTGTGTCGAAGGGTCGGGTCCTTGGGTTTCAGTACAATCCACGTCCTCTTCAGCTAAAGGTGGTAATAAACCCGCCGTACCTGTGTTTTTCGCCGCAAAAAATGTGGTAATATGTGAAGTAATTGGCCACATATTTCAAATAATAGAGCTGGATTTTTGCCCAAAAGACGATACAAAGCAAATAATAGAGAAGCAAAAGTCAAGGTAACTGAAGAATGTGGAAAGACAGTGCCATTGTTGGACAAAACGCCGAATATATATACGAAAAAAATAAATTTTGTGGGAAAAAGGGAGGGAAACCATTCCCCGTACTTTTGGTTATCAAAATTTAAAATTTTAATATATTGCTTATTAAAAATTTGCGACGACACAAAGAAGGCGGAAAAGTTTCAAAAAGTTTGTCAGTTTTGAGAGGGGGGATATGCATGTGGTAAGCGACGACGATTTTCATGAAAGAGACATGGTAAATGCCTGCTTCTAGTTGAATCTACGGATCGACTTTCGAATGGCGACGGGTATGACAAGCGCTTTGGGTGACGTCCTGCTGGAGCTGTAATGTTTGCGTGGATGTAAATTTGTCTACGTGTAAATTTGGGCGACCAATCACAAAACGCTTGAGATGAGGTGGTTGTCGAGATCGTACAGTTGGGACCAATTTAGAATAAGATTTTACTCTAATACGTTATTACATTAACGCTAATACCGGTCACAAGCTGGGGAGACACACGGAAGTGCATCCATTTTAGAATTAACACACATATTAGCATGAATTCACTCTAATAAAACAAAACGTCGCGACATTATTAGAGTAAAGATCCCTTATTAATGTACATTATCGCGGTAAAACGGACAAGTTCAAAACAGTTGACACAACAAGCGTTGCTTAAACGTTAAATCCGTACAAAATACACTTCGTACAACTGTATCAAATTTGTATTTTTAACGGTGAATAGCTTAACTGCGGTGAAATATTCTGACATGTACACTGGAATGATTTACATTGTTACGTAAATCAATTTGAATTAAATTGTACGGGTACCTTTATTACTACTGTAAGCATGGTTGCGACCGACATTTCTTTTAGTCAAAGACCCAAACTACACCGTGAATCGCTATTAGCGTAATAAAAAATATAGCGTAATGAAACAATTAGCGTACTTTACGGTAAATTGTGTTTTTTCGGGTACACCATGATAGTAATTTATCATGTACTCTAATTTGTAAACTGCTTTGTAAAAATTTTCGGCACATAATATGTCCACACTAAAACATGTAAATGTACGAAATTGTTCAAATCGTACGCCGTCGCGTTTTTTTGACATCTGCTTATGCCGGAAAATATTTAAGCAATTACATATTATTATATTTTCTGTACTTTTAAATTAAAAAATGTACGGAATAGTACAAATCTGGCAGTCCGTACACCACACTATTTTAAAGGGCACTAAATTACAGTTATGAACCGTAGTACCTCAAATAACGTGCAAAAACATTTAGCGTACTTTATTCTATTTGAGAATTTGCCCCAAAAAAAGGGGTACCCCAATTAGCGTCATGTACGCTAATAGTAGCGTTAGTAAACAATTAGAGTGTATGTTTTTTTCCGAAAATCTGAAATTCTCAAATAGCGTACGCCATTGTAATTGGTTGTATACGCTAATGAAACCTACACGCTAATAGCGATTGGCGTTGTAGAATTTTGATTAAAAGCAGGTCGCGATTTGATTTCAGTGCAAGTGTGAAGATGAGCTGGAAGTGGGTAGCGATGATATTACTGCCAAATCGCCGTACCTTTCAAGTTCCAAGATGACGCAAAATGTATTTGAATTTTTGCCCATTTTTCGTACGACGTAATATTTTCAAGTAGGAAGTCCCATTTTCTGTGTAAACGACGGAGAAAAACCCTTACTTGAACACATGGGGACACGCCCTTAGGATGATATAGGATCGTGGGACGACGACAACCACCCAAAGTTTGACACGTCACGAAGGAGGTCCTTCTGACAAGGTGGAGGGGAATCCAACAAAATCCAACAGAAAGTCATTGCCGAAATATCATGCCATGCTCCTTTTGTCTTTTCGTTCAACTTCGTGGTTTCCCGCGCTGCCAAATTTCGTTTCGAAAAGACAAACGCTGAAAAGCAGCCGTTAAAAAACAAAAGGAGCGTCTGCGAAAAAAATAAGGGCTTCTGACCTCCAGTGGTATGTTGACATTGTGAGGAAAATTCGTGCAGTGGTATAGTACGAAAGTACAGATTTTACAAGGAAATTGCACGGTTAATCTTTGACGATTCTCAAATATATAATCTTCTAACTACGTGGTTCCACTCAATTCGGAACACGTATTCGAAAGCTTGTTGACAGATTATATCCGAGGGCGCCCCTTAGATGTATGGCCCCTATATTTCCGTACAATTACAGAAAGCTCTCGATGAAGGCAAGGCCAGACTTCCATTACGCGGTTCCAGAAATCATACGGACACGTTTTAAGCAGTGATATCTTTCAGAATCTTACATTATGTCGTCCACATAACAAACTTTCCCCTACGTGTTTTATTATTCTTATTCTTATTTGTACGACGTTAGGTTTATGTGCAGTCGCTAAAAATCTGCAAAGATTCTTCAAAGCCCAAAACTTGTATGAGGACGAAATGAAGATTTGTAAAAGCGTACGCGAATGTCACATTTGTATGAGGCGAAATCCCTTCCACGAAGGCCGGTGGATGGCAAAGGGAGCGAACTGTACGACCTGTACGACGTGTACTCGTAGTGTTGCCATCGCGCGATCATCGTGGATTTTTTTCTGCCTTTCCACGTGTACCAAGTACAGTATATACACGTCCAGTGTGTGGCTGGTACAGTAGTCACAGATTGGATGGTTTGACCGATTGCATCACGGATTTGAATGGAGCAAAACATCGGACGGTCAAAAGTTTACGGCCATAAGCTTGTAGAATCCCGATGTATCTACAATTCCGCATTAAAGATGTTTCCGCAAAAAAAAGAAGAATTTGTACCAGATGGTACTAAATAGTACAGCATCCAGTAACCAGCTATACTTTTCCACTAATGGAAGTCCACTGTAGTAGTACGGAAATCAATCTTTCTGTACTACAAAGGCCTCGGTTATATCGCGTAACGTCTGTAAATAAGGGTGCGCCCCATGTATTTGTAACCTAGCGAACTTAATTTGTATTTTAGGGCGATTCGGCGGACCCGGATTTCAGGTGTCCATATGTGTTTACGTCGAAACTGTTACTTAAGTTTGTGACGATTGTATACGTCGACAATACCCATGACGGCTGTCACCGGGTACAATTTGTCTTTGCCGCACCTCATTTTTTCGAAACTTTTTGAAGCCTCGCACGACGCATCGTAATTTTTGAAACGATTTGGTTTGTCGCATGTCATTGCGTGACATCGTAGACGTTAGTGTTGGGTATCGAAGACCTATTGCCGATATTCAATATATATCGAATTTTAGGTTTCTGATAATCAATATATCGAATCCATGTACGGAGAGGCTAAATATTGGGATATTTATGCGATTTTTATTTTTTTTCGATTTTTTTTCACCCCCCCCCCCCCCGTGGCCCGCCCCCAAGGGGGGGGGGGGGGGGGGGGGGGGGGAATCCATACGATTTTCCGTACGGATTTTTGTACTTGAACTGTACGGACACCCATTTTTTGCGATATATATCGCGATAATTTATGTTGGTCTCGGTACGATATATCGAGGAGTCTGCTCGATCGATATTCGATATATCGAATATCGAAATTATCGCGATATAAATTTACTCGATACCCAACACTAGTAGACGTGCAAGCAACCGTGGCTAAACAACATGCCATTGCTTAAACCTCTCCCGTCCGGCCGCCATGACTTCGCAGGGACGACCGCCTTGACTTTGCAGATTTTTCAACTTCGCAAATTTATCAACTTTGCGTGAAATGACACTGCACCCTCGAGACCCCTACAAAAAAAAACCATAAAAAGTGCATGCGGACAAAAACGAACAGCCTTGTACTTTTTCAGTCGTCAAAAACTTTTGAAAAATTTTCACACGTGGGAATATATTTTCGTATTGGTGTAGACGGATTTACTTAGCTTGAAACACATTGTCGATGTGTTTTATGATAAGTTTGGAGATGACATGACAGCGGGTCGAAAAAACGCAAGACGACAATTTTTTGTACATCCTAAGTTCGAGAATGACGCAAATTGTACTCTACAAATTTGTGATTTCTTCGTACGGTCGCAACTTAGGCAGTACAACGCTAAGTTTGATAGGAAAATGACAGAAAAAAAACCCTAACTTAGCCACATGGGGCCGCACCCTAAGTTTTTATATATGTGGTTTAATATGAGTGGCTCCACGTACTTTGAGGACATATTTCAAAAGTAGGCGTTTTTATGGTAGGCCTTTGGTAGGCGCACAAAACTTGGCACAAAACTCGCGTAGAGTAGGCATACTGTATGTGTGTGCGTTGTGCACACTCTTGTACGAACGTACGAATCTGACGTATGTTCATAGTACAGTGCACGCCGTCGGACGAAATTTTTTAGCGAACTAACATGGCGTAGGATGACATTCTACGGGAAAGAAAACCTGAGTAGGTTTTGGTAATTTTTTAGGCACTGTGGAATACTTTTTTTTTATCGTCCCATACTGCCTGGTTAGTCAATTTGAGGCTTTATTTAGTGTGGCCTTCAAAATTGCATATGCTAATATGACAGATGGTCCTATCGTAAGTTGTGTTATGGGCTTTTCATGTGATCTTCTTAGATCGCTACTTTGATCAACGACTGTCCGATCGTCCAAAATCTGACGGTTTAAATAAAAAACACCCCCAAACTCACATAATTTTATTTTTTGTACGAATGTTTTTCAAAATTTAGACATGGCGTTTAATGATATATCGATTGATGTGCAACTCCACCCAGTTACTGTTTTTTTTCATTTGCGACCAACACAATATAGGTCTTAAGGTCATATTGTATGTTTTACATACAATAAGCATATTGTATGGGCCTACACACCTACTTTTGAACTATGGTTGAGGATCTAATCTTTAAAATTGTGAAAGATTTTGAAACCGACCAATTTCGTTTCAGAATAAGTACTTGCGTATCATGTATGTGTACTTTCGCAATTTGAATTTGTATTTCAAAACAAACGACAAAAAATAGCGCTCGAAACCATGAAGTTGTAAAGAAGGCAAAAGCCGTACTTCTTTTGGAAGGAAGGCAAAAATCGTACTAGGAAGGCATACTTCTTTTCGGCAAAGATTTTACGATCACCTTGTCCGAAGGCATATGTGTGAAAATTTCAATTTTTCGTCGTCGCATGTGTCTATCGTCCATGTGTAGCGATTTTACAGCTTCTGTAATGGTGTACTCACCTCCGTGAGGTAGGTTCACCATTACAAAGGCGGATGGAGCGATTGCTTCGCAGATGAAGACGAAAACATAAACGGGCATCAATGTATTCTCTCAGATCCTTGGAGAATCGTAATCTCATTTTCTGTAATGTTGTTTCCAAAAAAATCACAAAAAGATAGTACGGCATGGTACGGTCAAGTATAAAATTATGTTATAAACCTCACTTTTCGTCTGATGTAACCACACCCCAAGGGTGAAGTTCCATTAGAGGAAAAGTGGGGTTGTTTACTGGACGCCGTACGATTTCGTACACATTCGTACCATTTGTTTTTTATTAGACGAAACATGACGAAACATGTTAATTGGATGGCTCCAATATTATAGGCGTAAGTATCGACCGTTGGATGTTTCACTTTTTTAGATTCGCGAAGCAATTGCGCACATCGTCCATTGTGAAGAGACTCTCCTCGGCGAGGAGAGTTTCTTCACACTGATAGCATACCATTGGTATACGTGAAAAGTAAAAAAAACATCCACCACGAAAGGGGATATGAGAAACAAGCATGTCGTACATGCCATGTGCCTTCCGCCACGGTGTATGTAGGTCGACCGAGATATCCTCGCACGCTCCTTCTGACATCCGCTGACCTTCAAAGTTTGCGGCGCCTTTTTGCCATTCCGTTTCAAAATTTTGATTTTCAGTTTCAAAATTAGAATTTGGTCGCAAAATTTTCGTACCAATCATTAACTACCTCCGCTCGTACAAATGTTATGTACAAAATTTCAGTTTGAAGAATTTGTTTAGATTTTAAGAATCTGAAAACTAGCCTACGGCCAATCATAATTGAGAAACGATGTTCAGTAAACACTAGAAATAGACGTCTCCGCATGTTTACTGGGACCACCTACTGGAGAACAGGCCTAAGTCAACGTAAAAGTTGAGGAAAAATATAGGGGATTTAGTATTCACACATCCACCTACCTGCTATTTAGCACAACACGCATTGGTACAATTTTCTATTAACACCTCAATTTCTCTTTTCTTTTCTACTTTGTTGTTTACTCCACTTTGCAATATACCTTGATACCTATGGTGACTCTTACATTTCCTCTCTCAAGAAAGGACTTTTCATTTCTCTCTTTAAATGTCGCAAGACCTTTCCCTCACCTTGTCACTGTACCTTCCAATCTATTGTGATTGTTAGATTTCCCTTCTTCCCAATTTCCCTTTTTTTTTGAACATGACAAAGCATTATTCCAGAGTACTCATAATCGTACAGGTAAAAACAAACTCGTCCTGTCCGATATGCATATTTTTTTTTGCAAGAAGTCATTTGCACCTCAAACTAGCCGCTAACAAAAAAAGAAAAAAAGGTGAAAAAAAAAACTGTTACACCCCCTTATGCTACGAGCTCCTTGTGTCGAAACTGGTTCGAACAGAGCGATCCGTTTTTCGTCTTGTTTTGTACCGTTTATTCGTTAATCGTCTAAACTGCACATTTCGGTCTGCTCGTTATTTAAAACTGCTTGGTCGGCTCGATCACACCCAACCCACTTTGAACTGTAATTTTTTCAAGGAACGGTTAGCCGAACTCAACCTTTTTGTCCAACCTTCGAAGTGTGTTATTTGGTCACCTCAAGATATTCCACTTTCTTTTACTCCCCCACCTGGTTTTGAGACTCCTCCTCCCTCTGATGGATTTCGTGTGTTGGCTTGCCCTCTTGGTTCTGATACTTTCGTGACTCAATTTCTTGATGATGCCATACAGACCAGATCTAGCCCACGTGGACGACCTCCCTCTCCTTCCTGATCCCCAAGTGGCTTTTGCATGTAAACAAGGTGTTCCCCCCACCGCCCTTCTTACCTTACTCGTACTTCCCCTCCCACCTCGACGTTTGTCTCCTCTCTCTCATCCTTTGATGGTCGCTTCATAGACGTCCTCCACACTCTGTTAGGTCGTGGGGCATTCGATAGCGAGTCTGGGCCTTCGGCCCGCATTCAGGCGTCCCTCCCTGTCTCTACGGGGGGATTGGGTCTATTATCCACTGCTCGTGTTGCTCTTGCGGCCTATTTGGGAAGGTGGTGCCTTATTGCCTCCACTCTTGTTTACCGCTTCTTGGTTGGGGACACCCCTGTTCTAGCCATCGTGGTCCCTCGGGTCTTCGCCTTCCAACGGTTTCTATTGACACATCACATTCTCTTCCTCCTCATGCCCTAGTGGATGTGCCCATTTTTTCCACCCTTGTTACGAAATCCGTGGAGCGTGTCCAGCGATCGATTTTCGATCGGGTTGTCGCCGCCATTAAATTCGAGCTTCTCGAGGCGCTTCCCTCTGATTCTTCGCATGCCCGTCTTCTCTCTTGTGATGGACCTGGTTTCTGGGTCGTGGTTATTCGCTACACCTATTTTGTCCACTCTCCGATTCTCACCTGCTCAGTTCACCACTACCCTCCGGTTTCGCTTGGGCCTCCCCCATCCTCATTTACTAGGCTCTCTAGTTTGCGCATGTGGTCACGTCTTGAAGCCCGATGGTGTCCATTTGCTTCGTTGCTCTCATGGGGGAGAATTGATCCAGGTGCACGACACTATTCGCGACGCTGTTGCGACTATCGCTTCGGAGGGGGGATTTTCTGTGCGTCGGAAGGTTTCTCATATTATTCCCTAGCGCAGGATCGATGTTGTTTTGCTCTATTGTGCTCGTCGCATTTTTGGTGGTATTGTTTTGGCCAACCCTACTTCGGCAATAGTCGTTGGTCAGGCGTCTCGGCATGTTGGGGTGGCGGCTCGAAATGCCGCTAAGGTCAAGGAGCGTGATTATGCCCACCGGGAACCTATGGATGACTTTATTCCAATGGCGGTCGAGATTTTTGGTTGTTTGGTTGTTGCGTTGGACGAGTTTCTCCGTACTTGTGCTCGACGTGCTTTCGAGCGACGAGGGCCTGGGAGCCCTCCTCCTTCGGTCCTTACTTCTTTTTATCGTCAGCGGTTATCTGTGGCTTTACAGCGGGTGCAAGCTTCTATTCTCCTTCGATCGACTATTGCGGTTATGGATTGTCGACGTGTTCCGGAACTCCCTCAACGTGCCCCCCCGGGCTGGGGGGACTTACGGGGTTGCTTTTCATAGATATTTAATTGTGTTGGGGTTTGGGTTATAGTTTTGGTTTAGTGGGTTGTCGTGCTTTTCATTTTGAGTTTGAGTGCTTTTATTCTATTTGCCATTTTTCTGCGTTCCCGTTGCTTTCTTTGTTTTTTATTGCCCTGCTTGTAGTTTTTCAGTTTTGGCCATGCCACCCCTTTTGTACCCCCGGACTCAGATGGTTTACCATCGTGCTTTTTAATTTATCCTGTGGTTTACTTCTCTACGGATATATCGTGTCATGAAGTACAACATGCTGATGTACCAAATTAGCGGAAATAGTACGCTGGATCCGAGGACACGTCATTTCTCACGTAATTTTGGCGTTCTTATGGCTGGTGTGCTTTTGCAATTTCATGTACTATACGCGTAATGTATGCATACTTTACTGTTTATTTTTCTTCGCACAAAACACCGCATATCGTAGTGGTCGGACATTAAACCTATGGCTTGGATTTATCCTGTGTGTTCACCTCTAGCAAATTCAAAAACCATTTGGTTTGGCTCGATCCTTAGCGAAACTGGTATGAGCCGACGTCAAAATGCAGTCGGAAAGTACAGAAAGTACAAAGAACACTCAGGAATTAAAGAAAACTGAAATGTGATATGTGACAGTCCAACCTGCAGTTTTGCTACAGTCATTTTTAGTGTCACAAAACTGCTCATCGTTATGTGTTAAAATAAATTAGCGCAATTTAGTAATAATAATGCTATTTTGTGTACCAATGTCAGGAAAAGTAAAACATTAACATTAATTTCAGCACTATAACGCCAATATGTGTGTCAACGTAACACTATTTCAAGTGCAAGTGTACTACCTTGACAGATAGACGTACTTGAGGTTTGGCAATAGTAGAAGACATAAATTAGAGTAAAATTAAACAGTTTTTTTGGTTATTTACGCTATTTATGCTTTACCTTAATTAATGTTCCCCTTCCTTCCGGGGCTGCATTGAAGGTTCGTACGCATGCAAAACGCACGTTGTAGAATTAAGATGTCACATGGACTTTTTGTACGGAAACAGACTTCTCGAACATGATGCCAATTAGGGTTATCTACAAATATAAAGTGGTTAACACTAAATGAAAACTTTCCATATTAACGTCAATTTTATTTTGATGTCAATAACACTAAAATTGCATGAAGTTGCTTGTGACCTGATTGTTGGTACCCATGAACTTGGTTCCCACCAAAAAGGAATAGAAACGTCCAGTTGGCAGAATGAAAATAAACATCTACAAAGAAACCCTTAACCATAAAGCGAAACACCTTAAAAAAGACCCTCAAATACAAACTCAGCAACAAATTAGGTGAGAAGGGGTGACAGTTATCACGATGCCCATGAAAATTTCTCATCCTTGATAAAAGCTTGGGAGCCTTAGTTACTGCAAAAATGTATGGCTAAACAAACTGAAAAAAAGGGCCCCTATATAGTATATACCAAGCATCAACAGTCTGGCTCCTAGAAACTCAAATTTCTACATCAGTGTGACTTAAAATGGAGTCGAATCGTCAACGATTTCACCGTTTTAAG
Organism: Zygnema cylindricum; assembly: GCA_037447655.1. Classification (NCBI taxonomy): domain Eukaryota; kingdom Viridiplantae; phylum Streptophyta; class Zygnematophyceae; order Zygnematales; family Zygnemataceae; genus Zygnema; species Zygnema cylindricum. The sequence goes on along the minus strand of JBBHKE010002073.1, from coordinate 107,929 downwards.
AAACCCTAATAAACCCAAGCAAATCATCTCATTGTCTCCGTTGATTGATCCTCAGCAAAGGAAAATCAAGTTTTTACTGCAAACCAAAGCCTGTCGCATTCTGAATGCGAGTTTGAGCCATGCCGAGCTTCTCTTTGGAGAGTACTCAGGCAACATCAGGACATTGAAGCGTGTGGGCTGTTGGTAATCTGCTGAATAACTCTTTCATTTTGTTAATCTTTTTTTTTGTTAATTTTTTTCCCCAATAAAAACTTCGCGTCATCCAGTCCATATATGTCCACATCACAATTTCAGAAAGGGATCATAAAATGCACATTTGGGGAAGGGCTAAGAAGGTAAGGATTCCCAAAGAATCCTTTGTTGAACTCATTCAAGGAAATGGGTAATAGAGAGAAGAGGTAAACGGTACCTGTCTGTATCTCCCCCGTTTCTCATGATGATAAATTTGAGAGAACCGAGGCCACCAATAGGTGAACGATCATTGCCAGTAGTGAAGAATAGGAGCTTCTTCTTGTCTTCAAACGGCATACAATGAACCTACGCAGCCCCAATGATAACATAACACACCCCAGTTTTATTCATTTATTGTACAACAAGAAGGACCAGCAGAAGAAAAACTTTAACTTTAGTTCAATTGTCTCACACAAAGCAAACAAAGCAAGTCCTCCAAAATGCTACTTTGCCAGCAAGCAGATACTCCTCAATAGTGATGCTGCCTTTAAGTGTGAGCTACAGTATTTGCCTCATAGAGAAAGCAAATAGTAGCAAATACATTATTAAAGGCAGGAGAATATGTAGAAAAACGGTAGTGGCAACTACTTTTTAAAATATGTATAGGGAATAAGTGTTCTTACCACCTCCCAAAACCATCTGATATTCGGTGAATGTTTGTTGTAACCACCGTCATAATGTGCAACTCTTTCCAATGCCTACAAATCCACATCCCAACCCCACACCAAAGCCCCACATGTTCCATTTATGTCATGTGTTATATGTCACAACACACTGTACGAAAGGCTGTTTGGCTCTCTATGCAATTTTGTCAGAGTTTTTGTTAGAAGATCAGGCTTTGATAGAATTATTCTGTATTTGGAAAATTAATGATGTTTTAGAATACCGGAATCTAGAGTTGTAGACTGCTTCAGTATCTAGGATTTCGTTATTCAGTCTGCTAGTTTGTTCCTTTCTGTCTGATCTGTTTTTCTCTGCGTACCTCAGGTACGATCAGAATGGAATCCGGTCAAAGATCTGTTTATAAATCTTGACAGGATCCTTTGAGTGAAGGGTCAAGTGACCCTTCGAGTTAGGAAAGTTTCATTGGTTTCTGAGAGGTCACTCTCAGATATTTTTCTCTCTCCTATTTAAAGCCTGTTTTTGTCTTTCAGTTTTAAAACTTATATTTCAGGCTACCTTTTCTTCCACTCAATTTTCTGCTGCCATGACTTCTAATCTAATAGTTTTAACATCCGATTACCTCAAAGTCAAAGTGTGGTAGACCGCATACAAGTAATTCAAGCTCTTGTGCTTGAAACAAACTTAAAGCTGGTCCTCCACAAACCTGAAAAAAAAGTACATTGACAAAAAATCAGATCACATATTTGTATAAATTGTTAGAACATGACAATAATTTGGACAATTTTGACAATAATCAAGTCCAAATTGTGATAAGATTTTGACGCATCCAGACTCAACAAGTTAAGTCTCTTCTCGCGTTTCCTCATCCCTCTCTCATCTCTCCTGTTTAATCTCTCTCAGTTCTGCCAGTTCAGTCTCCTCTGCTTGATAAAGATAAGAGAAAGAGATGAGAGGGGCGGACAGGGTGAAGTGAGAATAGAGGATCCTCATGATGCTATTTCATAGATATGTACTCATGGTGCAAAATTTGTAACCAAAAATCTGAAAAATAATTAACTATCCATCAACAGAACAAAAATTAATGTGGATATAGCTCAAATCAAGAAAAGGTCATACTCTATCCCATACTAGTGTCATTTTAAACACTAATCACTTTTAATACTCTATCAGCTAGTCATGGAATACTATCTTTACCTTGCAATAGGGAGTAGACAAGAACAATGTCACAAACCTGTAAAAAACCACGAGAGAAGGCCGCAAATTGGTCCTTTATGGAGTCCTCCAGAATATATTTGACATACAGTTCGACATACCTGGAGATTTTCAGCAATACTTGTTCAGGCTCATAACAATATCAACTTAACAAAAAATGAAAACCCAGGGATTTCAATGCTCTGTTTTTCCAAAAAGGAAAACATGCATTTGTTGCATTAAATGTCTTATTGTCATACAATGTCATATGCAATCATAAATGTCCTCATATCATCATATATTGTCATATATCGTTCATTATACATTGCCATACATTGTCAAATGCTGTTCAAGTAATAACACTTTCCATAATGTGGCACGGAATGAAAAGGATCCTAAAAATCCCATAACCCAATAGATAAAATGTGACATTCTTGTCTGAAACTCAACTTTACTTGATCTTTATGTCGAGACTCATAGGTCCATAGCAGCAGGCTCAATATAGTTGAAAGAGAAACTTAAAACTTGTCGATTCGCAAATTAATGCTTTCTCTCACTACATCATGTACATTACAGTATTGGAAACTATACCAAATAATTTTATAAGATTTACATTTTCATTCGCATTATTCCAGGTGAATATAAAACTGAAAACAACTGCCATTGTCCGACCCATACAAAAATGGTGGATGCTCTTAAAGAATGTGAGAAAACCCAATAAGTGACAGCTTTTAGACACCTTGACTGAGATAAAACATCTTAGGACATGATCTACTTGTATGAACCTGATGCAAGAAATCTCAGACTTGCCCAAAAATTTCAATGGCAACAAAAAAAGAACAAAATTGTCTTCCATTATCTTCCAAATGAAGGCACGGAAATTATTTCCAACCATGAATTATGACCAAAAAGTGTATATAAGTTATGTCCAAGTATGTATGCTCCAATCAAATTAATGACATCGAATACTTGGAAAAGTTAATATTCATCAACTATTTAAAAAAAAAAAATGGCTTACCTTTCCCGGTTTTCATTAGTTACTGCAACATTGCCTCCATCTGGTAAAAGATCATAAACGCGAATTTCTCCAAAGTACTCAAACTCCACCTAAAAATGTATTAAAAACATGTGTGTTTTCAGACATGAATTGCAATCGTGTCTGAACTCATCACGGTAAAGGTAGCGGTTCTAATGCATCAGAAGACACAGGTGCTTTAAGTTTTCAAACTGAAACAAACCAATATCCTGTTCCACAAAACCTGCGTCCATACTATCCCCTGTAATTAATGTGGAAAGACAACAAATGCGGCATCACGACAACAGCCATGAATGTGTTTCCAATTTAATGTGGCTATTAAAGGTGCTGAGAAAGTAAAAAAGAAAGACGGGTTCAATAATTAATGTGGGCCACTTTACTGGTTGTAAAGAGGTTAAAATTACAAAAAACTAAACTAGTGTGAACTAAACTGTTGGTGGTAGAGGATGAATACGGATGGGAAATCAAGTGGCTTCTCATGAACCATTGAATGTTAAGAAAATACCATGGTCAATAAGTTTCTTAGCCATGCAAGTAAAGATTTCCGGTCGGAAGTTGTCGACCATAAACTTTTCCACAACAGTAGATTCACAAGCCCCAAAAAATGGAAAACCTAAAATCAAAGTTATCCACACTAGCACGATGGAAAGCTTACTTGAAAAGTCTGGGCCATAGTGGTTTCAACATCGCCCTCAAATTCCAAAAGTTTTCGGAATCCCTTCCAAAGATGTGGACGAACATCTTTGAGATCATCCAAATCCACTTTCTCTTCCATCAGCTTTTTGTACACAGCCTGTCCCCTCAAAAAAAAAAAAAGGACAACCCAGAAAGTCACTCACATGATCACTGTCCGGTTTTCAAACAGTAGACATTGTCAGCAATGGTAACTGGTGTAGAAAATTAACTTCCTTGAAGGTGCAATAAGCTAATAGTGTATCAATAACTGGTTTGAAAGTCAATCGAGCAGTAAAAATTTGAGTTGCCAAAGTTAGTGTGGCTCACACTTCTAGTGTACTTACAATGGGAAAATGCACATCTAAGATGACTCCGTTGTAGATTGCCAAGCCCATAGTCACTCCCACCTGCAAACATGCGATAAAAGAGAGAGAGAGAGAGAGAGAGAGAGAGAGAGAGAGAGAGAGAGAGAGAGAGAGAGAGAGAGAGAGAGAGAGAGAG